>JAAAKM020721499.1:101200099-101741362 GCA_010016025.2 Alatinidae sp. Z8VKAUB7J3
GAAAGTAAATAAAATACGATTCATCTACGAAAGTAAATAAAATACGATTCATCTACGAAAGTAAATAAAATACGATTCATCTACGAAAGTAAATAAAATACGATTAATCTACGAAAGTAAATAAAATACGATTCATCTACGAAAGTAAATAAAATACGATTCATCTTTCATTTCACATTGTCAAATTGATGACACCAATTGGGTCATCTGATCTCCCATATACCTTATTGTAACAATTTCTCATTGCTGCGTGTTGCTTGACCATTGTTAGGATCCTTAGGATGGCTATTTTCAGTCCAGATCCCATCATGAAAATACCGTTCACCAAGCCATTTGTTTCACTTTTGATTCTAAGCATTTATTAATTTTTTTCCGCAATCATAGACCAGTGGACTGCCACTCTCTGCTAGTAAGGGAACCGAAGCAACCCCTGTTTCTCACCCCTACAAATACCTGGTGTCTATGCGCGACTAAACCAGAAATGCTCGTTAGGCCATAACGCCCTTGGATACGTGGTGGCAACGTCATGCTTCATACAGTGTTTTATAAATGCCACTACGAAAGTGTCCATACTATTGGAGGTATCACGCAAGATATGTTTTAAAAGTTTTGTTAAAGTAAACAACAACAAGTATAATTGGTGTAAAAAACTCTTCGTAGGTGATAACTCTAAACCTATAAAAGTATTATCAGCACCTCATGGACAGTGCTGTGGTAAGCAAGGGGGCTTTGATTGCTTCTCTGCTGAAGGGGGTCAAAAAATTGAAAATTACACCAGCATAAATATAGCTTTTTATGAAAAAAGTTGACAATTATTGAGTAACAAGTGCTGTAAAATATAACGAAAATTTTCCGTAGGGGAAAGATACTTGACTTCTGCCATTTAAGGCCTCCAGCATCAGATAAATTTTTTTGTTTTTTGGGATTGTGGCAGCTCACTGCATTGCATTCTGTATATGACGGAAGACTTGATGCTTGAGAACTGGGGTTCCAGCAACTTTCGCCTTAAGCACTTTCTTAGTAGAATATTGATCTGTCGCGATTTGCTGGGCGAGTAACTTTTTTGGTCTCTTCTCTCCGCAAATGCCGAACCTTAAACAAAACCAAATAGTTATTTTTAGTTTATGAATGCCATGCTTTACAGACTTCGTTGCCTTCGAAAATCGTCTTAGAGTTTACTTTTTGTACCTGAAGGATCCACACAATTTTTTAAAAGTTAATAACTGTGTTGACGTTTTTCTGACAAAATTTAAAAGTCGTGGGAATTAAGTGTCGCGAACGGGCCAAAAACAAACTGTCGCGGGAAGAAACTGTCGCGAAAGGAGTTCCGATAAAGCCATATGTTAACGAAGTAGGTTTGTCAACGCTGTTATGTCTGCACGGTAACCTATTGCGGTCAAGTACAACTTAGCTTAAGACAGACAGCGTTTGTGTTTAATTATCCAAAGGACACGTAGGGCTTGGTTAGAAATTCTTCTATTTAAACCGAATTCCAAGTCCGTTTACCCCCGTGTATTTTGTTACTTTGTTTCTATTATGAAGCAAATTTATTTGTAGCAACTACGCGTATGGTCCAGTTTTACATTGTGTAGCATTAACAACATTGCCAGTACACCACATTTCTATCATTACTTTCACACTTGTTTATCCTATCTATCATTTTAATTGAATTGAATTTCATTCATTATATTTCATATCTTTGCTGCCTTAGTTCTTTCACATATTGCACTATTGTTCTTCATGATTAGTTTTTCTACCACATTGCTTTCTTTCATCATTATGTTGATCTAAACATGCCCTTTGCATTAAGTACACCACATTTCTTACTTTCACACTTGTTTATCTTATCTATCATTTTAATTGAATTGAATTTCATTCATTATCTTCCATATTTTCGCTGATATTTGATCGATCGAACTAAGCTACAACTATATTTGATCGACGGAATCTTTTTCTCGGTTGTAACTCAAAACTAGTAGGAATATCGACATCTTGTAGAAAATACTCTGCTGGGTATGTCATTGCCGCCACGTAACCAAGGGCGTTCTAGTACTGGGTTTAGTAGCGTATAGCATAGAATTAAAGATTATGGAAATGGCGAAAATGTTGCATGCTCTTACTTGGTTTGACTAAATGTAGTACTAACCTCAAATGGTGATTTTATTGATCTAAATAGATTTATTATGGCTTGTGAATGCTATGGCCTCTGTAAAATGTGCTGTTAGGAAACTCATATTATCATAAAATCATTACTTAAAAGGTGTCTAATTTTAAAGCAGGTAATTAAGGGTAAATGTGTTAAGATGTTCTCTGTGGTCTCTAATAAAGTGGGGGCTAGACGTTTATTAATATTTTCCAACTCCCGGGAGCTTAGTACACTCTTGCCCCCGCCCCCCCTTATTAATTTTGGGAAATCTTGTATACTAAAGTGTAGAGACAGCAGACCATGCTTACACTTGATTTGTTAAACAAATGTCGTAGTACATTATCTTTTGAATAACATTATAATTATATTTTGTGCAATGAACAATTTTCATTTTCTCCCAAAAATGTCCGCTTCACCATGGAATCGCCCAAATGGTAGTCTTTATTTCATTATGGCAGAGGTGTACGTCCGTCACGTTTTTGTTGTACGTCCGTCACAGTGTAAGGCAGGGCATAACTTCTTTGGTGGTAGTTATTTGGAAATCAAATTTTCTTTATATGAAAGATCAGCCATCCCATTAACTGTACATGTCACATGTTTAGTCATGAGATTGCTAGATTCTATTGTATTTATCATCGCTTTTCTACAAGTACTTTTCAACTTGCCCTAACATCCACTGAGTCATCGTTTAATTTACGGAAGGGTTTTGATTACTCTAAATTTACGCCTCTCTTCTGCATCAACGTACTCACGAACAGTAACTTTATTTGGGCTTTCTTAAAATACAATCCAAAGCACTAGCCTCTGCGTAAGAATGTGAATAAAATGTGTGCAGTTGTAAACCCTTGGGGAACCCCTGTTGATACTAACGAGCATTAGTGTGAATAGAGTTTAACCCTTCTTATTTGTTAAAGGTTTAAAATAAATTTTATATCTTCGTTAAATAACATAACCCATATCTAACATCGAGAATCATGAGCATGGCAAAACCATTGCGACATTAACAAGTATCACAATTGTAAAAATGCGTTCGATTCTAGTTAACAGTAACGAATATGGTGTACCTGAAAGATACATTTGCAATCAGTAAAATGATATAGTGAAGATATAATGAACAATAACGAATTTTTCTTGATGTTCCTGTATGAAGCTCAGTCCACATTTATTTGCAAGAAAGAAAAAATAACTTAACAAATAAGGTGGCTAGGAAGAATAGGAAAGTGATGGTAGTGTACTACAAAGGAAAGCGTTATGATGCCAATGAGACTAACAATTAACACAGAACAAACCTCGACAAACAATTTACAAACACCTTGAAAGCAGTAGATGGATGATGAAAGAAATTGAGCGAGGAAGGGAAAGAAGCAACTGTGAAATTAATATTTCAAAATACTCAATCAACAACTTCTCTAGTATTCAGCCCCTGTGGAATGAAATTGCCTAATCTATACTGCCAAAAATTCTTCCTATATCTGCTTTCCACTATCCTGTCCACCGTTCTTTTCTAAAGCAAATAGCTTAAGCTGGCAAATCAAAATCAAGTGTGAACCAAATCAACATCAGGTCTTAAGCAGAAATGATAGGTTTTAAGCAACTCATTGCAGTCACTCTAACAAGGGTGCGATACATGGGTCCATCGGTCGTAACGTCATGTTGATGACACTTCTAGTCCTGCGAGAATGTCATTGTCTGCCCGTATAACACAGTATTTTCATGGGCCACGGACTACCGATCACTGCCCGTAGTTCGCAATTCAAAGCTGCCCGTTAAATGCAGATTGATTCAACTTCTAGATCTGCTTTTTTCCAACACTATACAGCCTCTTTCCAATGAAATGGAGAAGAACTTCCTTTTTAATCATAAAATTATATACCGATGCTAGTTCGTGAACATTTAGTTGCGAAAACTAGCGATTTGCACAAAAAGAGAAAATTTTACACTGTCTCCTTGCAAACCATGGAAAGGATGTTTTGCTGCACAATTAGCGGATGATGGCATTGATCAAAACTTTAGATGGACCTCCTTGTTGTTTCCTTTCAAAAATCCTCCATGCATACCAACTGAGATGACCAGAAAAAAACCTGAAAGACGACAAGTGGGGCGAAAAATGAACCTAACATTAAGATGGGGAAAAGCACTAGAGAAAAGTTTCATAATCTGTGTGCGAATTTGTAAAGAATGTGTACCAGTAAAAGGGATAATAAAATTGATGTCAAGTTTGGGGACTGAGGTAACAACAGATGATCGAGAAAACACTTTGCACAAAAACTTATTAATACAAACGATCCGTCAATTTCATAGACGCCTCTCGGATCATCTGGGTGTTTCAGCCTTGACTGGGAAAAAACTCTCTCATGTAAATGGAAATTGTCTATGGATGTTATTCTGAACGCTTTGTCCTCTTTACTCCCTTTTTACTATTTTACTTCTTCAATTCGGGACGTAGATAAAAATTTTTGAAACTATTATATTAGGAGCGTGAAATATCAATACTATTAAGCGTTGAGAGGAATATAAGAATTTGTAGGGTCGTAATTTTAAATGTCTATTTCTTAATGTTATGATAAAAAATGCATCTCGTATGAAATTGGGTTCTTGGCAGATAATATTACCAATTTCTTCACTGTGAGTATGACAATGATTTCGATACGAAAGGCTAAACTAGGAATTAATTGCGCCTGTACTTACCGAACACAGTGGCCAGGTCATGAGTTAGGCTCTTGGCGTGTTACATTAGCCTATACACGTTTTTTCTATAAGCAACTCAGTTGGTTAGGTTAAGCAACTCGAGGCCTTAAATTCAGGAGGGACAATTTTTAAAACGCCTGAAAAACAAATCAAGAAACATTTTTCATGAAGAATTGATTACAAACTGTTGATATATAACAAATATCACACTGTTGACAATGTGTCAAGCAAAGAGATCAAAGATCGAGATTTCGTGCTTTTTGGACCTTGTCATCTTACGGATCTGGTTAATTCTGCATCATAACGGAAGCAACTTGACTGTATTCAGACCAAGTGGTTAGTACAAAACTTGTATATTGAGAACATAATCAAGGAAATAATTTTGAAGTTAGTAATGGATAAATAAGTACACGGACGAAGTAGTTTAGCAATTACTGCGAGAGTCCCACGAAAGCCATTTCAAGGTAAGCAGCCACCTTCTCAACAAACTAAGCCAAGAACATGAGAAATATTGAAGCTTGACTGTCTGAGAAATTTAGTTGTGGGTATCTAGGTGGAGGTTTGCAACATTTAAAAGATTTTGTTGGAGGGGTGTGGTCATTATTAAAATGGGTGTGGTACATTTTTGAGACAACTGACAAAATATTAGTTAAGTTATGACCCATTTTGCATTAATTTTCATTAAAACCCCTGGGTAAAAATTAAAAGTAAAGGACACAATAATTTATTTCTCAATGAAGCCAACCCCAGCAATCCTGACATCTCATCTTCATCAGAAAACAATAACAACGAAGTGCAACAACAGAGACCTTTGAAAAAGTGATCATTAGCTTCTGTCACTATCGTGGCAAGGGTGGGCATAACTTCAATCTCAAGCCAATTTAGGCTCACTTACCCAAGCATCCTGATCCCGTGAGGAAGGAGGGCTGAACTAATCTTGGCACCTATAACTCGAATAGAAGCCCGCTCGCACAAATTGTAACGCAAATCGAAAACCACTGAATCTCCGTGTCTTGCATAATTGAAATTAAAATTATCTTATAACCAATTACACCTACAAGTACTAAGAAAGAGAGCTGAAGTAGCGCAACATCTGCCCCTATCGTGATAGTCCCTTAAAAGTTCTTACTCTGGCCACGTACCTGGTTGGAGCGTATACAGGCAATAGGAAACATACGTGTTATAGAAAAATTTTGAATTAAGTGTCACATCAGCCAGGATCACACGGTGGAAAGTATCTAATAATCGTTAAAACAATTGGCTAACAAACGCTTTTGATTTTCCTTGTTCGCCAAAATGTAACTATCGAGAGAAGATAGGGAAAGAGGTGTTGGTAAACGAGCGTACAAGTGATATCATATCAAGCTCAGTATTTGGTAAACATTAGAAAATTGAGAATGTTTCTCGTAGTCCACAAAGGCTATATAGAGTGGTATTCTGTACTTATTGGTCTTTTCCAGTACTTGCGTGACGGCTTGCAGATGATCTATGATGGTATGATCATTTCGGTATGCTGCTTGTTCCGGTGATTGGTGTTCACCCAGAGTGCAGTTGAGTCTGTTCGTAAGGACCTTCATGAACAGCTTGTAGATATGGGAGAGTAAGCTGATTGATCTGTAGTTTTCAAGTTCTTTCTTGTCCCCCTTTTTTAAGATCAATGTGATAATGGCATTTTTCCACTCTTTGGGCAAAGACAACATCACCAATACTCACCTGTAGTTGACATTTCCTCCCCTTGTGAAACTTACGCAGGTCTGTCAAATATTCATGTCTCCAGCGAGACCAAAATTTTTCTAATTTCATGCAGAGATAATGGAATCTCTTGTTGTGCTTGGTGGTTGTTTCATTATTCTCCTCAACACTGAAAACAGCTTCACCTAAAGGATACAATCTACGTCCATAAATCAAATGTGAAGGTGTCAGTGGTTGAAAGTTAACATCGTCATACAAATAGGTTAATGGCCTAGAGGTAACCGTTGACAAGTGGATATTAAGAGTTTATACTACTAATAGATTAATTACAATAAGACGAATCACTTACCAATGGCAACGACTAAGGATATTATCGACGACGGTACAACTGCAGAAGCTCAATGGATGGCTTAGGTGAACGTTTGTTCTCGTTGTTTACATTCAACTGTTCAGTGTTGTTACCTCAGTTGAAACAACTTAGTTACAATCCTGAAAACCAGCTGTATATATACAACATGAGGAATTCGAGATTACTCAACAAGGTAAGCTTGTTGTATACAAATTTAGAGCGAATCTTGTTTCTTCTTTGTAAGCGTCATACTGAATGAACAAATCCAGAACTTCTATCCTGGTAAGTTTAACAAACTACTCTGTTATCAATGGACCTTTATCACACAAAAATCCAGAACGAGGCCGGACCCGCAAAGAGCTCGTCGGGCCGTAGGTTTAGTTTGAAATTAAGGCATAAACAGGAGGGCATTATATATGTTTACAAACAATATTATTGAACAGGATGAATATTTCTTATTTATACAAAGTATCTTCAATCTTTCGTGGACATCTTTTAAGGAAATAAAGATTTACAGGATTCCAGTCATATTGCACAACATCATATTTACACCTCTGTTTTCATAGATAATTCTGCACAGCTCCATCAAAAGAATCATGCAGATACCAGATATACATTGCACTGTCGTCATATTTACACCTCTGTTTTCATAGTTAATTCTGCACAGCTCCATCAAAAGAATAATGCAGATATCAGATATGCATTGCACTGTCGTCATATTTTAAATGTTAGATACAATGGAACAAAATACAAGTAATTTTTACCTTGATATGGAACACAGGTTATATTATCTGCGGAGCAAGAGTGGGAGGCTATGGCTTCATTGTCTGCAAAGAGCATACCAATTATGATAATCTTTCAAACCAAGATTATTAGAATTTAGAATCATTCTATCTGATATACAACCATGGATGGAGCCATGTTAAGGCTTCTCAACCCTTAATTGTATATGTTTGCTCCCAAATGTTTGTTGCTTTGGATGTCAGTCAACGTCAAGTGAAATTTAGTGGAAAGTTAAACCCATTTGTACAGTGCGTAAGGTAGCATAGTCTTTGTACAGTAATGCTGCAAGTTGTGTCAGGGCTAATGATTCATGTCTCTTGTTAGTTGTTAATGTATTCTATTGTTTATGTTACGGTCTTAACCGAACGTGTTTCATATCTTGTAATTATTTGATTCGAGGGTGGTGGTAGAATACACTGAAAGCTCATCATATTATGTTTTGTCATTATGTTTCACCTACGCACCTTGTGCTGGGCACTTATCTCTATAAAAAGAACTGTCTTCTTTGTTTGTGGTAGGCATCTGCAAACATTCAATTTGTATGGTACAAACTTAGAAACAAAGAGACTTGGGAAAATTTAAGAGGTTTCCATGAGATATGAAAATGTCACTAGGTGATAAGGAGCACTGAAAAGAAGATGGCGGAAGCGAAAGCTTTCAAGAATTACCCGAACTTGTCAACTTTGCCAGTAAAAATAGAGATGTCTGGAAGCCTCTCCATGTTTAAAGATACAGTAGGTGGAAAAGAGAATAACACTGCTTTACAAAGACATACTATCTTCTTGACAACCTCTCTATTAAAGACCCCTGACGAGCAGTGGGCCCGACATTGAAACTACCCCAAATAAACAGAAAAACCACCAAACAGGCTAACTAATAAATAAAGGGCAGCCCTCTCTTATCAACCAGCAATGTGTTGTGTACAAATTTAAATGTAACCTGTGCGATGCAGGGTATGTAGGATATGCACGCAAGCATCTTTTCCAGCGCGTGGATGGTTACAAAACGAAATCGTCCTCCATCTACAGGCAATATGATGAGAATCATAACTCCGGAGTTCCTGGCCGCCTGATTGAACACTTTCAAGTGCTTGCTAGGTGCAGTTATTTATATCAAATTTTAAAGTAAATATGAAATTGATTTATTGCTGAGGGCTAGTGACGTTAATTCTGTTGTAGATACTTAACTATGCATTTGCTAGCAATGAACACTTATTTGCGCCTTTTGATATATAATGCAACTACATGATGTCTCTCAAATGTAAGAATATGCTTAAGTATGCATTTGCTAGTACTGAACACATATTTGCGCTTGATGATATATGATGCAACTGCATTGTTTCTGTAAGACCTAAACAGTTACCTAAATGTCTATTTGCTTGTCTAGAAAACTCTAATTTGCGCTTTTTGGCATATAAAGCAACTGCATTATGGCTGTCAAATTGAAACATAGCCTTAAATATCTATTCAGTGAATATTTGTGGACGCGTCTCACCATAGATTTGCAGATATGGTCACCATGTCGGAAAAAATATTTGAAAGAGGAAAATTGAAGAAATGCTTAACTGATAGCCTGCGTGCAGAGTCTGCAGACTATCCTGGATAGTCTGCGCATCAACGACGATATCCTTGTATGGCCTCGTATTGACGATACGCTCGTTATTGTTATTCTATTGTTTGACAGCTAATCAAAACGGTGTGTCAGCATCCCAGCGACATCGTACAAGCTATTCTATTGGGTAGTGACATTCCCTTTGTGTTCCCCATGACAATAACTTTGATATAGACAATACAAAATACTACTGGTTTGATCCAGGATGTGAACCCTTCTGGCACATACAGTGTCTCTATTTGACGGTATGGAAGGGGTACCACAAATGAGAGTTTGACCAGGGATGGAGGACCTGGTACCCCCTCCATACCGTCAAATATCTCCTCTTTCACTATTGTAACATATATGGGTAGAAGTGGGTTATCATCCCAAAAGTCCAGTTGATTGGTATCCAACTCATCTACGTTAATGTCTTTTAGTTTATATTTTTTCTTTTCTGCATAGATACAGTATATGAATATAATGAGAATGCGTTGTGTACGATGGAATGTGAGTATTTCACTAGTGCCATCCTGAATTTGAACATAATGAGAATTCCTTTTGCACAATGAAATGTGAGTATTTCACTAGTTTCATTCTCCATAGATACACTGTTTAAACATAATGAGAATTCTTTTTGCACAATGGAATGTGAGTATTTCACTAATGTCATTCTCCATAGATACACTGTTTGAACATAATGAGAATTCTTTTTGCACAATGGAATGTGAGTATTTCAATAGTACACGACTGGCATTTGGACATTTGTAACTTAAGGTAAAAACCACACTTCCAGATCTTGTTGCTTCGCGCTTGTTCCTTGCTGAGCAGCTGCGACGTCATAATATCACTTACTGTGAAGAGTCCTATGTGCTTTGACACGACTGGCATTTGCACATTTGTAATTGAAGGTAAAAATCACACTTCCAGATCTTGTTGCTTTGCGCTTGTTCCTTGCTGGGCAGCTGCGACGTCATAATATCACTTACTGTGAAGAGTCCTATGTGCTTTGACACGACTGGCATTTGGACATATCAGAAAAGCAAGTACAAAGATCTCGAGATAGAAATTGATAGAATGTGGAATACAAGCACAACAACTGTCAACATACAACAAGAACGGAGGGGTTAGAAGAATAATTCAGTTCCACATAAAAGATTTGAACAAAGAACTGTCTGTTGAAATGTTACAGAAAATTCTTTTATTATGAAGTATAAGAAAATTTTTATCACTGTGAAGAAAAGCCCTACGATCAGGGTCTTATTCCGGGCCAATAAAGTGTTTTAAACTCAAATTTATATTTTGCATCATATATCAATCAGAGTAGTAGTAGTAGTAGTAGTAGTAGTAGTAGTAGTAGTAGTAGTAGCAGCAGCAGCAGTAGTAGTAGTAGTAGTAGCAGCAGCAGCAGCAGCAGCAGCAGTAGTAGTAGTAGTAGTGCTAGTTGTGGCTATAGTACTAGAGGCAGGCTGGGCACTGATGGGCTAAATAGTTGTCTACTGGGCTTTTACAAGTGCATGTACCACAATAACAGGCATAGATACTACATACCCTTCTTGTTTCTTTTCCAGTCTACCTTGAAGTATACAGTGACCAATGGTGAGTGGAATTCTGAAGAGCGAATGGACCAACGGCAATGTCAATATGAAAGTCAAGTGTCGCTTCTTTCACTGCCGCTGCTACATCCCATTTTAAGCCGTGATGAATATTATGGTTAATATTCTGGTGCTTCTGTTAACGCACGATATTTCAACACAACATTTGTAGCCACGACAACCAAGTACATTCAGCTCGACACTGGATCTGACTCTCTCTAGTTTCACACTGTCCTCAAGAAGAGAGGATTTGAAATGTCAGTGTAAGATCTGCTCTTACATCAGGTTGTTTCCACAACAACAACATAAGGCATATTTGACATAGTTTGCATTCACTAGATGTGTACATTCCATGGTGCACAAAGCGTTCAAAATAGGCTAACATGACATATTTGACATAGTTTTCATACACTAGATGCGTACATTCGATGGTGCACAAAGCATTCATGAAAGGCCAGTAAGGCATAATTGACATAGTTTGCAAAAACTTGATGCGTAGATTCCATGCTGCACAAAACGTTTAAAATAGGCTAATAAGGCATATTTGACATAGTTTGCATACACTAGATGTGTACATTTCATGGTGCACAAAGCCCTATTTCAAACTTCCACTGTAGTTAAAAAATACACAAAAAAGGTGTATGAGAATATTCGTCACAGCAATTTTCAATTTGTTTCAGCCTCTCTATCAAAGACCCCTGTAGAGCAGAGGACCCGATATAGAAACTACCCCAAAGAAAATACATCACCTCCGCGAATCTAATCCTTGACCCACGCTTTCGCGGTATGCGCTCTACCAACTGAGGTAGGTGACCTCCGATGTTAACATACTCTATTTCTCTAGTCACCACATTAGCTCCCAATCATCCACCGGTGGACATCGATGCATGTTTGGCTATTCATAAGTCTTCAGAAGATGTAGGAAATATATCAATGCTATGACAACCGCTCAAGCTGGAAACTCTTTGCTCATATCACAGATGCTGCACCAATTAATTTGTGCTGATATACTTGCATTCCAAGCTTAAGCTTAAGTATCAGTTTTATCTACCATTAAAAGCAAAACTAAACCATGAATCAATTTTCGAGGAGTGCCACTTTAGTAATTTTCTTTGCAAAAATCAAAAATACTATTGTGTGTAACTAAAATAATGTTTGGTTAAATTAACCCAGCTACATAAAACAACATGCATTTAGCAGTCAACTTACTGGTTTCTTACAACTGTCTGTTACTCCATACAATACTCCTCCGGCTGTTAACACAACAGTATTCTTTTCATTGGAAGTAATAAGTTTTATTGAGTCTTGAATATCCATAAATGTCCTACAGCTTGTTGGTGTTGAAGATGAAAATAACTTATCCATTTTCCCCCAGCAATAGATATTTGTGACTAAGCTGCTTCCCTGTAGAAAATGAAAGGGCATTTCATAATGATTTTAATTAGAAACTATAACCATACTTAGGGAAGATATGAGATCTTAATCCTCAAATCAGTAGAAGTACCTAGGCAATTATTAACGGGAAGCAAATAAATCAAGTGTGGTAAGCAAGATGGCAGGTACGAAATGTACCAGTATCGTTAAGGCGCTTCCTCTATCAGCTTTTAGGAGAACTCCGAATGCACTTACTTTCAAACGGAACGTATATTTCCAAGATGTTATGACAGGATAGTTAATGTATTTATTTTTATTATGTTTAGATAATTCAAACGGCGCATTTTTTATGTAATACTGAAGTAATGAGTATTTTAAGATGAAAGAAAGAATCCGATGCCAAGAATCTAACCGTACTATCAATGTTGCCCGCACAAATCTTCTACCTTGACACTACATTCAAGTGTGGTTGAATGCTCCATCTTATCAATGTCATTACTTTGCATCAGCAATATTCAATAAAGACAAGATGAAAGAAAGAATCCGATGCCCAGATTCGAACCGTACTATCAATGTTGCCCGCACAAATCTTCTACCTTGACATTAGATTCAAGTGTGGTTGTATGCTCCATCTTATCAATGTCATTACTTTGTATCAGCAATATCTACATCAAAAGAATCGCATTTTTATGCTGATTTTAAATATATAAGTTTCATCAAGTTTAGTCTTACGCATCAAAAGTTACGAGCCTGAGAAAATTTGTGTTATTTTAGAAAATAGGGGAAAACATCCCCTAAAAGTCATAGAATCTTAACGAAAATTACACCATCAGATTCAACGCATGAGAGACCCTATAGTAGAAGTTTCAAGCTCCTTTCTACAAGAATGTGGAATTTTGTATTTTTTTGCCAAAAGGCAGATCACGGATGCGTGTTTATTTGTTTGTTTGTTTTTTTTCGGTGTCACAATAATAAAGTTTAGGCCACCCAAACCCAATATAAACACACGTACACATTTTCTTGAACACATCAAAGATTATGACCATGGCTCTCTACCAAGTACTTTGATGTTTTCGTAGCCATTGGAGAAGGGTCATGTTCTCCCACATTCGGCCTGACAAACGTCACGGATTCGAGCTGATTTAACCATATGATTGGCTAGTGGAGCAGCAGTAGCCTTTGTTCCATGCCGTCTACGCAGGCCTAATTAAAATCGCCTGCCTTATGTAAGAGACAAGGACAACGGCTGATATTGTTTAGTACAGATAAAATTATATATCAAGAAAATGTGCCAGACCTCGACTGGAAGAATTCGTGTCCAAAACGTAATCAGGACTGACTTCATTAGAAGGATTTTAAATAAAATCTACAAGAAGTTAAAGGAGACAAAGAGGAAGGCAACTTAAAGGAGACATGCAGTTAACATAGAAAGGTGTGAGGTGCATAAGTAGTACCCAGAATAAACGTCCATGGAAGATGATTTAAATTACAAAGCTGCTTCACGCTTCCAGAGCATTCCCCTAAATTCTATTGGAAAGTATATTTGATCAAATGAAATTCTTCTACAGTTGCTAAGTAAGAAACTGTAGAAATTGTTTCAGTATCTCGTCGAATCAAGAAAAGTGTGCAAGAGGAAGAGGGGAGAGAGGCTGGAATGGGAGACGTATTGCACCTTACAAGAGACCGGACGCTTTGGAGAACAACGATCTCCGAAGTCCAAGAACAATACGGCACTTAGACAGAAAGAGAACAAGTATATATGATCAAAGGATTTCTTATACAGTTGCTAAGTAAGAATCTGTGGAAATTGTTTCAGTATCTGACGCATCTAGTGTATGCAAACTATGTCAAATATGCCTTATCAGCTTACTTTGATCGCTTTGTGCACCATGGAATGTACGCATCTAGTGTATGCAAACTATGTCAAATATGCCCTATCAGCTTACTTTGAACGCTCTGTGCACCATGGAATGTACGCATCTAGTGTATGCAAACTATGTCAAATATGCCCTATTAGCCTAATTTGAACGCTCTCTGCACCATGGAATGTACAAATCTAGTGCATGCAAACTATGTCAAATATGCCTAATTAGCCTATTTTAAACGCTTTATCGATCATTTTTGAAAGAGAGGTATCCGAATAATCGTTCTGCTTGAGTAATAATCGAAGGTCTACCCATCCTTCGAATAGTCGGTATTCGTTGGACAGCCCTATGTATGACAGTAGCATCAAAAATCAGAATTGAGCCAACTCTAAACAATGGAGCTAATGAAACGTTAAGGAGGACCCCAATCAGGAGCAAGTACTATTGTTTTCAGAAGAATAGGGCATTTTGCCAAAGGGGCTGAGGGGGGCTGCAGCCCCCCAGGATGTTGAAATATTAAATTTTTGCCGGCAATAGAAATATGTTATCATAAGCTAGTGACAACTTGGCAAGCAGATCGTTGGGAGGGCTATAAAGGTTTTTAAAATTTGACATAAGAGTAGGGGGAAATGAAACAAAACTGTTATTTCAATACAGCTGAGCTCTATTACTTTTATAATGTTGGTATGTTAAATTTCTACTGTTGTATTTTGAAACAAGTACGTATCCATCAAGTGACTTTTTTTGCGTTACATTTTGCTCTGCTATGTTTAAGTGGAGGCCATGGAGAAATAAAAGCAATAGGCAGCCAACGTTTATAAGGTCTAATCATCTAGCATTGGTATTGGGAGCTCCCCTCTCATTTGTTTGTCATGAAGTCGGGAGTTCCCCCATGGTCGCTGTTGCTGTGCAAGGCTCAGTTCTGCCCAACGGTATTACCACAGTTGATCAAGAAACCACAGTTGATCAAGTTCTATTGAAAAACTCTGGTATTACTGTAGGTATGCAGGGCAGAATGTACCAGCACATGGCAACGACTATTACTAATACAAATTGTTAATTACTTGGAGAATAACTTAAAATTGGTAATTAACTTACCATTGTGTAAATCGTCGCCTACTTTGTGGACGTGAAGGTGAGGTGCATCCCAGACACTGTGGCAGAAACATATGATCTACAGTAAGTTAATACTTATATGAGGACGTCATAATGAAAGGCTGAAATCCAAAATAAGAGCCACAACAGACTTTATCATCGGATGTAATGTCTGATCTAAATTGCCTTAGATATTTTCATATAGTAAAGAAGACGTATGAAACACGCCTGAGTACAGGGAGTATATATATGGTATTGCTCCTGTGCAAAGGAAAATTGAGAAAACACAAGTTTGCTACCCCTACAACTCAATACAGCAACGTAGAGCCTCATACTAACAAGTAAAGGCAATTATCGTAGGTTTCAAGTCCCTTGACGTTCCAACGGACTGCAAGAAAGCTCTTAGCTATCTCTGATGTTAAAGTGAAGACCACAAATCCGTAGAAATTAGAAAACTATCTAACTCTATCAGGTTGAGCTAGCTCGGCTTGCAATGACACATTCTCTCCATCCTTCAATATCATCCATTGCGTTAGGGAGATCTTCTTTGGTATACTCAGTATCAGCTAAAAGTTGGTCAATGTATGTCTTCTTTCACATGAAATGTTTGTATCAAGTTTATGCAAACTATGTCAAATATGCCTTATTAGCCTATTTTAAACGCTTTGTGCAGCATGGAATGTGCGAATCAAGTTTATGCAAACTATGTCAATTATGCCTTACTGGCCTATCATGAACGTTTTGTGCACCAAGGAATGTACGCATCTAGTGTATGAAAACTATGTCAGATATGTCATGTTAGCCTATTTTGAACGCTTTGTGCACCATGCAATGTGCACATCTAGTGTATGCAAACTATGTCAATTATGCCTTATTAGCCTATTGGTGCCCATAGCACAGGGTCCATAAAGGCCGGGTGCCCATAGCACAGGGTCCATAAAGGCCGGGTGCCCATAGCACAAGGTCCATAAAGGCCGGGTGCCCATAGCACAAGGTCCATAAAGGCCGGGTGCTCATAGCACGTGCTCTGAGTTCTTCTGAATTATTCTGGCACTGCAGTTATGCAAACGTAATAGCGTCAGACTCTAGTGAGCTCCTTAAAAAGACAAGGGACGATTGTCCACACAAAGCTGTACCACCAGCTCATAAATTGTTGGATTATGACAGCCAGGTAAGGTCAGCATACAAGGAAACAGGGCTAGATGCGCAGACTATCCACTTCAGCTGAGATAGTCTGCACGCAGGCTAAAGTTTCAGGTATTTTATCTGTTTTATTTTACTATTGGTAGTGCTCCGCTTTCAATTTCGAGCTCTGATTGTCAACGTACGTGTAACCACTTTCATTAGATAAACCTTCCAGGTTATTTCAAAGGACTATATTATGGAATATGGCTATATGGTACGTAGAAAACGTATTCAAACTGGACGCTCTTTTAGGTTATCGACACAGGAGTCTCTTTGATCCATTATACTTGGGGTATTTTGGGTGTGGTTCTCTGGTAGGAGTATTCTTATTGATTTGATATTCTACAGGTAGGTCAAGGTTACCTGTGGCGATATTTAATAAATATACGTAAAGCACAGGTCACGGCTTTAACTCCTCAGGGTAATATTTTGTACTTCTTCGTTGTTATTTACCTAAAATATGCATAAGTACGTAGAGAACTCAAACAGTAATTATTTTACCTTTATTACCGTCGATTACACCAAACAAACTTCATAGATAGTTTGCAATTAAGGATATATTCACATATTTGAAGTGGTAAAAGTAATTTAAGTGTTGAAGTACACATTTGCTTCTTTTATAAGTCAAAAATGGCACGCAATTGATAGTGTAGTCTTCTTTAGTTATGACGCCGATAGTATGCTTAGGAGCCATACATTTATGACGGCGAAAAAATGCGCTATTTGGTCGACCAGCAATTTGATGTATAATTTGGCGTTGCTTGGTTGATGTGGCGATGTTTGGTCAGGGCAAGGAGTGGCACTTGGTGTTTGACGAGCAACTTACAGCATCTGACAGAAATGTAATACTAACATATATATGCAGAATGGCACTATCGAAATACTCACATTTCATCGTGCACAACGCATTCTCAATATATTCAAATAGTGTAAGTATGCAGAATGGCACTATTGTAATACTCACATTCCATCGTGCACAACGTATTCTTATTATATTCAAATAGTGTATGTAAACAGAATGGCACTATTGAAATACTTACATTCCATCGTGCTCAACGCATTCTCAATGTACTCAAATAGTGTCTGTATGCAGAATGGCACTATTGAAATACTCACATTCCATCGTGCACAACACATTCCCATTGATGTTCATTGCAATGCCATTGATATATGATACCTTTGCACTGTACCAGCAGATTTAACAGAACGCTGAGCCTTTCAGGAGAAACATCTTCTAGTTTTCAAAATCACTCTTTAAGTGAGAGTCATTCTCAGCAACTCTATGTAGTGTAAGGGGAGATTTTCTTGAAAATGATGTTCATTGCAATGCCATTGATATACGATATCTTTGCACTGTACCAGCAGATTTAACAGAACGCTGAGCCTTTCAGGAGAATCATCCTCTAGTTTTCAAAATGACTGTTTACGTTAGATATAGAAATACATGCTGCATAAAAAAACAGAAAGAATTTGATTTTTTCCTTATCAATGTTTTAGCGGGCCATCAATTAAGGTTGTTTAAAATCGTCTACGTTTGCATTTTTTGGTAACTTTTAAACTACTGTATTCCTTAGCTATAAATTTGAGGGGCGTCGCCACTGGACGCCCCAACTGCCCTTTATTTATTAGTTAGCCTGTTTGCTATTTTTTCTGTTTATTTAGGGTAGTTTCAATGTCGGGCCCACTGCTCATCAGGGGTCTTTGATTGGGAGACTGCTGCTGTATCCGCTGATTCATCAGATAGTAATGATCAGAAGCATTTACTTGTAGTAGAATTAATGAGACCAAATCACGATTTCTTTTTACATACAGGAACAGCAGCAGCTGGTCTTTTAGACTCACAGAAAGTACCGGCTGGGGATGCCAAAAGCATCAAATCCCTAGATAGGTTAAGTATGAAAAGATAAGGGTCCTTGCGACTTGTTTATCTAAGGTAGCCTGTAATTTTTAACCCCAAGAAGGTAAGATGAGGGCCGTCGAAAACATTGAAAGTAGCCATATAGGGGTTAGTTATCATAGATTTTAGTTATTATAACAAGTAAATAAAATAATTTTGACATACCTACTATTGCTATCAATACAAGTCCTGTAGGATGTAAACACTTGGAAAAACATGAAACCACTGCCATCGACGAAGGTTGCTAACACTTTCATTCAGCTGGGTGCTATATCGTTTTCACCTACAGAAATGAAAATTGCACAGTGAGAGTTAATGTGAATCAAGTGTTCACTCACATATTCCTTGCTACCTACAAACTGAACAACTTCTACTACAAAGATCTGATTCCTTTGAGTAAAATTATCGCTCGACATTTGAAATTGATCCATTGAGAATGTTCATAACTACAATAAATTAAGTAGTTGTGATAAGAGCTATAAAGCACAGAAACTGCAAGAGCACAAACAGAATGTAGAGGGACAAATACACCTCTACTATAATTCCGAGATGGTAATTCCTTTACCATTTTGTAATTCCGTTACCGTCGAACGGGGTAACTTCGGACGCTTTTAAAGGTTCTTGAAGTCGTATTTCATCGGAAACGCATCGATGGCTGATCGCCGCTGTAGTAGATGACAAACGACCGATAATGACAGAATAGCGCAACATGTGCCAGCCTTCATTAGTAGACGCAGTAAGGTTTCCAAAATTTTACCGAATCGCGTAATGAAAGGCAAGTCAACAGATCCCAAAACAGACTCGGCAATAGGACAGCATTTCATTGAAAAGCCGTCATGTGCTGACGACTATCAAGAGGATTCGTTTAGGGTATTAGCGACAGCCTGATCTCCTTTTCATCTTGCCGCTTTGGAGGGAGCATTTATCAAAACAAGGAAGCCGGTACTCTGTCGACAAAAAGAATTTGTTTACAATTTACGCTACTAGCACAATTACTGCTTACTTCAGTGATACCAAAAAAATAAACAGTTCAACTATATAGCGAGCCCCTGCTTTGGGAATGTAAGGGGATGAAGAAGTATTTCTTTGATTGATTTTAAAAGTTGTTGGTAATTAAAATATATAAGTTTATAAGTTCATTTTTACGCAAATAATTTTTATTCCTAAGTCAAGAATGTATTAGGTATAAAGTCTAACTTACCATAATAACTTCAGTACATTGCAAATTAGTAGATTGCGTTTCATCAATAAAAACAAAAATTCATTCTATAATGGCATTTCACTAATGATTCCGTTATTAAATATTATCTACAAATTTTGTAGTACCAGGAATCTTTTCCGATTATTAAAATTGCGATATTTATTCCTTTTTTGAACAGAAGCAAACTTGGTTCTCAGAAATGTGTAAAAGTTGGTTTAACTCGAAGGAATTTTTAAAACTTTTTTTTGCCATGAATGTCAGATTATTGTTTTGCTGAGTTTACTGCTAGCTCCAACCATTCCTATTTCCAAAAATTCCAAAGTCCATCACTTTTCATTCGATTAGACGTTCGATGTGAAAATACAGTTGGGTATACTCTTTCACACATTCCATTTCGGTCATTCTGACGTTAGTACTCTGAGGAGTGTCGGACGAGAAAAGCTTTTAAGTACACAATGTTTTCGCTATAAATAATTGTACGTACATTGATATTGGTTAAATACTCTGAGCAAAATCTAGTCCACAGTTCCCACTGGGGACTACAAACTACATTGCACAAGTTATTTTGCCTTCAATTTGCTACATTTTTAATACCAATGTAGTTTATTTCTCTTTCTTGTTGAATTAGGCTGGGATTATACATGGGAAAAAGTTGTTTTGAGCAATAGAATAGTTTTCGATTCTAAATCTCTGAGAAACATAAGTATTCGTGACAAATATCGGAACCAATAGTAAAGATGAGAAGTCTTAACGATCGTAGCAAAACTACTTGAAAGAAAAGGTGTAGATTATGTGTCACGATCTGCATTCTTTGAACTGTAACATGTGGTTATACTTGTTTTAAATGCCATTCATCCCTTTTTATGTATTTGGAGCCGTTCTCTGTGGTTTCTAGATACAAATTTTGTCAATAAGTTAGGATGGGAAATATGACGTAAATAAAGCACAGCTATAGAGATGACCCATATAGCAGATAAAGCAAATTGAGCAGATAAAGCACAACCATATCCAACAGAGTAGTTAAAGTACATCGAGCAGATAAAGTAGAGACAATGAGGAGAGACACATAGTAAATAAAGCACAGCTATAGAGATGACCCATATAGCAGATAAAGCAAATTGAGCAGATAAAGCACAACCATATCCAATAGAGTAGTTAAAGTACATCGAGCAGATAAAGTAGAGACAATGAGGAGAGACACATAGTAAATAAAGCACAGCTATAGCATTCATTCTTTTTTTTCTGTTCAGCTCTCTCATGGGGAGCTCACTTAGTTGGACAGACGTAAATGTGCAATGAACAAATATGAAATGTAATGAATATCATATCACGTCATTCCCGTGGCCTGGTGGCCATTGGGGCACTTTGACAAGTTCACAGTTTTTCGCCACCCATCATGATTCTTCACTTCTTGAATACATGTTACCACACTCTTCTCCATCCATTCACCAATGTCTGTCAACCACGTTCTCTTTGGTGGACCTCTTCTTCTACTACCTTCCACACTACCGTGCTTTATGTGCGTACGTCAGAGCCTATTGTTTGGCTCACAGTCGTGGGCACAAACAAAAACAAACACGATGTTGCATAAGACGATAATTGGAGAGTCCTGGGGCATAGTAAGAGGCTCGGACTAAACTTCCAACCTGCATATGGGGAAGTGTTACTTGACCATCTCACAAGTGCTTTACTGTATGTATATCCTTAAACTTCTTCATCACCTACTTTAAGCACAAAATTACATCTATAAGATTTTGAGAGATGGTATTGAGCAGCCAAAATTTAGTGTTATATGTATGCACACCTAATTCAACTATTAGGTAAGGCACATTAGAAGAGCGGCATTTGAATTGGTACTGAGATTCCTATAATTAAGTTTGAATTATTTGAAGGGGATGTTTCAACACTTTACCATTAAAGTTCAAGCGCATCCGGCATAATCTATCTCAACAGTTACAGTAACCTATGCACAGTAATCCCTGAAGCCCATCAGTACAGACTTTTCACTCGCAATAAAGGCCATTGGAATTGGGGGAGAAGCTTAGGATGATAAGTCCATACCAATCAAAGGATAGCTATTAGTGCATAACACCACCGGCATTCTTCCATAATAAATAACTATACATTACTGTATATGATTTTTATCCCATCTCAAATTGATCAACATAGCTAAATGAGGCTTTAAAAAACGTTGGTATTAAACATTTGTTTTGTACGGACTATGCAGATCTGTAAGCAAATGCATGACCACCCGCGTCATTGTTACTTTTGAAAGTGGGAAGATAAATACATAGCTCTCTTATATTTAAAATTATTGGCTAACTCAGAATTTCTAATCGAAAGCTTTTCCTGCCTCTTTGGGGCAAATTTTTGTGCTTTACTTTATAATGCCAGGGCGATCGACTTGGTCATTGTTAGAAAACACTCAGAACATTTCAGATTTAGATCTGAAATGTATCAAAACTCTCGACCCTTGCGTTTCTAAACAAACATGGTGACAAAAGTTTCACACGTTTACACATCTGATGCAGATACGTGGGCGTACAGTTAACGCAGAGTTTTTCAATGAACTGTGGTTTCTTGATCAACTGTGGTTAAAGCTTGCTTTTCAATCCACGTGCGAGTTGTGGAACAGAATTTTGTCTTAAGGGCGTGTCGCAAAAGTTGATACGCACGACTTTGAGGTTGGTTGATCGAATTAAGCAGCATGTACCATCGTATATTCGCCAAGCATCTACTCCTAAAAGAAAATAACCACCTCGAGTTTCAAAGACCAAAAACGCCACTAAGCAATGTGACTGCCGTAGGCAGCACTTGCTTGAGAACCCAGACTGTGCCAAAGTGTACACGGACAATTGCTTCCGTATCATAGGAAATACCCCGGTCTGCATTTCATTTGGCCATTCTGGAGTCAGTCCACATAAAAGCAAGAAAACCTTTACTATGCAGACAAAAAGAGGTCGTCCTTCTGGTCAGATTTTTCCTCAAGACCAAAAGTACCCAATTTTTTTGCCCAGGTATTGACCAAAAGTACCTCCCCCCCCCTGATTTGGATGCATTCCAAATGGCTATGTAAATCAGCAAATAGATGATAAGTAAGGGGAATGATTCCATCTGTATATGAAATCAATGGAAGAGTGCTACTAGGGCGGGTGGGGCAAACGAATAATAACTGACTACTGCTGGGTATGAAAATGAAATTAACAGCAGTGAAAATAAAGACAACTAAGAAAAAAGGGGGGTTTTACTGATGATGATGATGATGATGATGATGATGATGATGATGATGATGATGATGATGATGATGATGATGATGATGATTGTTACGACGGCGTCTTAGCTAAAGTCTTGGCACCGCACAGCGAGATTCATGTGAGCCCTAGCATCCCAAGCACAGACGTTCTTCCCTTAGGTGACAACTTGTAGGGCAAACGAAATTTAGTCCTATAAGAGATGTAACTGTAGACAATGAGACAATAAGAACAATGACATGCGTCATCAAGCAAGCCTCTTGTAAATAGGTATTGTTTTAATAGAGTCTCGTTTATAAACATGTTGCTTTAAACGCATATTACAATCCCCTTCTATCCAAAAATTATTGACCAAAATTTTCCTTCACGCCCTCTTCAGCCTGCACCTCTTCCTTTTTGTATCCGTAACCTAGTGGCTATAGGTACCCTCTTCTGAAACTCAAAGCCTATGGATCTTTTCCCATCTGAACACCAATACCGCCTATGGAAAGTTCAAGCTTCAAAATCTGTCCCTATTGACGAATAGACAGGCAGATGGCCGAATGTAGGTTGGGAAGTCAAGAGTTTAGGTCAGGTTAAAATGTCTTTACAGGATTGTAGTTTTTACTTTGCAAAGAAAATTTTTGAAACTCGGTCCAGGCTTCTGGTGAAATATAAAAATGGTGCATTGCCTGCTAAAAAATGCGATTTTAATGGCCTTTTTTGTACTTGATACTAGTATTATTAGTTTGTATATAGAATTTTTCGGATTTTATTTATGTCAAACGATAAGATATACTGTGGTACATGCTCCTGTAAGCTTTCTTTAGATTATTTTAGGAAATAAGCGAGTTATGATGGTAATAACTATGGGTCAAAAATGGCTTGCATACACTAGATGTGAACATTCCACGGTGCACAAAGCGTTCAAATTATGCTAACAAGGTATATTTGACATAGTTAGCATACAGTAGATGTGTACATTCCATGGTGGACGAAGCGTTCAAATTATGCTAAAAAGGCATATTTGACATAGTTTGCATACACTAGATGTGTACATTCCATGGTGCACAAGGCGTTCAAATTATGCTAATACAGTATATTTGACATCGTTTGCATACACTAAATGCTTACATTCCATGATGCACAAAACGTTCAGAATAGACTAATAAGGGCAATTAGAAACCAACTTCTCTTCAGCATGTGACTTGACTAAGAAAGGACTGCCATCCAGCCGGCCAATTTGTCTAAAGCAAGCTGAAAGTTGGAAAGTATCATCTAAAGGAGAGAATTTGAAGTATTGGTTTTGAAAAAACCCCTAGAGAAATAGAAAATATATCACCACCGGGGATCAAACCAGTGACCTGAGCTAATGGTGAGTGGGTCACGGGTTTGATCCCCGGTGGTAACATATTTTCTATATCTCTAGTGTTCTTTTCAAATCCGATATTTCAAATCCTCTCATACTGTGGATCAATTTCAAAATATGGTTGGTATTCTTTACAGTACAGGTGATCAGCTAGAGGCTTTGGTATAATGTCTTTTTTTTACGATTCCAGACAGTAGGTGTGATCAGGTAGATATGGTTTTTCTTTCAGACTGGCAGCCAAATAATAAACGAATAAAACTGCACTTAGGCAGTCTCCCTGGACAATACCGGTGTTGGTGATGAAGAGTGTACTTAGTTCATCCTCAATTTTTATTTGAATACTGACATCATTGATAAGTAAGTCCAGAAGGTGAAGTTCATCATAGATCCCCTCTAATTATAGACCCTCTCCAATTATAGACCCCCTTTTCGCATCATGTCAAGTAATTATAGACCCCCTCTAATTAAAGACGCCCTTTTTTGGTGCCTTCATTTGATTACAGACCACTTCTATATCTATATGGAAGCGGCAGATGTGGATTTTGTCTTCTTGGGACTGCTTTCCACGAAAATCATTGTTTAGTCAATGTATAAGTGTACTTTTGCAGTTTTTCTTGAAACTCTATATGCTCTTTTATTTTGAAAACTTTGTTCTGGAAATTAAAGACCCCCCCTGATTTTGTTGCTTATAGATATAAATCAGTGATCGTTTTCATACTTCGTTGAGCTAAGGTTAACCTCCTATTCTGTTGCTTTGTCAATGTCCAGGTTTCTGCGCTTGTTAATTGATGTTGTTAGGATGACAATTTCCAAAATCTTTCTTTTGGAACATGTGGTATGATTTTTTCCTTCAAAATGAAGCAATATTTTCCAAACCGGCTCTATCCCGTGGTAATTTCCGTCGGTCGGGCCGAACGTCTAGTTGTTAATGTTTCTTTTCAGTGTATAATAACAACCAACTCAGGTTTTGTATTGGAAAAGAAAGTGTCCTAGAGCAAAATCAAGACGTGCTAAGAGAGAAAGAGGTGTTTAACTTTAAATTTGTTCTCAATGTGAGCAAAAGAGCGCTTTTGTATACAATGCGCAGAATCAACTTTATTGGCGACCAACGGTCGTTTATGTGGTGTTGTTTACAATTTTATGACAGAAATAAAATTACATCGTGTGTGACAAAAACTCGGTGTCTGTATGAGTATCAGTTTTAGTAATGATCATTTTACATCTTAATGAAATGATAAACATTTGGCATTGAGGGAGATTCGATGACGTCATTATATTATGACCACAAAAGGCATAATATCATAAAGACAAGGGTCTAAAAATAACTGTAAAATTTCATGCCTTTTAAATCAAATGATTTAAAGCTATTGATGTTTTCCTTGCTCTGGCTATTTTGCTTAGTTCCAAAATTCACGTGGTAGTCTTTATCCCTAATTTAGGATTGGAATACTTTGTTTCTGAGCCTTGAGTTCTTAATCAGAGGATATCTTTCAAGGTGCACAGAAATATGGATATTGCTTTTGTTTTTCTTAACTCAAGCACACTTGTGGGCAACAATGGACAATAGAGTTAAAAGCCTTCACTGACTTAGTTTAATAGCACATAGAATTACACAAGAGCAGTGCCAAAAGGTTGGTAAAATGTAACTCCACAGCGGCAAATTCTTCCTTGCAAATTTCGGCCTCTAAGTTTTACTGCTGGTAACACATTTGTGTATATATTTCTAAGTCCATTACAGTTCTCTACAAAAATTACTCCAATAGCTATTCCATTATATTAACATAACCCTATAAACTTACATACTGTTTCTATTTATATCCCTTACTGCTGTCAAATATGCCTTATTAGCCTATTTTGAACACTTTCTGCAACATGTAATGTACCCATCTAGTGTATGCAAACTATTTCAAATATGCCTTATTAGCCTATTTTGAACGCTTTGTGCAACATATAATTTACGCATCTAGTGTATGCAAACTATGTCAAATATGTCTTATTAGCCTATTTCGGACGCCTTGTGCACCATGGAATGTACGCATATAGTGTATGCAAACTATGTCAAATATGCCTTATTTGCCTATTTTGAACGCTTTGTGCACCATGGAATGTACGCATCTATCTACGAATAAGAGAACCCTGTGTTGAAGTGGGCTCCTCAACAAAAGTTTCAGTTCCAACAAGAAAGTCCAATGGTCATAAAAGTTTGAGTTAATCCCTGTCATCAGACATATAACTAATCGGTCTTTTGTTAATTACAAACTCAATGGACCTTTATCACACAAAAATCCAGAACGAGGCCGGACCCGCAAAGAGCTCGTCAGGCCGCAGCTTTACTTTAAAATTAAGACATAAAAAGGAAGGCATTATATATGTTTTCGAACAATATTATAAAAAAGGATAAATATTCAAGACCCAATCTGTTATTCCTGCCAAAAATCCAACTACCATTCTCATTGTACTCTTCCAAAGGAAGGGTACATTGTAACCACCTGTCACCCATTCATATGGGTGATATAGCCTATCACCCATTCCTCACAATTTCCATTCAACTACCATTCTACCCCCTGTCTGCAAAAGTAAGACCAAATCTGTTAATGTGTATGTGAATGTGTATGTGAATGTGAATGTGTATGTGAATGTGTATGTGTATGTGTATGTGTATGTGTATGTGTATGTGTATGTGAATGTGTATGTGACTTTAACAGACAACACACTGTCATCAGCATATACGAACCTGCCTTCATCTGGGAATATGGAGCTGATGAGGGAAATAACAAAATAGTTGCACTTACGTAGCTTAAACTTGTTTGTTATGGTCTGCGAATCAGACTGCGAAAAGTCGTTCAGGCGTTTACAGTTACGATGCTTGCACGTGATTTTGTTTGAAACATTCCTTTGTTATGGTCTGCGAATCAGACTGCGAAAAGGCGTTCAAGCTTACACAGTTACGATGCTTGCACGTGATTTTGTTTACAACTTTCCTTGAAGGAGAAGGAGAAGGAGAAGGAGAAGGAGAAGGAGGAGAAGGAGAAGGAGAAGGAGAAGGAGAAGGAGAAGGAGAGAGAAGAAGAAGAAGAAGAAGAAGAAGAAGAATGTGATGTAAGGCCACACATATCCAAAGCATTAACACCTTCAAATGCTTTTTATCATATTGACTTTACTGACAGTTGCTGGTTGTCAATTCTCTGCTATAAGTAAATCTTGCAGTCAAAACATTTTTATCATGTTACCAAAAAGTAGCTTTTGATTGTTTTACCTTTTGGGTAAAATGCTCAGTACAATTAAACATTAAACTTTTGTAGCTTTAATATAGGCGTAAATATATCAATGGCTAATCCGAAATCTCCTAGTGGCATTTTATTACGACATATTTATCAAAGGTTACATATGTCTGCATTGTGAGGCATTGTATTTTTGTTTAAAAACTATCAGGTGATGCAAAAATGGATTATTATGGGACTTATGGCACCAGATGGCAGAACTGGAAACATGATAGATTTGATATCAGATAGGCTTTTCGGTTCACCAACCTGCCTGGTACTAGATCTTTGCTGACAGAGTGATTGCTTAGTGGCGTTTTTGGTCTTTAAAACTCGAGGTGGTTGTTTCCTTTTAGGAGTAGATGCTTGGCGAATATACAATGGAACATGCTGCTTAATTCGGTCAATCAACCCCAAAGTCGTGCGGCCAACGTAGCCAGCCTCACACTGGCACGAAAACTGGTAAACTATAGAGCTTGAATTTGTGGAAGGCACACGATCTCGCTTGGAACGTTTTTTCATTAAGAATTGATTACAAACTATTGATATATAACAAATATCACACTGTTGATAATGTGTCAAGCAAAGAGAGCGCCTCTTATCAGGGGTCATTGCGTGAGAGATTTGTCAAATATAAACAGAGTTGTTACGAGCTGATCGCCCTGATTTATTTCATTGTGGAGAACTGAAACAAAGTAGGCGACCTTTGCACTAAGGCTTAACAGGACGTAGTATAGTTCAAGCTACTTCTACTTTCATGACACGAATCTCAAGCTCTACAGACTGCAGAAGGATAGAATGCTGTCTTCTCGGCCTTTTGGCAAGGAATGGATGTAGTATCTGTTCTCATTGATGACAGATGCTTTCCATAATCCGCGAGATAGGTAAATGTATAGATATATGGATATATGGTGGCGGCAAGGGAAGTCTAGCTTCAGCACCCAATAAGGAGCAAACTTTTTACATTATGTATATTTATTTTATTGTGCAAAGCTTGTCAGTGTAAAAATTCAAGAAAACTTTCTTAAACTAAAGTTGCTTATATATCCTTAAAACTGTATAGACTGTTAAAATGACCAGAATGCCAGTTCCGAACTTGTTACAAAGATTGGTTGCTAGTTTAAATCACTTTTTTTCCAATCTGAACCACTTAGAACTACTTTCAACTACGTCTGCAATGGGAACCTTTCTGGAAGCTGGCGAGTAAAAGTTTCACAGAAGTTTGAATTTCCTAAATTAGGACCAAGCTGGCGAGTAAAAGTTTCACAGAAGTTTGAATTTCCTAAATTAGGAACAAACATGCCGATGATCGTTTGTCTCACGATATTGGCATTGCTTCCAGGGACACAATATTAAATTGCATACCCCTAGTCTTTGTCATATGATATACTATATTCCTATTCATCACAATTTATGCTTTAATTCTGGTTCTCCGTAACTTGGTCAGATTTGCAATCCCGGCGCTTATAAAATTATTTTACTTCAAGGTGCGGCGTTTATTGAAGGGCGGCGCTAATTTGAGAAATACGGTAGATTTGTTCCAGCATAGAACTTCAACCTATGTCAAAGATCCATGGTTCCAGAGAAAGCTGCTGAGACCGATAATGAACATCAAATAGCCGTAGAAAATAACCAATGAGAAATTATATAAGGTAAGCAAACAAGCTCCCTGGAGCAAGGAAGTGAAAAGAAGAAGACTGAAGTGGTATGGGCACATGATGAGACTACCAGACAAAACACCAGCCAATGAAGAGACTGGCCTGCGACAGATACGATGAAACAGTAACAAGACAATAAATTGATGTGTCACAACAGAAATCTTAACACTACAATAATCATAAAATATACAAGGTTTTAAAGCAAAGATAATTATAAAGTTCATCCATACCCAAAGTTCACTATTATGAGACGGCTTTGTTAGGATTCGGTTTGATTAGATCTTCTTCGTTGTTCGGTTAGAAGCCTTGACGGACTCTGTTCTTCGTAAGTGATGGTGACTAACGTCCCTTGACTTGGTATAATATTTGTTCTCCTTTGTGCTACCATTATGGATTTTAAAAAATGGTCACGTCTTTTCATTGGATCGATCTCTCCAGCCTAATTCCTCCATGCTTTAAACGTCTCCAGAATAAGACTACCGTCATGACTTTGTTCCAGGTCATAAACTTGCGTCACAGTTTCATGGTTGTGATGCTACATCTTGAAGCAGTTCCTCTTTTAAGTAGGTACTTGACGTCATAGCCTCGTCGCAGTCTGTTGACTATTTTTCTCCAGTTCTTAATGACTTCCTTTAGGGATCCCTGCCCCGCAAACCACGTTTTTTCGAGGGCATAACGGGCTTAAATTAGGGGGTGTCATCCTGCACAAATCCCTTTCTCATTAACGCAAAAAAGAATCTAGGGTGTAATCAGTGCTGCAAATGTCTTTGTAATGAATCAACGCTTGCCTGTATGCTATTTATTTCACTCTGAGAGGGCATAATGGGCTTAAATTAGGGGGTGTCATCCTGCACAAATGCCTTTCTCATTAACGCAAAGAAGAATCTAGGGCGTAATCAGTGCTGCAAATGTCTTTGTAATGAACCAACGCTTGCCTGTATGCTATTTATTTCACTCCTCTATGCCTATCTGCAACCTTTGTACCTATCTGCAACTTTTGTGCCTACCTGCAGCCTTTGTACCTACCTGCAACTTTTTGTACCTTGCTGCAACCTCTGTGGCTACCTGCCTCCTTTGTGCCTGCCTGCAACCTTTGTACTTGCCTGCAACCTTTGCGCCTACCTACAACCTTTGTGCCTACCTGCAGCCTTTGTACCTACCTATAACTTTTTGTACCTCGCTGCAACCTCTGTGCCTATCTGCCTCCTTTGTGCCTGCCTGCAACCTTTGTACTGTGCGCCTACCATTTGAAAATTAAAATAACGACCCAGATAACGAAAACTAGAACCAAGAGGGACAGGAGGAATAAGTTTACTGTTAATAAATAGTTTAGGTAACACTTGTTTGGAAGACGTGTTTGATTTTGTCATACCAAATGATTTACATTTATTAACCCTTATAGACATTCGGCTCTATGAGCACCACGCAGAAAAAGCATTGAGCAGTACCTGGTTCTCATATTCCTGACCAGTTAGAACAGCTGCGTCATCAGCGAATTGAGACCAATGTCGAGGATTGAAATTATACGTCCATTTGCTATTTTGTGAGTGATTGTATGAACAGATCAGCTCGTTGTAAAACTCTTTAGGATTGCGCTTTTTGATGATTTACCGCAGTGCTAAGACATCTGCATGAATCGTCGAAATAGTTTTATACAATTTTCTCGGTAGTGACTTACTCATTGTATGGGTATTACAAAGTTAATTGTCATGTTATAAGGCTCATCATGGGCATACAAATGTTATCAAAATATTCCGTTTTTTTGCTTAAACTCCGCTCATGATTAAGTTACAATGACAATTTATGCATATTTGCAGAGTGTTCTTGAGAAGCAGGTTCTTGACTCTGCCTATTCTTCTTGACAGTTGATTAAGACTGGCTTTATTCAAGACCAAGAAGAAAGAAGATGAGCAAGAGAGACAGTGGATATCAGTACTACGTTGAAAGCCGTCAATCATCAATAATTCAGGAATTAATGTCAATGTTTATGAAACCTTCTAATTGATGATTCATCATGATAGTATTTACTTGATCATTGTAATTTTCTGCCTTTTCCCTCGTCTAATCATTGTGCATAATTTGTAATCTACGAAGTTCTCAAAAAAGCTAGTAAAACGAAAAACCGTTTGCATACATTCAGTGGAAATTCAACAGACCTCGATATGCGAGTCCGAATCATTGTCAATACGTTAATATTCAGAAGCACGCATTTCGCGTTCCGTTTCTGTGGTCACAAATGGATTTCCAAGAAAAGGCTTGTTCAGAGTGCTGATTTGCTCCTTGAGGCCTTGCATACCTTTTTCGCACAGTTGATTTTCCTCAACACACTGTATTTTGTCATCATCAGAGCCGTCAACGGGTAAAGTGAGTGCACAGAACTTGAATGACTCAACAATGATTTGTTAACTAGATTATCTTTGAGCTCGTTTATGTGACTGAAACCATAAATGGAATCGATATCATTTCGCGGAAGAGTAATTTTAGAACTGTTTCTTGCCAGTGATGGTTAGTTGAGAATAAGGTCTTCCTTCATATAGAAATTTTTGTGAAACAAGAGTGCTTTTTTAACCACCGTTTTGGGCAAAAATTTGGAGATCTATCATTTCTCAACCAGGCCTACCCTACTCAGCCTACTCGAGAGAGAGGCAGACCTCGTTTTCATTGTGTATTCATTTTGCCTCATGAAGTTTTTTATGGCCGTCCTGTTTTGTATCAGAATAGTTTTGTGGAAGTGTTTTTTTCGTGTATGAGTTGGTTTGAGCTACTGTCGTTATTTGTTACTGGGAAAATATTAGCTGGGTATTACATTAACACATGCATGAAACAAACACCTCATTTTATTTATGCAAAGTTTGTATCAACATTTTGTAGTTCTTCTTCTAACAGAAGGAAAGAGGGGCTTTTTTTCACAATCAGACTTTGTAAAGTGATTAGTATGAAAGTTCCTAAATCAGCTAACATTATTCCAACTGAAAAGGAAGTTATTTGCAGCAGCATCTTGTTATAGATTGTTTCTTGTGTGAGATGACATGATTCACTTGTCATTCCAATTAGATGTTGAGTGAATTAGTATCACGGTATAAGGATAATTTCGTTCACTTGGCGAGGTAAGTTCTCCCCGTCGGGAATAATCTAGCACGATGTCCTTTATGTAGTGCTTTCTGTTAATCCCAAAGAGGTGTGGTATATTCTTTTGTATCGTATATGCGTCGCTATTGTGCTACCTTCCATTATACTAATCAATATTTCCTCTTACCATCGTTCATTGGCCTTCTGCAATACCAAAGGGGTACAGTGTATCTTTTTTGGAACATGCTGATGGATCCTCTCTTCCAGTCTTCCAGCGCTAAATTTTTTAGTTGTTTTCTGTGACGTCCGTATTTTTCCACCAATCATGTCTCACCTATTCTAAATTTCAATCCTTTCAATGTGTATAAATTCTGTTGTAACAATGTATTATGTACCTATGTATTTAGTCTGAAGAGAATTGGTGAAAAGCTTCACTAACACTATGAGAGTTCTTTTTCAGAGTATACAAAAAAGACAATAAAATTAATAACATTAAATTTCATATCTCTACCAAAATTTCACAAGAAATTGTCTTCCTCAGAGTATGTATTCTTATAGAAAAGTTAATTTGAAAATTATTGTTAGAAGTGACCATCTTACCCCAAATGACTTTTTTTGACTTTAATGGTCTTTTTTTCTTGCTGTTGATAGCCATTCAAAGTGGCTTGAAGTTGTACCCATGTCACGTACTACTGCCACGGCTACTATCAATGTGTTAAGAGGCTTACTGGCTAGGTATGGGTTATGTTCTCAAATTGTCACTGATAATGGACCACCTTATATTTCACTAATGTTAATACTACAACAAGCGGATGAAAATGGTGTATGGATGCCATTCTTGAAATCTCTGTCGTATTACTTTATGATTTTACAATTTATTTCTGGACCTAGATTCGGTATTGCGAAACAATTATTGAGAACATCAAACTAAAATTGTTTAAATTACATATTTCACAACTTTTTAAGGCATACACTCCCGTTTCCGTAAAAACCAGTAAAAATTGGGCTAATTGTTCTTAATTTTTTTCAGACTTTTCAGGCTGAAATGTTCTTAATTTGATCTTATGCCAGCTTTACAGAAATCCAATAATGGACGTGGGGTAAGCGTGGAGATGCAGATTATGGCTGGTCCTCGATATTTAGTCTCCAACGATTTTCAGATTGGATATTCCGACGACCTTTGGCTCTCTCAGCCGATTTAACGAATGATAGATATTTTCTTAAGTGCCCTTTGCATATGCTTAGTGACTTTATCACGTTTCCTTTATATGACATTGTAAGAGTAAGACATGGATTTTCCACAATGATGGGATTCCCCGAGGTGTTTGGGTGCATGGATTGCACTCATATACGTGCGATCCAAGTCCAATCGTCATGATTGATGGGCGCATTGATATTTTCACGTATGGAGGCGTCTTTGAGGAAATAGCGTTTCAAATTCGCTATCCGGCCATACAGGATCGCTGACTGCATGGGGGTCGCATACTCCGAGAAGTTCCGCATCTGAGGCCCATCACAGACGATGTTCTGGTTGATGTCGAAAAGGGTGATTGGCCCGCCTTGATAATTCTCTTTAAACAGCTCAACGTTTTCTTTGATTTTCGCGCGCTGGTTTGAGTCGTAACTGAAATTGCAGATATTGTTTACCCAATCATGCACTAATTTCACGCGGAATCGTTATCTAGGCCATCAATTACCATAATAAACACAGATAGATCATAGTTGAAGGACCTCTTTCGTTGACCAATTTTTTCCACTATTGGAAGCCTTGGTGCCCAAGAAAATGACAGAACTCAGCTTCTGACGATCGACTTACATTTCTTACTATGTTTTCTAAATTATATGCGATCAGGCACTTATTTCACGCGGAATCGTTATCTAAGCCATCAATTAACATAATAAACACACATAGATCATAATTGAAGGACCTTTTTGCTCTCTGCGTACCCACAAAATTCACCCCATTATCTGAGATATTTTTTTCAGCTGCCCTTGCATGCAGATTAATCTTGTAAAGGTTTATACAAAAGTTTGTGTCGACATATCTGTAGACACCTTCAAGTGAACACCTCTGGTGATGAGACATGTTAACTGAACTCCGAATCGCTTTTTTCGCCAATTATTGCCTCCTGTCTTTACTGTGATCAGTGGCGGCTCGTGGTCAAAATGTATGTGTGTGCAATCATGGGCGTAACCAAGGGTTCGAGTAGAACTGGGCGTGATGCAAGCTATTGTGGTAATGCTCCACTCTTTGAGAATTATATATAATTGCAATGTGTCTGCTGAGAATATGTATATAGGTATATATTGACGGCGTTTTTCTGCATTTACTCGATAAAAATTTTCCCAGGTCTTCTAACTTATATAAAATTTTTAATCGAAATAATGTAAAAGTTAGCTACAGTTGCATGGACAATGTTAGAAGCATTGTAATCCACCACAACAACAGATTGCTAAACATGAATGAAAATGAACCTAGCCCAATGAAATGTAACTGTAGAATAAAGAGTGATTTGTTGACGTCATCGACTAGTCGAGGTCATGGCTACTCAAGATCATGACTAGTCGAGGTCGTCGACTACCTATAATGTCGTCGACTACCAAATAAGTAGTCGACTAGTCGAGGACAGCACTAGTATTGAACCATGGTGAAATGGTTTGGAAAGTGATTTCGGAACTATAAGATACTGAAAGTTTTACATTAGGTAAGGTTTTAGCTTGACGGTATTGCAGACAAATCGAGAATAGAAAGAAAAAAATGAAACCTGTCTAAAGTAGGCTTAATAAAGGCCCGATAGATATGTTGCATTGCGATAGTTCTTATAGTGATGCGTTATATCGTATTCCATTATATGACATTGTATTGCATGATATCGTTCTTTATTGTATCGTACTGCATTGTAAAATATTGTATTGTATTAGTTAGAATAGAACACTAGAGAAATAGAAAAGTATGTCACCACCGGGGATCGAGCCCGTGACCCACGCTTTCGCGGTGTGTGCTCTACCAACTGAGCTAGGTGACCTCCACTGTTAACATACTTTTTTATTTCTCTAGTCGCCACATTAGCTCCCAATCATCCACCGGTTCATTTAGCTGTTTTAGAATTTATCTTTATTTCCCGTCTTTTAAACAGAAAGAATTTGTGTTTATGTTATCAATGTTACAGTGCGCCATCAAATTTAGGTTGTGATTTCGTCTACGTCCGCATTTTGTTGTAACTTTAATCCTATTGCCTTTCTTAGCTATAAATTGTTTCTCGTGTATATCTTCATTACCGATGTACTGACGAGAATTGGCCAAACAAAGACGCCACAATTTCAAAGTGTTGAACCATTACAAAACGTGATATCCCTAGCAGTAGCAGCCCGAAGACAGCTCCTTTGTTGTGCTGACTGATCACAAACAACTGTTGAATGCCCTCTTTCGCCCCTCCTCAATCATTAGGGCCTACTCCCCTCGCAAAATACGCCATCTCGATGTCATCCCACAAATTGCTAGACATACGTAATATTCACGGCAAAGACAACTCTATAGCTGCACACTCTATTGCATTAAAATCAACTCTCCTCCAAAATCATCTCATATCAGTTTTCAACAACTGGCAGCCGCTCAATAAGATTATTCCGAACTTGCTCACGTCAATAAAACTTCATCTCTCTAGCTACACAATCCTAACATGATATTAGTCTAATTTACACCTCCAACTCGAACTCTACTCTTTTAGTGTTTTATCTGTTTTAATGGCCTTCCTACAATGGTTTGAAGTGCTAGGGTTAGTCCTTAGGACTAGGGTTTGAAAATTAACGAAAATTTCATATCCCTTGTGTTATGAACAATTGAGTCAGCAGTGACAGCTATGCGAACATTATTAGTCAAGCAAATACGAGTGAGTATTGTATCACTGATTGCCTATTGTGTGGCGAATCGAATGACGCATGACCGAACTTTGTCGAAAGAGCCGACGGAAAAGCTTCGATCGAAAATATGAAATCACAATGTGTCCGCTTTTATCGTCTTTATCAAAGATGAGCAGTCATCCACATCAAGAATTTCACAATCATCCTCTTGCAAGACACAGTTGTCTGAGGAGGGGTGGGGTGTCAATACTACAGTTTTTAAGTAAGAGAGATCTTAGTGCCCATTTAATAATAATAATAATAATTTATTTTTTTTAAAACTCAATGCCTTTATTGGTGATCTCTTTACAAAAACTTTTCCCGCTGTTGTCACCTGGCGTAGTACCCTCTGTCAGCATGAAACTTGGAGCAGAAGCTCAATTGTTGGTTAGAGTGTTAAAGACTTTTCGAACTGATTGTCTAATATCAAAATTAGCCTCCCACCCCCAAACCTGTGCAGTATAACGTAAGCAAAAGAGAGGTTGTTTGATCAACTAAGAGCGTAAGCGAATAACTGTTTAAATTCTGATGAATCGATTTATGCTTACCTGATTAACTGATTGATTGTTAACTGACTAGTTCATTAGACTGTTGACCGATTAATCTCTTAAATGATTAATTGATCAAATGCTTAGTATAGTATAGTATAGTATAGTATAGTATAGTATAGTATAGTATAGTATAGTGTAATGTAGTGTAGTGTAATGTAGTGTGTAGTATAGTGTCGTGTAGTGTAGTGGAGTGCAGTGCAGTGTAGCGTAGCGTAGGGTAGTGTAGTATAGGATAGGATAGGATAGTATAGTATAGTATAGCATAGTCTAGTGTAGTGTAGTGTAGTATAGTATAGTATAGTATAGTATAGTATAGTATCGTATAGTATAGTATAGTATAGTATAGTATAGTATAGTATAGTATAGTATAGTTAGACATTAATGGTAAACATTCGACTATTAGTATTGACCGACTTAAACCCGCTCACTTGGATTCTACATATTTACTTACAGAACATTCTCACTCCTACGGAACACTCCTACTCCTACGTAATCATAGAACAATTAACCTTTTGTTTGCATATTGGTTAATGATAAAAGCACACGTTTGTAGGTTTAGAGTTAGAGAGTTTTTTGGATGATAGAAAAAAGCAGCACTGTCGCACGTCAACCAAAAGAACATAGTATTTGATGCTACAGACCAGGACAAATGTCAAATTATCTTTGCCTACCTGATTGCCTTTAATTTTGCCCCCCTCCTGAACTTTAAAAATTGATTTTTACTCCCTTTAATTTTCGGGGCCCCCCTTCTGCTGACCCTTCAATTCGCTCCCTTTAATTTTCGCCCCCTTTCTCTTTTGAAGGGTTCATTAAAATGGTTACGTTTGAAAGGAAAATTTTTTAGTATGGGAGATAATTTTAAAATAGAAATTAATTTGAGGACGGGACAAATCTAAAACTTTCCGTCCCACTGTTGGAACTCATTCGACGTTCCCACTGGTAGGTTTGTATCAATTTGTGCTACCAGGCAGAGAAGCAAGCCATGAGGCAGGCTCAACCGCCTAGTAGGACCGCCTTTCGCGGATTAAGGAAAGCATCTGTCATCAATGAGAACAGATACTACATCCATTTCTTGCCAAAAGGCCGAGAAGCAATTTCCTCTTATTAGCGCCTCCCCTCTAATAAGCGCCGCACCTAGAAAAAGTGTCGCTAATTAGAAAATGGGAAAAAACATTCAGAAGGGTAATTACACAATAAAATACGTTTTTGAAGCTTCTGAATTAATTTTTTTCTTTCATATAGTATTGGATATGATTAAGCAAAGGATTCAGCAACAGCTAGTCTGGGATATGATTAAGCAAAGGATTCAGCAACAGTTAGTATGGGATACGATTAAGCAAAGGATTCAGCAACAGTTAGTATGGGATATGATTAAGCAAAGGATTCAGCAACAGCTAGTCTGGGATATGATTAAGCGAAGGATACAGCAACAGCTAGTCTGGGATATGATTAAGCAAAGGATATAGCAACAGTTATGATTTTCTAACCTGGACACATATGCTTGTTACATTCTTTGATTTCAAAATCACAGTGGAGACTCGTTTTCTGTCTTTGTCTTATATTCCGGTGTTTCATACCAGTCCCCCTGATAAGCAGTGGAGACTAATTCTCTGTCTTTGTCTTATATTCCAGTGTTTCATACCAGTCTCTTTGATAAGCAGCAGAAACTCGTTTCCTGTCTTTGTCTTATATTCCGGTGTTTCATACCAGTCTCTTTGGTAAGCAGCGGAAACTCGTTTCCTGTCTTTGTCTAATATTCCAGTGTTTCATACCAGTCTCTCTGATAAGCAGCGGAGACTCGTTTTCTGTCTTTGTCTAGAAATGCAGTGCACATTTCCCAGCTCTTTTACACGACTAGTGTTGAGAATAAAGGCGAAACAAATAGAGTAGGAAAGCGCATTTGAAAAGAAGAAAAAAAATAAGACAAACACTTTATTAATTTTAGAACTAAACCTTATAGAGACATCAAAAAGTACCCAATGCCTTGCCTTGTTCGATCATTTTGGTTAGCTTTAGGCCAGATTCTTTCCATCAAGTAAATAACATCCCTGCAGGTACTTCTGAACGCTCACGTAATATGGGCAGTTCAAATCAGACTTCCTTTCAACCAGCGAATTCTATAACCTCGCTGTGCAAAGAAAGAACCTGCATTTATAGAAACATTTATCCCAGTATGGAATAACAACAGTATCTGGACGATGACCTTGAGAAAAATGAGTCACGCATTATGCAACAAATTGAGCTTGTAATAGCGAGGAAAGATAAATAATGTAAATTCTGATCAGGATTATGGGTCTAAATAGGAATGATCCCCTTTCCAAAATTTCCAAACAAACAATCTCAGCTAGTGACGTCTGCTTAATGATACCCTGCACATTTTCCCATACTCATTTGTAAATGCCCGTATGCAAAATCTCGCGTTCAAATCTCATATCAACTGCAAGAAAGGGCTGTTTGAATTTGGAAAAGGCCCTAAGGAAACATGTTAATTTCGCTCAGTTCATAAAATTATGAACTGGGTCCATTTAACAAGGTTTTGATAGGCATGATTTTAAGTTTCAAAGGGCGTACCTCGTCGATTGCTCAAGGTATCGCCTTCACATTTGAACAGGTTGTCTATGTCAACAAGAAGAAAGCAATGAGTCCAAAAATTTATCAAATTTCTGATATTCATTAAATCGTGAAAACAGAAAAACCATCAAACAGGCTAACTAATAAATAAAGGGCAGCTGGGGCGTCCAAGGGCGACACCCCTCAATTTAGGCAACCGGGCAGAGAAGCAAGCCATGAAGCAGGGTCAGCTGCTCAGTAGGACCGCCTCTCACGGTCCATGGAAACAACCTGCCATCAATGTGTCATAAATGAGAACAGGTACAGGGATATTTTTGAAACCTTGCCCCTGGTCAGCAGAGAACAGATACAACACGTTATCCTAGCCAAATGACCAAGAAGCGATCTAGCCCCTGGCACCCCGGGGATGGTATAAAATTCTTGGAGATCAATCGATTTTCTTCAAATTTTCACAAAAGAAAGAAAAAAGATGAATTTACTGGATATTTACTTTTAAAAGAGATTGATATCTTCCTTCGATATGAACACCTATATAGGTCATTTGCAGTCTCAGCCATTTCCGGTACTCAGTCCACGTGCACAGCTCAAGTGGAGGGCAAACCAACTGGCTTCACGGTCTGCACTCAGTTGAAGTTGAGCATATTATTCGCTTGATATTTTGAGATATCGTTGTATTTATGAGAGGAACAAAACAGCGACTTTCAAACAAAAGTTTGAACCAACAAATAAACCGTAGAAGCTGTAGTCGAACTATTTGGAAATACTGATCCAATATGCAACTGTTTAATGAGAGGTTTTTCAAGATAGTAGAATGCCAGGAAAAAATATGACTCATTCATTCATCTCCAAATGTCAATGACTTCTTCTGTTTTCATGGTGTATTGATGTTTAACTATGCCGCTTACTAGGCCCGTTGTTGTATATATTCAGTCAGCTTTTGATTGTAAAGCTACTAACTGCAACTAACAATAAGATATTAATCTTACAGAAACTTTGCAATTAAGTAATTTAATATTCAGACCAAGCCAAGATAACAGCCGCGTCCAGTTGGTGCTTGATAAATGTATGTGAGAATGCACAAAACGTTCAAATTTGCAATTTGCAAGAGTGCAAGAATGTCTTATTGTAAGTTAATTGTTTTGACGAAACAATTATCTAAATTAGTATCTTCGGCATAGGGTTATGAAGCTTGTACGTCTTGACTTACACAACCATGCTCTCCTATGGCATAAAATCGTGACGAAGATGAAGGGAAAATTTATTCATGTCGTTCAGGAGGTTATCGATTATTTGAATAGTATCTTCGATGGGGATGCTGGTATACAGAGAGGCGACATCACCGGAAAACATGACTTCTTCAATATTCACAGCCTGCTCTTTGATGAATTTTACAAATTCAGATGAGTGTTTGCAGTGTATGTCTTCAATTTGGTATCAGGTCAGCAGCATGACAGTAAAGTGAATTCAGAAAGCTTCCAGATTAGGAAACTATGGCTCAAACGGGTACTTTGGGCTTGTATACTTTGGGTAGCCCATAAAACGTGGGAGAGGGGAGGTATAATTTGATGAGTGAAGGAGTTGCTCTTTATAATTTGATGAGTGAAGGAGTTGCTTTTGATATTTTGATAAGTGAAGCAGTTGTTGTTGATAATTTGATGAGTGAAGGAGTTGCTTTTGATAATTTGATGAGTGAATGAGTTGTTGTTGATAATTTGATGAGTGAAGGAGATGCTCTTCACAATTTGATAATTGAAGGAGATGCTCTTGACTATTTGATGAGTGAAGGAGTTGCTTTTGATAATTTGATGAGCGAAGGAGTTGCTTTTGATTATTTGATAAGTGAAGGACTGTCTTTCATTTGGGAGCTTTGCTGTTGCAGGCTTATCTGACACGCTGTATAGAAAGTGTAGACCGGATTGTGGACAGTACGTGTACGTGTACGCGTACAGACCCGCCCCTACGACCTACTATGTAGCTCCTTTAAATTTGGTAGGCCTATGACACAGCTGTTTGACCCTATTGTTCTCCGGGAAGTGAGAACTGGGTAAATCCAGTGTCAACGGGGAAGGTTCGAACGCATTTTGTAAAGTTAAGACTTTTTAAAGGCAATTTTATCTTGACTTAAAACGTCAAACATTGAGCCTTTCCAGAAAAAAATTTATAGCTTGGTACCAATTTCTTCCGGGTCCATTTCCTTATCTACCAGACTAATTTCACAATGTTACCATAAGAGGCAAATGGATATTGCAATTTTTAAAGATACCTACTGACAATGAAGGTCCTTAGTTGTCAAGCTACTGAAAATGTAACTTATAGAACATTGACTTCACATGAGAGAGGCAATTTGGTTATGACCCGGTATCATCAAATTAAATCTGCTCTACTTCTATATACGTTCAGTTTACTTTACTACGTAACAATATAGAGAGAGGATTTGAAATGTTAGTTTTGAATAGAACACTAGAGAAATAGAAAAGTATGTCACCACCGGGGATCGAATCCGTGATCAAATCCTCTCTTCTCGATGATACTTTCTAACTTAATGGGCTTTGCATTAATGACGGACCGGATGGCAGTTCTTTCTTGGTCAAGTCACATGGCGCAGAGAGGCTGGTCTCCAATTGCATTGAACTTTGAGGATGTCGATGTCCACTGGTGGATGATTGGGAGCTAATGTGGCGACTAGAGAAATAAAAGTGTGTTAACATCGGAGGGGTATGAATATGTTTCAATTGCTCTGAGCTTTGGCATATAACATCATGTAACTCTATGCTTATTATATCACTTATGCATATGTTTACCTAAGTATGGCAATGTGCACTTATATTTGGAATTTTCGTGTTACATGTGTGACTTCATTCATTATGTGTGTGACATTTTGAAAATTTCACATCCTATTGATAAAATACTCTTTTAAATTTCTTACTTTTGAAAGGAATTGAAAAGGAATAAACAAAGTTAGACTAAAACTAAGACCATATTTTGTATTTTTAAACATAAAACATAATTAGAGGCACACAACATTACAGTACCTAACATAAAATCCAGTAAATCTATGACAAAGACTAGGCTTGGTCTTACCAAAAGCAATAGCTAAAATTAAATAAGCAGTTTAAATCTTAAAGGAGAAACAAAAGCTCTTTGAAGACGAATTTAAATTGTGTCTTTAGGAAATTTATAATTCATAGACATCCTTCTATGAAATTCTGCGTATCTCTTTCTTATTTAGTAACAACCATCCATAGCCACAAGTACATCATAATGTTTTTACAAAAATGATAAATAATATGAACTCACCTTCGTCAACGCAGTAAAAGATGTATATGCCTATAAGAATGTCAGGTGGGGCGAAATACGCTAGTAAATTCTATCAAGGGGCGGCGCCCACTTGCCCCTCATCTTCGTAAACGCAGTAGTGTCCGGAAAAACCGCAGCCAAATCTTTGCTCTTAATGTCACTTGCAACTCTCTTCCAATTTTACAAATTCTGGTAACGAATTATTTCTACGTACACCTCCAAAAGCGTCAACAAAATGGTTACAACTAGCACCTGCGACAAAACACGGGTCGTTCACGCATCACATTGGGACAATTTTCGGGCACCCTTTCCCAGCCAGCCTTTTGGCAGTCCGTTAAAAAGAGCAATCTCCTTATTAAGCCAACAATCGACATTCTTTGTGGACGTGTTATCAGGAACAGGGTAATTCTTCTGTCTGGAACTCGTGTTTCTTAGCAAGATATTTGTAGTCGTTCGTTTTTTGGGAACTCAAGAGATAAGGGCTGATCACCCTCAATTTGATCATAATTCAGGTCAAACATGAGATACAATTTGGATTTCTCTAAAGTTTGCGCCTGTGTTCATTGGTATTAGACCACTGTCTCCATTTTCATGGTCTTCTGGACTCTTTCTACGCATGCGTAATCACGTCCTTCCACGTGATCTAGAATCCCAATTCACTTCCTACAATTTGCAGGGGTGTAACTAGAACTTTTTGAGGGCAGGGGAGCTTATCAGAATTAGGGCAAGGTCTCTCATATATATATTTTTATAAAGCGACGAAGTCGTAGAAATTCGTTTTATTAAAAATCAACCTGTTTTCTACACTCTAAGTCTAATATACATTTTTCTCTACCAACAATTAACAGCTTAATTTCTAAAACAATATACAAAATATTGGTAGAAATTTGTGTGAAAAATTCAATTGTGATATTCCCGACTCAAATTCGAAGAAATTGCAGATAAGATAGGGGGACTTAAAAGGCGAATGTTTTCTATCCTTTCATATCCAAATTATCAAAAGCTTTTAGCTGTTTTTCGAGAAGTCGGTTTTGGTTTTAGTATCCAATGCCCCAACAAAAGCTTCAAAATGTTTCACTTTCTTCGTTTTATTGCTTGACAAGTCTGACAGATGATCCAAAACGGCAATTTTAAGGCATTGAAAATTGAATTTCCACATGTTGAAGGCTCTCATTCGCTTAACCCTATTCCACATGTTGAAGGCTCTCATTCGCTTAACCCTATTCCACATGTTCGAGGCTCTCATTCGCTTAACTCTATTCCACATGTTAGAGGCTCTCTTTCGCTTAACCCTATTCCACATGTTGGAGGCTAAACCCTGTTCCACATGTTGAAGGCTCTCATTCGCTTAACCCTATTCCACATGTTGGAGGCTCTCATTCGCTTAACTCTATTCCACATGTTAGAGGCTCTCATTTGCTTAACCCTATTCCACATGTTAAGGGTATCAAGATGCCTTCTTTGACCTCTGTAGGAAAGTCACCAGTTTCTGCCATGATGTTGTATATACCTGCTATACCCTGAAATATGATCCTTTGCCCCTATTTGATCAATTCACTGTTGAGTTCGTCAATTCCAGCACTCTTTCCAGTTTTAAGTCTTTTTACTGCCCTTTCTATCTCTGCGCTTGTAAAGGCTCTTTGCATTTTTTGATTTCTGGGATTACTTCCTCTTTATCATTATAGAACGTTTCATGGAAGAACTTTCTTACTATATCTGTTTGAATTTTGGGCATATTATTCAACAATTCATAGGTGGAGAGGGCTCACAGAGATCGATGCCACTGCTTTCTCTCCACACTCACTTTTTTCTCTTTCACTGACTCACGTTATTTTGTTTTTATGTGTTTGTTATTTATTTATTTTGTAGTTTTTTTTGTGTGTGTTTTATTGATATTTTATATGTTTTGAATGACCATTAGAGATTTAACTGACATGCAACACTTAGGCCCAAGTCAAACGTCGCTCTTCTCATGCGCCGAACCTAATAGTTGAATTAGGTACATGAGAAGAGCGACGCAATAGTAAAAATTGATACTTCATTGTAATTTTCAAGCTCCATAAAAAATGTATTGCCTCTTCCTTGATAGCTCATCGAACCCCCAGTAGGCGTGACTAGCTACGGGTCTGCGGTGTACTTGATGTAATCCCCTACTTGATGCAATACCCTTACAAAGAGGTCATTTACACAGTCGGCCTGCAGATTGCTAAAAGTTCATTCCCACTAATACGCATTTGCAAGAACTCCTTTTCTGTAATTGCATTTGGGAGATAACTCCTTAAAAACCAATCAACAAGGTGTATTTAATCCACGGTGCCTTGCCTTCACTGCGGCGTTTTATATCTAATTGCCGGCGCTGCAGTAAAGGCACGTTTGCAGGGATACGCCGTTTTGCAATATTTCTTCACCAAAGGAAAATTCAACAACGTACGGAACAAGCAAAGAAGTACAATGCATCCCGAAATTTTGTCTGCCTTTAATTTCGCCCCGCGGGAGAGGGGAATTAAAGGGGGCCGAACGAAGGATCAGGGGGTGAAAATTAAAGGGATGAAAATTAAAGGGAGCGAAAATTATAGGGAGGCGAAATTTGAAAGGAGTAAGGGATCAGTGTTATGTGCCCGCGAGCACCAAACCCACTTCTTGCAATTCCCGTTTCGTCTCTTTGCTGGCTGTTAAGAAGAACTATGGATTTGTGACGATTGTCGACAAATGTCTTAGTTTGATCAATGTTTAGTGAATGAAATGGGTCTTTGGGTCTTTCGTGATGACAGATGACGAAGTACAGCAACTCATCAAAGCCCCTCTTAGGTATCAAGTCTCGAAAATAAACAAAAACGTCGATTGGTAATCGTGCCAGACAAAGTTGTTTTCGAGCTTTCTCCTCCTAGAAAATTGCTATCTGTGAAAGAAATGCTATGACTTAATTCTCAGTGGATGCGAGTAGCAAAAAAGTTTCAAATTTTGAATAATCTATTTAAATTGTATGAAGCATACATATGGCGGGAATTCTTTGCATAGTGTTCTGAAGCTTTTAAGGACAAACAAAATCAGAAGATCAGGGCGTCCTTAGAGAAGACGTCTAACCCCTCTTAGCTTGAGAAACGCGCTCCCACATGATATGTTTTTGATTGCCGATCACTTTAAAAGTAATATCTGAATCAAATGGGACAGAAACTCTGAGAGGGCATAACGGGCTTAAATTAGGGGGTGTCATCCTGCACAAATCCCTTTTGTAGATAATATTTAATAACAATAATAAAACATTAATGTTTGAATGTTTGAACAACTCGTTCTTTGCACGAGCCATTTTGATGAGGGTGCAACGAAACTGGTCAATGGCATTTCACTAATGATTCCGTTATTAAATATTATCTACAAAAGGGATTTGTGCAGGATGACACCCCCTAATTTAAGCCCGTTATGCCCTCTCAGAGTGAAATAAATAGCATACAGGCAAGCGTTGTTACATTTTAGTTTTGAAACATTAGTAACGTCAAAGGTATCTGAGAGTGCACTATCAGATAGGACTACAACTTTCAGCCCCTTATGGAAAGATTGAAGCCGTTCAACATCTGGTTAAGCCTGGTTCACAAAAGAGTAAAAACCCGTCGCTAGGTTTGAGAGGAGAAGCAAGCAAGGAGATCGTTCTACTTTACTTTTGCTGATTCACATGCTCGATCCATTCTTTGCAGGCGCAAATAACCAAAACGGAGCATTTCACGTCAGAAATTCGTTGACGGGGGTTTACATCCGTAGTGCACACTGCGTTTAGAGTAGCACCAGAAGCCGTTTAGAGACACTTGCATGCTTGGAATGTGCACATTCTGTGTTGAACACTGCGTTTAGAGTAGCACCAATAGCCGTTTTTAGTGACACTTACATGCTTGGAATGCGTCCATTCCAGGGTTCACAATGCGTTTTGAATAGCACGAAAAGCTGTTTTTCCTGACACTCGCATGCTTTTAATGCGTACATTCTGTGGTGCACTATGCGTTTACAATAACACCAAAAGATGTTTTTAGTGACATTTGCATGCTTGGACCAAAAAATCATGAATATAGTTTAGTTATTCTTCTACATATCTGTTTTTAAAGTTTTTCAATAGCTTTTTCCAATTTGCCATAAACAAAATCCAAAGAGACCCATCTTTTGTAAGTCATTTCGTAGCAGAAAATTTGGGTCAAAATCAACGATCTTCTTTCCTTCGGCGCTTGCACACCGTTAAAGATAACTATTTCATTTTTTTTTGCATGAATTACTTTGACATAGAGGCTACAATAATTTAGGGGGCTACTATTGGTCAATAGTTGCTAAGTTATTAAAATATTCGTTTGGTCTTTTATGCAACTTGGCAAAATATACCTTGGGAATTAAAAGTGCTCAGAATGAGCTGAAATTAACACACAGCATTGCTAATGTGTCCCTAGAGACCATGGCTAGTTCAATTTGCTCATTAGAGAACACTCAAAAATTTTGGTCTTTTATGCAACTTGGCAAAATATACCTTGGGAATTAAAAGTGCTCAGAATGAGCTGAAATTACCCTGGACTTTCGCAAAGAGGTTTCCAGACTTCCAAATTTTCCGTAATTCTACACTTGGCATCAATCACTGGTTTGTTATATAAATTACAGGTTTTCATCTGAGAATAGTAAAATGGGTAAGAGACATTGTAAATATGCAGCCTGTAGGTCGGTAAATATTTGCTGAAACAAAAAAAAAATCAAAAAAGGAGAAAAATGAAAAAGACTTTCTTTTCTCTTTATTTTTTGCAAAGATTTTGAAAGACGCATCTTTTCCATTTGCGAAAACACTTATTTCTTTTTTTTCTTTTTTTTTTTAATAGAGAAGAGAAAACAAAATTTACCATCTGTTAGACTTGATTCGCCATCTGACCCGAGCCGTAAGCTAGCACTGCTCACCCAAAATTGGGAGGGGACTAGAAAATGTGTCCTAAACAAAGCTGCCTTATTTTTGCTGGTCAGCTGGTTGCGGCTGACGGCTGTCCTTATCTGCAGTAACAAAAACACAAGAAGATTTTATGCTAAAAGACTGCCCCTTCAGCTCTGCTGCTGGAATGTAAGAACACTAATTGATAATGGGAAAAGACCTGAGCATAAAACTGCTCTTTTAGCTAATGAGTTGGCAAGATACAACGTGGATATTGCTGCCTTATCCAAAAACCGCTTTGCCGGAGAAATTGCCGAGAGGTTTAATCGTTCCATAGTTGAATCAGCACGATCTATGTTACAACAGGCAAAGTTGCCGAAGCAATTTTGGGCTGAGGCTGTGAACACAGCCGTTTACATTCGAAATCGCTGTCCGACATCTGCGTTAAAAGGAAAAACTCCATTTGAATTTTGGTTTGGCAGAAAGCCAAATATTTCGAACTTACGCGTTTTGGATGCGTATGTTATGTGCATATTCCTGATCAACATCGGCGTAAATTGGATGCAAAATCTCAGAGAGCTATATTTCTGGGATACCCTCTCGGTTCGGCTTTACCTAATGGTTGAGATAGGGGATGATTGTACTGTCTAATTTTATCCACAGTGGGCCAGAGTGACTACTAATGCTCAGCCTTCTCCCAAATGCCGTAAATATCCCTTTCTCAGCAATCAATCGCAATATATTTTGTCTAAGATAAAAGTTGACCCTTTTCTAATTTAGTGAATCAGGTCATATCAACTTTTTTGCGTCTCAATGAGACAACATTCGCCACGATACGGCTTTGGTTAGTTTCTATTTGAAGGTGTGCACTCTTCATTCAACTGGTCATAGATAGATAGATTTTACGTGTTAAATGAAGTATTGCAGATACATGCTTACTTACAAGGAGGAGGTTGTTGGTAGAATTTACTATTTTGACAGGTTTAGAGATGATTATTTTTTAGGTTTTATATCTCCTTGCGAATGTCTTCCTGTGAGCAAATCTTTGGTTTGCGTCTGCTTTGGTTTTGAGCTGCAACATTCGCTTCCCTGACTGGCACATTCGTCTTTGAAATTAAACAATAAGTTTCCTGTTGTTGCACTATTGAAAATGAACTTTAAGTATCCTTTTTGGATTGAACGCTTTGTGCACCACGGAATGTACGCATCTAGTGTATGCAAATTATGTCAAATATGCCTTATTAGCCTATTTTAAACGCTTTGTGCAGCATGGAATGTACGCATCTAGTATATGCAAACTATGTCAAATATGTCTAAATTGTTATTTTGTAAGCTTTGTGCGCCATGCAATGTACGCATCTAGTGTATGCAAACTATGTGAAATAGGCCTTATAAGCCTATTTAGAACGCTTTCTGCACCATGGAATGTACATATCTAATGTATGCAAACTATATCAGATATGCCATAGATTGCATCACCTTTTAAATATTGTCAAGCAGGGGGTCTAGAGAGGTGGTGGCTCAACTTACCCCATGGCACAATTACCCCGGTCTCCCCTACTTCAATAAGGACTATGAGACTACAATAACTGTAGATGCCAGCCCAGTTAGAATATCAGGTATTTTAAGCCAGAAACGCCCTAACTCTACAGAGGAACACATTATTGCCTATGCTAGCTGTTCCGGGCGTCCCAGTGTATAGAGAATCCGAGTCAATAACGGAACATTTTAGTATGGTTAAAACTGAAATATGTTGGTCTGTAAAACAGTTTGAACAAGCCTGGAGTTGAAGTTCCATCTTGTTGTACAAACAGAAGGAAGTTTTCTCTTAACTATGTCTCTGGGAAGCTCAGAACGTTTGCAGGATCTTGAGAAAAAAGCTGCTACACCTTCCAAAGTTTTTAAAAAATAGCTACATTCTTTAATGCCCTTTAAAGATGAAGTAAGTACAAGGTGTAACACGTGAGCATTGCAGTGTATGAATAAAGCATTTGGGTATAAATCCCTAACTAGTTTCTGGAGTCCATTTAATTCTCCAGCCATATTTTGCGATTACCCAAGACCATAAACTACTCTTTTTAGCAAAAATGAGCACTTCCGGTACAGAAAAAATGGTAGCTAAGATTAAAAAACCAAGGTCATTTTCGGAATCAGCACCATCAAATTAGCTGAAAAACATGTTTTGTTTCTTTACACCAAAAATCGTGTTGACCAGTGTAATAGATTAAAATTAAAAAAGTATTATCTTTGTTTCTGCTTATGCTCTGGTTGTTCAAAAAACCGTAATATACCCTTGTTAGGCGAGCCATAACAAATGACCAAGGGCTAACAATTACAAGGGAGGGGACTAAAAATATTTGGAAAACAAGGAAGAGAAAGGGAACTTTCTTATATTGGTGAATCAAACGTTCTGCAGGTCAGAGGCAAACGAATAAGGGATGGTGTCAAGATAGTAAAACACTATTAAAGAAGGAGACGCTTTTAATTAGGGAAATAACTGAATTATAGATAGAGAGGTTACCGAAACTACAAGAAAATTTAAAGAAATAATACACTCCTGACATCACCACAACCACATCAACAACCCATCTTACCAACTTCCACACGTGTGGTTTCTAACCAATAACTAGGCAGGGATATTGTAAATATAGAAAGAGAAGCATTGAAGAAATGGAGATAAGACAGACATAGATAACCATGTATAAGAAAGAAAGAAATAATAAGAGATAAAAGGCCTAAAAATGCAACCCATGTCAAAAGATTAAAAATGACATAAATAGGGAATGAGAAAAGAAAAGTGGGGTATCACCAAAAAAAATTAAAAGAATCGTGCCAAGTAGTGTAAAACTTAGGAATTCTGGGCCAAAGGGTTGCCGACATTTTGAGGGATCGTCAAAATACAAAGGGATGTGAAATCGCGGCGTTCATTTTACATTCTTATTTTATCAGTAGAAATATTATAACTATGTCATCGGGATGTTTAATATATCTCATCTTTTTGAAAGGTAACAGATAATTTAGATAATTTTCTATAAGGTAGCAGATTAATTTAGATAATTTTCTAGAGAAAGAAAAACAGACGTACAAGGAACGACCCTTGTGGTACACCGATTAGGCTGTTCTGCATGTTCAAATGTGCTCCCTTGTAAGCAGACTCAGACGTGAAAAAAGCGTAAAAAGACTAGGGTTTAAGGAGTTATCTCTGGGATTTTCGGTGTTCATGAGGCCTTCAAAGTAGCTTTTCCACCTTCCTAACACTTCATTCTCATCTGTTAACAGTCTTCCATCTACATCTTTGATGACTCTAACATGCTGGATATCCTTTGAAGCCTTATCTTTTTGCTTCGCAATCCGAAGTAAATCCTTTTCTCCTTCCCTTTTATTCAGCCTATGATATATGGCAGTCGTTCATATATCATCATCATCATCATCATCATGCGTTTATAGTCCTTGTTTCCCTGTGCCGGGGTTGGACTTGTCCAGTGGCAGTAGTAGATGTTGTCATTTGTTAACGGTTTACCACTCCATGTTTCCTCTTATTAAAGTTCGATTCCATTGGACGTTCCCATTTTGAAAAGTTTTGAAAGTAATGTCGTAACTTTCTCGTCCTTCTTTCTTTGTTTCTTTGTTTCTTTCTTTGTTTCTTTGTTTCTTTGTTTCTTTGTTTCTTTGTTTCTTTCTTTGTTTCTTTCTTTCTTTGTTTCTTTCTTTCTTTCTTTCTTTCTTTCTTTCTTTCTTTCTTTCTTTCTTTCTTTGTTTCTTTCTTTCTTTCTTTCTGTTCTGCTATAGAGTTTTTCTTAGCGGATTTGCGTCGTACCGATAGCGTTGATTCACGAGTTTTGGTCACCTTTTTTGCAGCATACTGCAGTTCTTGATATGGGGCACTGATAAACCACTCTTCAAAACTCTTGTTTTGCAACGAAGAATGCCTATGAGATGGTTCATTATCAACGAGATTTGGCTATAATTATAGTTGCCAATGATGGAACTATCACGCTTTCAGACTAATTTTGGGGAGATAAAGTATATTTGGAAAGTTTTGCACTTGCATGGGGGTTAAATATGTTATGGTTTTTTTAGTCAGCTCTCATTGAAACCTTGATCCAGAATCCAAATGTGCAGTTTAATTACCCATCCCAACAGCCAAAGGGGTTATAGCATTACCTCAGCAAATGCAGGATTAAGTTATAGCATACACTCCTGGCGTTGTTGGCTGGCATGTTCTGGCGCCTCTTTTGGGGTATCTTTTGCTTGGACTTTAGGAGCTCTGTTACTTTGTATACTACAGTCCTTCAGTGAATGCCTCTCAGGCTTAGCTGATAAGTGTATCTAGTATTGAAGAACCTTAACTGACCGCGAAAGCGTGGGTCACGGGTTCGATCCCCGGTGGTGACATACTTTTCTATTTCTCTAGTGTTCTATTCATAACTTATAAAAATGTATAAAGCATATTTTCATTAAATCTGATGTGGGGGGAGGAGGAGGAGTCAAGGTACTGGGGCTGGCATGCAACCCCTTCAGAAATCATGCTTGCGCCAGCTGGAGCAACTTAAATGCTGATTTGGAAAGCATTTAACATGGTGACCATCATAATAGATCTACTTTTAAAAACGTTGTAGGGGAAGTGGGACCTGCGGCATAAACGTGCAGGTTTATGTCATCTGGTGTTCTGATAACAGCCTGTATGGGATCTCTTTTACATATGTCTGCATAAGGAGTATGAACATTGACAATTTTCCTGAATTCAACAAGCTTAGATAAAAACAATATTGTACCATCAGCATTTCTGGTATCTGGATGACAATTGAGTGCTGATATGGTCTCTTCACAAAAAACCTGCAAGCAAGTTGACACTGTCTGTCTTTCAATTGGCTTTGGTCTTACTGCCACTTCAGAAAGTCTGGACATTTTTACAACCTGTCCACATTCCCTTAAGTTGAAATTTTAGAGTATATTAAGGGGATGTTCATAATGAAGGAGGGGAGCCAGTCTTCCTCCCCTTTACAATGATCGAAATAAAAAAAAGGTATTTAGTTTGGAATAGTCAAAAAGCCAATGTCGAAAGGTGAAACTTCATGGAATAAAGAGGGACATGTTAAACTAAGTCAAAAGATACTATTCTAAATCGTGTTATCCGAAATGCATAAGTAAGGCTAAAAACTGGAAAGTTTTGGGATTCTTTGTGACTGCTACCGAAACCCACTTTTGAATGCGGCTACTTGAGGAGGCTTCCTCAATTGTAAAGTTTTTTTTTCTATTGAGTTGCGATGCTCAATAAATCTTTACAAAAAGTGTTGGTGAGTTCTACCAATATAAGACTTCCCATAAGAAAACCTGTATACAGAAAGCCTTAATACAGAGCCATTATATACAGAAGGCCTACGCACAATGATAGATGTGTGAATTATCATTCATGCCACTTTTTTTCAGTGCCAATATAAAACTTCACACAAGAAAGCCTGTATACAGAAAGCCTTAATACAGAGCAATTATATACATAAAGCCTACGCAAAGCTGTTGTTAGTGACACTTGCAAGCTTGGAATGCGTACATTCCATGGAGCACAATGCGTTTAGAATAGCACCAAAAGCCGTTGCAAGTGACACTTGCATGCTTGGAATGCGTACATTCCATGGTGCACAATCCGTTAAGAATAGCCAGAAAAGCTGTTTTTAGTGACACTTGCATGCTTGGAATGGGTACATTCCGTGGTGCACAATGTATTTAGAATAGCACCAAAAGCTGTTTTTAGTGACACTTGCATGCTCGGATTCTGTACATTCCATGGTGCACAATGCGTGATGCTCTATCTGCTGCTTAAAATGATCATGAAGTGACTTTGCATCATGAATAACGTCTTCAGCAAAATCGTCGTATCTTCTCTTAGCTTGCTTTTTATTGTGAGAGGGTTGGTTTTCTGTACTGGATGTTGTCTTTCCCTGGGGTGGTAGAAAGTGTTGTTGATCATGTTCATAGTTGTCGCCACTTTGCTTGTGTCCCATTTGTTGCTTGAAACGATCATGAAGTGTTTGAGGATCATGAATTGTTTGATCAGCATAGCTGTTGTAGTTTCTTTTCAGATCTTGTGTTAATACTTTACATGTATATTTACTGTTGGATTCGCTCAACATGGACATATTTTGAATTCTGAGCATGTGATTATTTCCTAGTTTTGGTACTATGTTCCTCGTAGTTAAATTGGTATGCCTATTCAGCTTGAACGTTTGTTTATTTTTGTAGGTTGTTTTGAAACATTTATTTCGGTATTTTCCGCAAACCGACGCGCTCATCAGTCAATAAGGTTAGTTTCTTGGTGCATCGTCAGGTGTTGCAGAGCACGAGATTTCAAGAGGTATGAATCTTTCATTCTTATTTGTTACGAAACGTTGTCAATAAAGTTTCTATATTTGGCGTTTTACTTTTGATAACTTGTCGGTGGACTATACACCTTTCATTCATAATGTCTACGGCTGGAAACGAATCTTACCAACGGATTACACTGGAAAGAAAATACCAACGGCTACTACTCAGTACTTACAATATCAGAAATAGAAAACTTTTCTTAAGGGAATGCATTGAAGAACAAGTTTTTCCTAGATCATGCCCTAGACAGCTTCAAAGCAAATACCACCCCTTTCCACTTTCAATAAGGACATACTTAGAAGAATTGATTAGAAGCCACCCTTACTTATAAGCTACCCATGTTTATAAGCTGCCCATGTTCACAAGCTACCCATGTCTATAGGCTACCGATGTTTATAAGCTGCCCATGATTATAAGCTGCCCTTGACTAGAAGCTCCCCATGTTTATAAGCTGCCATTGTTCATAAGCTACCCATGTTTATAAGCTGTCCATGATTATAAGCTGCCCATGCTTATAAGCTACCCATGTCTATAAGCTACCCATGTTTATAAGCTGCCCATGATTATAAGCTGCCCATGTTTATAAGCTACCCAATAAGTAGAGACGTCAATAAAAAGGAATAATTTTAAAAGGACCCGGAGAAATGCAGTATCATTTTCTTAGAAAGTGGTAAAAGAGGAATGTGGAAATGTGGTACTAATGTGTATGTGGTATATGGTATATGTGTATATGTGGTACATATGCCTGGGGGTTGAAATATGCGCAAATTTAAACTAATTTCAACGGACATTTTCCACTCACTCTGATTATCAAATAACACTCAATTATCAAGTAACGTGATGATAACACGAAGAAATTTTCTAATTCAGTCTTCAATCAGAGCGACATAGCATCATCCTGTATACCTAAATAAATAATTACGACATACCGGTAGAAACAAGAGAATACATAAATAAATGGAGCGAACTTGGAGAATACATAAATAAAGAGAGAGAACCAAATATTAAACGAAGTTAAAGAGACTATACCAGGACGAGTACTTTCAGCTTGTCACCATAAAAAAGACCATACTCTAGACTCTTTGACAATGCTACGAATAACACTAATAAAACTGGACTCGCTACTATACTGGAACACTCACAACTGACTTAAACAAGCAAGGAAAAGAGATAGTAGTAGTAGGTGTAGTTTTTTCTGAGAGGGATGATTCGTTTGCTTGTTTTTTTAGTGTTTTTTCTTAAGGGTAATCGTATCAAACCAAGGGTTCTAAAATAGCGGGGAAAGGCTTAAGCAAGTAGATATTAAAACAACATTATTTCACAACAAAGTTGGGTTTCTGCAATTCCGTCGGACAGAATAGAATTTTATCCCAAAGAGGATCACAATACTATTGATTGAAAATTCTGACATAGTCAATCAATCTGACAAAAAAATTATATATGCTTTATTTTGACCTATCGTAGAATGGGAAACCATTGCTTGCTGTCACCATATTTTGTCCCTTCGAGTGCCATATTTTGCCCCTTCATGTGCCATATTTTGCCCCTTCATGTGCCATATTTTGTCCATTCCAGTGCCATATGTTGTCCCTTTGAGTGCCATATTTTGTCCCTTTGAGTGCCATATTTTGTCCCTTTGAGTGCCATATTTTGTCCCTTCGAGTGCCATATTTTGTCCCTTTGAGTGCCATATTTTGTCCCTTTGAGTGCCATATTTTGTCCCTTTGAGTGCCATATTTTGTCCCTTCGCATCTATATAAAAAAGGACTACCATTTTAAGTAAGCATCTATCAAATTTGAGTATTGCGAGAGAGCATCTACCAAATCAGAGCATTTCGAGAGAGCATCTACCAAATATGAGCATTTCGCGAGCAGTTCTTCCTGATTGGAACTTGTTGCTACCTTGACACAGTAGTACAAAACAAGTTATGTGTTAAATTCATCTACAAATTGCCCACAAGGTACCGCTTTCGCCTTGGCCATGCGTAGCTCCGGAGTGTAACCCCAACTCTTTAATTTATTCATCACGGGATTATATGATCAGACTTTGGACTTCGATCGCAATACAGTCCTCAACACCTATCAGTCCTCTGCCTCCCTTTGATCTTTTAACATTTTTTGATCTTTTGATCTTTTATTACTATTATCGTGTGTCACAATTTTGTGTCAGGCTGTTGTAATTGCCGAAGTTTTTCTGCCAGGTGGATTATTATTATTATTATTATTATTATTATTATTATTATTATTATTATAGATACAAATAGGCTGATGATGAAGTGCTCGGAAGTAGCCATAAGAACGTCATATTATATTTTTAATAGGCGCAAAAGCTGTTTTTAGTGACACTTGCATGCTTGGAATGCGTACATTCAATGGTGCACAATGCGCTTATAATAGCACCAAAGGCTGTTTTTAGTGACACTTGCATGCTTGGATTGCGTACATTCCATGGTGCACAATTCGTTTAGAATAGCAACAAAAGCTGTTTTTAGTGACACTTGCATACTTGGAATCCGTACATTCCATGGTGCACATTGCCTTTAGAATAGCCCCAAAAGCTGTTTTTAGTGACACTTGCATGCTAGGAATGCGTACATTCCATGGTGCACAATGCGTCCAGAGAGGAGGAGTTGGAACATGAGTTGGAGCAGGCGAAGTTCAAGTGGGAGATCATTGGGCTTGCCGAGAGGAGAGAAAGGGAGAACAGCTAGTGCAGCTGAGGAGCAGGCATATGCTGTATACGAAAGTAGGAGAGGAGTCCATCGGAGGAGTCAGCTTCTTGGTCAATAGGAAGATTAAGGACCGCGTACTGGAGTACAAGAGTATACGCAACAGAGTGGCGTCACTTACACTGAGAATTAATAGTAAATACCATCTGCAAGTAGTACAAGTGTATGCACCAACATGTAACCGTTATGCCTGTAAAGTGAGTAATGGTTGTATTATTCGGTATGAAATAAAACATGAAGTTTAAAAAGTTATTATTACTGTTATTTTTTATATTGTTTTGTTGTTGTTGTTATCATTTGGGGGTCTCTTTGCTCCTCTTCTCTTTTATTTATATCTATTTTATCTATTTACGTATTTATTTATTCATTTTTCTTCTTCTTTCAATTAATGTTATTTTACTGTTTGTTGCTATGGTTATTTATTACTCTGTTGTTCTACCTAATAAATCATAGTTCATTGTATATAAAACAGGATTGTCTATTGATCTGGTGTACTTTAAAAGTTCGTTGTACGTTTCGTTTCGATGTAAAGCCTAATAATTCAACGAGAGAGGTCTGGTCATAATTGCCTGTATCATTTGCCTGCCACAATCCTCCGATATGTCTTTCTTTTAAAGGATTTTTTTTCGAATAATAAAGGGGATACAAATATTTCAAATCAATAGATGTAAAGAGAGTCTTTTCAAGTATAGTTTCGTATCTTCATTCCCAGTGTTGCCAATGTGTTATATACCTTTTTTCATTTTCACAGTAGTTGTTTTTCCAGTATACGTATGGTATCTCCTATGGTTTAATTTGACTTGTAATTACAACAGGAATTGGAGAATGAAAATTTAAGCAAATCTCAGCAGATAGAAAAGGAAATCAACGATGCAATGTCACAGGTAAGTCAACTGTTATTGTTTTCTTCCTCTTCAAAAATTCTTGCGTATTTGTCATTGAGTTTCTGTAAACTTTGTTTAAACTAGAGAGGTTATATACTAAGATTTCTCCGTGCCTGTAGACATCTACAGAAATTTAGGATATTCAGCCTATTAGAGCTCTATGTATGCAAGGTCAGTCACTATCATGAGAACTCCTTGAATTATGACTAGCAGCCCTTGCCTAGGAAATTGAAATTGATTTAAAAGTAGGGCCAGCATCGAAACAAGTGCTGTAACATGTATAACAATGTCATCCACTTGCTGAGTGTTGATACAACCCAAGTTGATTGACTAGATTACCCATGGCAGTTCCAATCTTAGAGTAGCAAACAATTAAAAGGCAATGAATGAATTAATCTGAACTATGCTAAACTGTGCTTGCAAACTCCCTTCTGTGACAAAGCTTTTGAACAAGTTTTTGAAATTAGTTATTTGGGGTTTTATTTAGATAATAATATTAGTTGGAAAAAGCATTGTAGTGTTATTGGTGCAAAAATGGCTAGGGGTCTAGGAATTCTGAGACGTGTAAAAAAAAAATTCTATTCAAGATTTTAAAAATCATTTATATTTCCCTTGTTCATCCTTACATAGAATACGGTTGTGTTCATTGGGCCAGCAATTGTATTCTAATTATAAAAGGATCCAGATTTTGCAAAATAAAAGCATTCGATTGATTGCGGACACAAAAGAGCAGGTTGACTTACTTACTTACTTACTTACTTACTTACTTACTTACTTACTTACTTACTTACTTACTTACTTACTTACTTACTTTGCAACTTGGCTGAACTCTCGTTACCCGTTAAGTTGGTGCTTTTTCAACCTGTTGCATTAAAAAATTTGGGTAGTGGGCATTCTCATAGTTCGCACCCCCCCAGGCAGATGGGGAGGGGTCAAGCATTTCCACAAAATTTTGTGTAGGTAGGGGTTGACAAGAATCCTATTTACAGGTGGGGGTTACCCTCTAAGGTGGGGGTTGATATTTGCGTCTTCTGGCAAAAAATACGACATTCCACATTTTTGTAGATAGGAGCTTGAATCATATACAATAGGGTTCTCTGATACGCTGAATGCGATGGTATGATTTTCGTTAAGATTCTATGACTTTTAGAGGGTTTCCCTGTTTTCCAAAATAAGGCAATTTTTTTCAGGCTCGTAACTTTTGATAATTAAGACTAAATTTGATGAAACTTAAATATTTAAAATCAGCATAAAAATCTGATACTCTTGATGTATCTTTTAGCATCAAAACTCCGTTTGAGTTTCGTTTACTATTCAAGGGGCACATACTAAAATAAGGGGGCTTCGACATAGTTTCTTACCACTCTAGGTGTTACATATCTAAAAGGACTTCTTGAAGTTAGTTTGAAAACAACCTCTAAATTATGATACATGATCCATTAACAGAACAATAAAGCAAAAGCATCTGTAATTAAGCTAGTACGTTTTTCGCATACACACAGGGAATAGTTACTAGATGCTGTACAATGATCAGCCGTTACAAAAAGTACCGGCCACAGAAGCGACTATTTGACCAATTTGATGCATGATAAACATATCTTGCATCTACCCATCTACAGTGCAATGACGCAAGTAAAACCATAGATCTAGAATCGCTTTCATCATAATAAACATTATAGTTTATTAAACTACGTTGTCAGTAATGCGCATTATAGCTGTTTTATTATAGAATTATCAGATATATACATTGCTTCCTAATCAAATAACAACTACTACTGTGTATACAACTTCTAATTACTAAAGGATACTAGTGTCTAGTCATCTACAGTGCAATGACCCAAGTAAAACCACAGATCAAGAGTTGATTTCATCATAATAAACATTATAGTTTATGGTGCACAATGCGTTTAGAATAGCACCAAAAGCTGTTTTTAGTGACACCTTCATGCTTGGAATGCGTACATTCCATGAAGCACAATGCGTTTAGAATAGCACCAAGAGCTATTTTTAGTGACACTTGCATGCTTGGAATGCGCACATTCCATGATGCACAACGCGTTTAGAATAGCACCAAAAGCTGTGTTTAGTGACACTTGCATGCTTGAAATGCATACATTCCATGGTGCACAATGCGTTTAGAATAGCACCAAAAGCTGTTTTTAGTGACACTTGCATGCTTGGAATTTTGAACGCTTTGTGCACCATGGAATGTACGCATCTAGTGTATCCAAACTATGTTGAATACGCGTCATTAGCCTACTTTGAACGCCATGTGCACCATGGAATGTACGCATCTAGTGTATCTAAACTATCTTAAATACGCGTCATAAGCCTATTTTGAACGCTTTGTGCACCATGGAATTTACGCATCTAGTGTATGCAAACTTTGTTAAGTACGCTTCATTAGCCTATTTTGAACGCTTTGTGCACCATGAAATGTACGCATCTAGTGTATGCAAACTATGTTAGATTTGAGCTTCAGTCGTCCGCATGAATGCGCCACATAGTTGACAGGTTTCCAACTCTGGAACTGGTTACCAGTTTATTCGGAGAGACTGAGAGAGAGAATGTAGGCCCTATCCCAGAGTAGAGAAAAGTGAGTGAACCTTTCACTTAGGAGAGGAGCAGTTAGGGACTGGGGGCGCTAGAAGCGGCTTCTCAGCCTTTTGGCAAGGAATGAATATAGTATCTGTTCTCATTGATGACAGATGCTTTCCATAATCCGCAAGAGGCGGTCCTACTGGGCAGTTGAGCCTGCTTTTCTGAAGTTTTTACAGTTATATGATGTCTCTGACGTTTCCTTCTCTACTTATGTCCCCCACTCCGTGGTCATGCAAGAGCTTGTTCTCGATACAATAGTAGCAAATAAAGAGCAGCACCACTGTTCAGCTTAAGACAATACGAACATATACGTAAGGAATCTCGTCAAACATCGTTTGTTTTAGTAAGATTCACGGTACCAACTATAGATTGCTTTGTTGTGCACAGCGATATAATACTTCAAGGAAACCACCTTGGCCCTCCTAATATAAAACGCTAGTTCTTTTATCGTTGTGCTATCGGTTGACAAAATGCAGCCCCTGGCAGTTGATGGTTGGATCTTTGATGATCTTTGATCTCTTTGACTGTCAAGTTACCAACAGAGTGATATTTGTTATATATCAACAGTTTGTAATCAATTCTTAATGAAAAACGTTTCTTGATTTGTATCAGGCGTTTTAAAAATTTTCCCCTCCTGAATTTGAGGCCTCGAGTTGCTTAGCTTTTTGTTTAGATTTTGGACCAAATCGAGGCCTCACACCTAAGCAACTGCATATAAAACAAAACGTGTACGTCACAGCCATTCTGATGAGGGTGCAACGAAACCGGTCAATGGCATTTCACTAATGATTCCGTTATTGAATATTATCTACAAGTTTTTCTCTCCTCGTCCTCTTCTTTAACATTTGTCTCTTTCCTCTCCTCATCCGAATTTTTTACTTTCATCTTTTTCTTCTTTTCATACTCTTCTCTCACTTATTCCTCCTTCAACACTTTTTGTTTCCTCTTGCTTTCTCTACTTTCTGTACTTTCCCATTTTGTTCTGCTGGTCACTTGCTCTCTTCTTGCTAAACTTACTCTTCTCCAAGTAAAATAGTAATTTTTCTACTTTTTGTATTGTACATATGGAAATTTGTGTGTTATGTTTATGACTTGCCAAAGAAATAGACAAATAGGTGACATAGCACACTATTTTCAAGAAAAAAATCTTCGAATAAGATGCCGAGCGCTGTTTATTTCCTTTAGAAAGAGAGAGAGAGAGCTAGAATTAGATGCCCCAATGCTTACAATGAAAGTTTGTTATAAAATATTGGGTATGTTTTGACTGAATTTAAAATCCAATTGTGAACAGAATGGCTTAGAAGGAAAGAGTTAGGTTGAAACAGAACATCACGATGATCAACAACCGGCTGAAGAAGAAACTGAAGATGATGTAGATGAAGGAGAAGTGGAAGAAAAAGAAGTGTCATCTGACAAGTAGAGGACGATGCTAAAGTAGAAGAGATAACCACTGACGATCAAGAGAATGATAAAGATGATGATACATCTAAAGACGAAGACCAAGAGCTACCTTTTAAACAGGGAGATACACCAAGTGAAGAAACACTTGAACATGACGATGAAGAGCCGGATAATGACGATGAGAAAGAAGCGGGATTGGTTGAATAATTACTTGACATGATGCGAAAAAGGGGTCTATAATTTGAGGGGATCTATAATTAGAGGGGATCTATAATTAGAGTGGGTCTATAATTACTTGACATAATGCAAAAAAGGGGTCTATAATTTGAGGGGATCTATAATTAGAGGGGATCTATAATTAGAGAGGTTCTATAATTACTTGACATGATGCGCAAAAGGGGTCTATAATTGGAGAGGATCTATAATTAGAGGGGATCTATAATTAGAAGGGATCTATAATTAGAGTGGGTCTATAATTACTTGACATGATGCGTGCACAAAGCGTACAAAATAGGCTAATAAGGCATATTTGACATAGTTTGCATACACTAGAAGGTTACATTCCATGGAGCACAAAGCGTTCAAAATACGCTGATAAGGCATATTTGACATAGTTTGGATACACTAGATGCGTACACTTCATAGTGCAGAAAGCGATCAAAATAGGCAACTAAGACATATTTAACATAGTTTGCATACACAAAAGGCGTACATTCCATGGTGCACAAAGCGTTAAAAATACGCTGATAAGGCATATTTGACATAGCTTGCATACACTAGAAGTTTCATCTAACATAATTGACGTAAAAGACTGCAAGAGACATTGAGAGCCGACCATATGGATAAAGTAACAAGTATCGATAAGGCAGTCTATTGCCGCTCTCTGTGCCTCCCACTGGGTCGAACAAAAGTTGATCAGCCAATGTTGACGGGAGAGAATCGCGTGAACAAACAGCTTGCTTAGGGGTATTCCTGGTACATTAAAAAACAGTGTGCTTACTACCAAAATAACATGTTACTCAATAACACATTGGTGTCATCTTCAGGTGATGAATTGTCGCATGATGGATAATATAATTCTTCGTAAGTGGAAAGCATTAAAGCATTACTAAATTAAAAGCTTTGTTAGAGATACAATACTATCTTGTGGTTTAATAAAACTGTAAGCAATGCAGCCACGCATTATAACTGGTTTATTGCCTTGGCAGATAGATCCGTTACTTCCTGGCAAATGCAACGCATAACAGTTATTGAGTTCTACAGTGCATCGTCGATTATCCGTATATCGATTATCTGGAATTCGATTATCCGGAATTCGATTATCCGGAATTCGATTATCCGGAATTCGATTATCCGGAACTTTCAACATAAATGCAGCTGTATGTAAACTCTGTAAGAACAGCTAAATGATACGAGGTGTTATCTATTGGAAAATTGTTCGTTATTGCGTAGGACAGCATAACATTTAGCTACATAGCTTTCAGAAATAAAGGTTATTTTCATTTATGAAGATTTAAATCGAGCCCTTTAACAAAGTAAATAAACCACCAATATATATCTCGGAGAAAATGCCCGTTTTCTATTTTTGATTTACAGTTTCCTTTTTGGCGTTTACTACATATATTCCTTTTTTATAACAAATTCCGTTGGTGGCAACGAGAGAATTCATTAACAGAATGCAATGGTGGCAACGAGTAAATTCATTAACAGAATGTAATGGTGGCAACGATTGAATTCATTAACAGAATGCAATGGTGGCGACAAGTAAATTCATTCACAGAATGCAATGGTGGCAACGAGAGAATTCATTAACAGAATGCAATGGTGGCAACGATTGAATTCATTAACTAAATGCAATGATGGCAACGTGTGAATTCATTAAAAATATTTCTATTCTCGAGTAATTGTCTGTTGCTCTCCATTCATTGCAAGTACATACTCTTGCTTCGGCAGGCATATGTTGTTTTTATGTGTGTACGTGTGTGTGTTCGTCTGTGTGTATGTGTGCGTGTTCGTCTGTGTAGATGTGTGTGTGTTCGTCTGTGTGTATGTGTGCGTGTTCGTCTGTGTGTATGTGTGTGTGTGTGTGTGTGTTCGTCTGTGTGTATGTGTGCGTATTCGTCTGTGTGTGTGTTTGTGTTTGTGTGTATGTGTATGTGTGTGTCTTGCGTACTTCTGTTTATGTGCAGTGTTCTGTGGCAAAAGTGGAAGGAAATAATATACAGTCAGACTAACAGTCCGACTTTCCACGCCCCTGAACCAGTTGTCATACTTCCAAGGTTGAAGGTTACATGACGAAGTAGGTTTTGTGCGACAACGTCATTGCAAAGGCGTGTACTTCATCTAACTGCAGCCTCTTCCTCGGTAGCATTTTGACACTTTCTGGATCGAGGGTCTCATCACCCGGTGCCATAATGAAGTTCCTTGATCGCTCTGTCATGAAAATGAAGTAAAGGCATCAAAAAGATGGTGTGGGTCGCCATTACCTTCACCATCCGCAGAACCTTGTTTAGAAGGTTCTGGACGACGTGCGCGAGCTGCGAGTCGTCCGCGCCGTCGCTCCCGATGTAGGAGACGAGGTCGCGGATGCGCTCGGCGATCCCCGCCAGCGTCGGGTCGTGCACGTTGCGCAGGCCCGCGGGCGAGAGCTGGTCGTAGGTCAGGTAGTGGACGTGGGTGAAGTCCCGCCGCCACAGGGAGGACAAGAGGTCCTGGTCGAGGGAGATCTCGGTCTCTTCCTGCCCCGAGAGCGCGTCGACGAAGGCGTGCACCTCGCGGGGCTCCAGGTCGGGGTCGAAGGTCAGCAAGGGGGTAATGAATCTGCTTGAAAACTTGGATAGCAAAAGATGTAAATAAGTACTGAATTTGGTAAAAAAAAAATCTTCTGTGGTCACAGATGTTGTATCTTAACCTTGTATTAATTGAAATAACATGGACAGATTAGACCAGATGCTATGTTACTCTGTTAAATGTGGTTAGGCCTCTTTTTCTCCCTGAAAAACTCGAATAACCCGAAAAACGACACAGTTCGTGTAGTGAGGACTTATTTACCTAGGATAAATCGGACAAATGTAATTGGAATAAATAAAATTGTTCGTTTTAGTCTTTGGGATTTTTTTTTATCGTATCCGCGCTACTTTCCTTTTCAAAAGCGCAAAAATTCAAACTTAGTGAAACATGTGACTTGCTGAAGAGAGTTTAGAAAAAGGTTTTTTGATTAAAAAAAAGTGAAGCAAGCATATAATTGCTGGTAAGTAAAATCTGAAGGTGTTTTATGACTTGTAGTCTACAGGAGTATGCAGAGGTGCGGCCTGGATAGTATTTAGTAGCAAACTATCTGATCCTGATCGATTTGCTGCTACTTAATCATTTTTTGGACGAGTGTATGCAAACTATGTCAAATATGCCTTATTAGCCTATTTTGGACGCTTTGTGCACCATGGAATGTACGCATCTAATATATGCAAACTATGTCAAATATGCCTTATCAGCCTCTTTTGAACGCTTTGAGCACCATAGAATGTACGCATCTGTTGTATGCAAACTATGTCAAATATGCCTTATCAGCTTATTTTCAACGGTTTCTGCACCATAGGATGTACGCATCTAGTGTATGCAAACTATGTCAAATATGCCTTATAAGCCTACTTTGAACGCTTTGTGCACCATGGCAGAATATCAAAAGTATGATGTCCATTGATGTAAAGCAATAGAGCTTGTTGTAAAAAATGATGATCCATATTTTAGTACATAGACGTGAGAAGTGAAGAAACTGCGATAATAAATTAGTGACTCATTAAATTTTGCTTGTAGTTTCAAGGTCATTCATGCTATTTCTTCCACATAAGTATACAGTAGTCAAATGATGCAGTCGAATACCTTGAAGAATACAGGTAGTCGACATAAATTTATGAAAATGGCATTAAAGTTTCAAATTATGATCCATATTTTAGTAGATGGCTTTCGTACCCGTCTTAGTATGACAAATAAAAAGAAAACTTAAAATTAATGCAAAAATCTCCTAAATAGGTTCGGCTTCTTTGAAGATAACAATTCTTGGGAGGCTTATTTCGCATGTATGGATACCCGAACGATTTAAATACTGTTAATCACAGGCCTGCATTAATGTTTGCCTCTCTCCTTGAACAATAGCTAAGCCTGATTGACTTCGATGATATTAATGTGCAAGTTGCGTGTCCAGACCAGAGTCAACTGCTCCTATATACCCCTCAATTATGCCGTTTGTTTGCCTAAATTCTTCATAGCTATTACAAAACTTTATATCGCTATTCGAGTTAAAATCTTCTGACCTGTTAAATTACTTATGTTCCATATGGGAACGTTGCCAGGATGACTTATTTTTAATACCCAGCTTTTATTGCTATCACACCGAAGTTCGTCTCATGAACTCAACTCCACTCATGTTGTAAGTTTTCTTGATTATGATACAAGCTATTTGAGTGGAATTTCTAGCATGTTGCTGATTCGTTAAAAGATCTCTGTGATTGGCATAAACTCCAAAGTGTCACGCCACTCCATAATGATTCCATTATTAAATATTATCTACAAACACTTGAATCGGATTATCAGCAAACCCTAAGGTAACGAGGGTACAAGGGGTATATCCCCTCACATGAAATCTTGCCCACACCTTGTTAAAAGGTTGCCGAGTACGTTTTCGACTTAATTTTATTATCAGCAACGGCCTCTGTAATTCCAGCTCCTGTAAACGAATCTTTCTGCATAATGTTCCTTTAAGTTATCATACGCGATGCACAATAATAATAATATCTATTAGTTACTTAAAAATTCCAAAATTTAATTAACGTCTTTCCACACATCTCTATTTTGAGTGATTCGTATCAGTTCCGTTGTTGACCTCACATCCATCCAGGCAGCCAGACAGTCTGTGATTTTCTCTCTCTGGCTACCGCGGTTTCTTGTTCTCAATAGATACGTGGTCAATAAAGCCGTCCGGTTAAATCTATTAAGGCCCTGTCTACGTACTTGTCATCAACTCTCGTGAGGGTGAACAGTACTATCACATTTGGTGGATAAACATAGAATCGCTAGTGCTCGTGTTTGAATCGGTAATTGCAAGAAGGGTATTTATAAAAAACCAGGACCACAGCACAGTTCTTCACTAGAATCATTCCAGGCGAATATCACCGAAGGTCCGTCCTCAGTGTCCCAAGATCTCCTTCACATTTCTACCATTAACAGTAAATTATCTTCTTTTGATTAAGTTAGGATTCGTGCTGTGCTGTTCCCATGGACTGTTGACCGTTGGGGCGCTTTGATGTCCAAAACCCGCTTCTCCAGTCTTCTCGACTTTTTACAATCCACATGTTGTCAGTTGTTGGTTGACCGGTCTATTTGGTTATGTCTGCAAGACAACTGGGTTTTTAGAGGGCACGAATCTGCAGAACTCTTCAGGTTGTGGTTTGCCGATGATGAAGAAAATAAATCATGGTGAGTGTACTTGCGAGTGAGTGTAGAGTATGCATACTTTGATATTGCTAGAAGAAAATAATTACCGGCGAATAGCAGCATATCCCTCTCTGGTCGACACAACCCTCAACGATTCATGACGAACATTTCAAGTTTCTATTTCCTACGGCGTTAAAGATCTCACGGTTGCTAAGGCCGGTTGTTTCCTTGAATTGAATAGCAGAAGCATCACGTAGTAAATCTTGCTTGGAATGCGTACATTCCATGGTGCACAATGCGTTTAGAATAGCACCTAAAGCTGTTTTTAGTGACACTTGCATTCTTGGAATGCGTACATTCCATGGTGCACAATGCGCTTAGAATAGCACTGAAAGCTGTTTTTAGTGACACTTGCATGCTTAGAATCCGTACATTCCAAGGTGCACAATGCGTTTAGATTAGCACCGATTGCTGTCCTTAGTGACACTTGCATGCTTGGAATGCGTACATTCCATGGTGCACAATGCGTTTAGAATAGCACCAAAAGCTGTTTGAGCCATAATATTTTTATTTCAAAATTTAGGAAATGTATTTGCATATCTTTAAATCCTGATAAAATAGAATTGAGCAAAATTGTGAAGCTGAAAATAATTTTGTTGTTCTTCAATTAAGCAGAAGATCTATTTTGCAAAGTTTCACTTTTATAACACATATTTTAAAGGTCATCAAAGGTCAGGGCCCTCTAGAGGGAGAAGGAGTGGAGGTAGTGGCTTTAAAATACCTCCCCAGGACACACTTATAAGTCTGAACATTCATCACTGAAAGTTTCATTTGGTAAAATTTTCGAATGATCTAAAATCTGCTTAGTAATCGTTACAGTAGTAGTAGTAGTAGTAGTAGTAGTAGTAGTAGTAGTAGTGGTGGTAGTGGTAGTAGTAGAAGTAGTAGTAGTAGTAGTAGTAGTAGTAGTAGTTGTGGTAGTAGTAGTAGAAGTAGTAGTAGAAGTAGTAGTAGTAGTAGTAGTAGCGGTAGTAGTAGTAGTAGACGTAGCAGTAGTAGTAGTAGTAGTAGTAGTAGTGGTAGTAGTAGTAGTAGTATCAGTAGTAGTAGTAGTTGTAAGTTCCACAACTTGGAAGTCAAAAGATCATTAAAAAACTCACAAACACATGAATGTTAATAATAAAGATCATTCACTTTCACTTTTGAGTTTAAACTAGCCAGTTGTTTCTAAAGAAAGCAAATGTCTGATTGTTATTACATGTAATAATACCTATAGAGCAAACTGTATTAGTCCATGAGCACTGCAGGCAGCAGGGTGATGTCTGTATTCTATATTTATTAAATAAAACAGAATACGGACCTTGCCCTGCTACCTGCAGGGCTCATGGACTAATATGCTTCACTCTATAGGTAATGCTACCAGATGGTCGACACGTTTAACTCTGTGGCAGCCCCGAGGTCACACGCGTAACAGAGGTCGCCCAAAAATTCGTTGGCGCGATGAGCTAGACGCGTTTCGAGAGACACTGGCAGGGAGCTGCGTGGGATCGGATAGGATGGCAAAATTTAAGAATAGCTTATATTCAATGACTGCAGAAAGCTGAAGAAGAAGAAGTTTTGTTCAGGACACGGCGAGCGGGGTTTTAACATCTAACGGTCTTCAGGAAATCTGTCCTCATTTCTTGGGAATATCACACTGCTGACGTTTGTGTTATTCCGTTTTTCCTGTACTCAAGTGCAAATTGCTTGTCGCGTGGAGTAAAATTCCGAAATCTTCATTCTCTTGCCTTACTCCGGCTTTACGTGATGACAAGCAGTTTTTCTGTAGTGCAAATTGCTGGATTTTGATTGACGGGTCCTTCAAAATAACGAGCGCGCTCAATTTTTTCTTCTTCTCTGCAAGCTCTCATTTGTGATGGTCACAGCTGAGCGGCTCAAACAGGCATGCGCGTTTAAGGTGATTTCTCGCATTCCATCGAGGAACGTTATACTCTGGGATAAGACTGGTGAGGGTGAGCTAAATATCCCAAATTCCTTTAAACTGAACATAGCTAATAAATAGGCCAACCACTAAACTCTTTCAGGATACACAGAAACAGACCAACTGAAGGAATCTAAAAAAGGGTAAAGAGAAATTTGATATATAATATAATATATAATATAGAGAATATAACTACTACTACAACAACAACTACTACTACTACTACTAGTACTACTACTACTACTACTACTACTACTACTACTATTACTACTACTACTATTACTACTACTACTACTACTACTACTAATCAACATTCCACCATTTACGTGAATGGTTTGTCCTGTAATATAGGAAGACAAAGGGCTAGCTAAGAATGATACAGCATTCGCAATATCTTCTGGCTGACCTAGAGTTTTTGATGGAATTTTTTGCATAATTGCATCTTTCTGAGCATCTGTTAATGCATCTGTCATATTTGACTTAACAAATCCTGGCGCAACAGCATTAACCGTAACACCTCTTGTTGCAACTTCAATTGCAAGAGACTTTGTCATTCCCATTAAACCAGCTTTTGAAGCGCAATAATTTGCTTGTCGCGCCTACATCATCTGAATATGGGAACAGGTCAGATTCACACCAAGGACCATCTACGAGTAATTATGGTGCAAGGACACAATCAACAAAACCGAAGGTGCCAAAATGGTTTAAGCTGGGAAAGTAACTCCTATGGGGCAAGTAACTCCTATGGGGCGAACCAGGTATCCCTGTGGTGGGCCCTGTTTCAATTCAAGACAAGGATGACCAACAAGGCTTTCTTGTGGTAATCAGAGAACCGTGCTGGGTACATCAGATTTCTAAAGTTAGTACTTGTTCGGTTATGCGGACAACAAGCCTCTGTTTCCATATGCGGTTATTTGTCAGCATCTTATTTGGGGAATTGCAAAAGTAAGAAGTTAACACACATAAAATTGACCTCCAAAACTTCATATTGTTTAATGGAAGCATAAGCTCTACAAAGCCAGAGATATTTACCAAGCCATAAATTGTTATCTGTAACGGACTCAATTTGCATAACCGGTTCTTTAATTTACGTTGAATTCTGGGGTTTAGGAAGTCCACTAGGGACTTACTGGCACCCCACATGGTCCCTAAGGTGGTGGTCAATATGGCCTTGCTAACACTGATCTGCTAACACTGATCTGCTAACACTGATCTGCTAACACTGATCTGCTAACACTGATCTGCTAACATGCTAACACTGATCTGCTAACATGCTAACACTGATCTGCTAACATGCTAACACTGATCTGCTGAAACTGCTATGATCATTCTGTTCTAACTGCTAAGACATTGACATTTCGGCTCCAGTTTCTGTAACGCTTTCTTATTGAAAAGGGGTAAAGTTCACCAGGGTCAAGGGATGAACCTTTACTAGTTACATTCAATACTTGTTTACCTTAAGGATTATTTAGTAAAAGGTTTATCGGTGTTGAACATTCTGAGGAATATACATCTGTAAATTGCTGACTTTTTTTTCTTCACATGTGTACCGAATAAATAAAGCAGGCACCACTGTGATACTGCATTAGGTGAGGAATGTCTCGCATTCAAACGCATCTTCAAACCGACATAAAGAATGGAACTCTTATTAACGAACCACTTAATACTAAATGTATACTCTGTTGTTATATGTGTCTAATAATAATCTGCGTTAGTCGGGTTTGTACGAGTCCGCAAAGTAAGCACCATGTTTCTTACTTTCAAAGGCATCTTTAAGCTTGTTGTATGCGCTCTGAGCAAGAATTTTCCTTCTGTTAATGTCACTTTCAGTATGGAGATGACTTCCAAGGTAAATACATTTGTGCCATTCTGTGGTTCCTTCCTTATAAATTTCATACTCTTCTGTCTTGCTGTTATTGACATTTAAATTCTTTTCTTTCAGTTTTTGGTGGTATTTGATTTTTAGGGTTACGGTAATATATGCGCCAATGATTTGACGTCATCGTACGTCATACATTGTAGGTAATTCAATTGGGGTTAAAGCCATGAAGCAGGCTCAGCTGCCCAGTAGGACCGCCTCTCGTGGATTATGGAAAGCATCTGTCATCAATGAGAACAGACACTACATCGATTCCTTGCCAAAAGGCCGAGAAGCAGCCGAGAAGATATTGGGGAATTCAATAAATGTAGATGTAAAAGGACTAGAAACATAGCAACACGATGTGTATAGCGGCAGATGTAATCTGTGACACGTATTGGGTTCAATCATCAGGCAGCCTAAAAACTGACTATTTGTGATACCTAACTTGAGTATTGTTGTTCGAAGACAATAGTTTTTCACTAGTACCAAAATAGTGCACCCTGTACGCCTTCTCCTTTCATTTTTCCCTGCTCGGCATCGAATTCTCCTTTGTGTCAATTTGTTTCCACTGGTGGATGATGCGCCATCTGTGACTTATTGCAGTAAGTGCAATGTACTAAGCGTAGTCCAGATAGACAGTGCTAGAACGGTGAAAAGGAAACGCAACTTTATTAAGTCAGTTTTTGGCACAGCAACGGCTACAACAGGAGTGACTCTTGTACTCAAAAACAGAGAGAAAAAGTTGCATAAGTCAATGTAACGGGCTAGTACATTAACATTTTTCTTAGGAACATAAAGAAAGGAGAACAATTTCCTGTATCGTGAATGTAAATTTATTTCCTCGATGACGTAGTTACAATAGATCCATGAGCTGCATTATACTTACCTGTTAGATACCTAGGACTACATAGGATACTGAAATGTTATTGTAAAATGAAGATTAGCAATAAAGGCATTGAGTTTTAAAAAAAATTATTATTATTAATATTATTATTATTATTATTATTATTATTATTATTATTATTATTATTATTATTATTATTATTAACGGAGGGAGAAATGTGTGTAACGAGACAGCAGCAAGCAAGAAAGATTGCTGCTTGGATTGATCTGTCATACATGAAATATGTAAAAGAGCAGCGCTTAATTGCTGAGAAGAAACAAGTAGGGCCAGCGATTTTCTGCGATGCTATAGACCCTTTTCAAAAGTTATTCATAAATTTCAAAGCGAGGCTAACTCGGCAAGTTTTTCATCGAACAATGGCGAAGCTGTGGCAGTGTAACCTTCTAAGCTCATAACTCCTCCAAAGCTCTTGATAATGTACCAGTATTGAACCATGGTCACTACCACCGTAGTTACAACCACCGCAGTTGCTACCACCACAGTCACTACTACTATAGTCACTACCACTGTAGTCACTACCACTGTAGTCGCTACCGCTGTAGTCACTTCCGCCACAGTTGCCGCCACCACAGTCAGTTCCATCACAGTCAGTTCCACCACAGTCAGTTTCACCACAGTCAGTTCCACCACAGCCACTTCTACTACAGTTACTTCCACCACAGTCACTACCACCTCAGTCACTTCCACCACAGTCACCTCCACCACAGTCACTACCATTACTGGTGGAGGTCATTGTGATGGTGGTGGTCATTGTGATGGTGGAGGTAATTGTGATGGTGGTGGTCATTGCGATGGTGTTGGTCATTGTGATGGTGGTGGTCATTGTGATGGTGGTGGTCATAGCGATGACAGTGGTCATTGTGATGGTGGTGGTCAGTGTGATGGTGGTGGTCATTGTGATGGTGGTGGTCATTGTGATGGTGGTGGTCATAGCGATGGTGGTGGTCATTGTGATGGTGGTGGTCATTGTGATGGTGGTGGTCATTGTGATGGTGGTGGTCATAGCGATACTCTTTGATTTGTAATAAATGGGGGGAAGGGTCTTAAATTTTGTAATTCCCCTTTTCCCTGACTTTACTAGAAGACTCCCGTTCATTATTTTTGGGAAATCTGCACTGTATATAAGCAGGGGTATACAAAGTGAGTTGCACTTAAGTGTAGAGACAGCAGATCATGCTTACAGTCGGTTTGCTATCCAGATGTCTGTCATAAAGGATAGTTTTATTTAAACATATTATTGGTAGTGCAAAACTTGAAGATACTATTTAGCAGGCAAATCATTTTCATCAAAAAGCTTTAATATATGCTTGATTTCTATTAGTTTATTTACAGATAATAAGGCTTGTTTTGACCTTGTGCAAGATGCGTGACATTCAAAATTTGAGTCATTTGAGAAGCTGAATAAAAGTCGTTAAGGAGAAAATGGTATTCACTGAAGTGGACAAAGTGTTTAAAAGCATTCTAAAGTGGACTATATGTTCATTTGGTTCAGACAGACGGAAATACAGCTATTTTAAAATCTACAGAAAGAAAACAGCGATGATATAAAGGAATAAAATCTAGCAGTGATTTACCAGTTTCGTCATACACCTATGTAACTGTAGAGTATGCAACTAAATGTGGAGCCAATATGGCATTAGTTACATGGTGGCAAAGACATGTTGGGCAAAATATTTCTATGTACCACTGAAAATATGTTGACACATTTGGAGTGATAACCTAAATAAGTTTTTCCTAGACTTTATAAACTGGTTAGTTAAGTCAATGGATCAAGAGATTTTACTAAATCTTGCTTAATACGGATGGCAGTTCTTCCTTGGTCAAGTCACATGGCGCAGAGAGGCTGGTCTCCAATTGCGTTGAGCTGGATGTCGATTTGAAATTCCCACTTACTCTTTCCAATAAATCGTCTTCCCCTGATGGATCATCCTCTTCATATCCTTTGGGTAATGTATTATCATTAGTTACAGCCGCTGTCCAACCACTAGGATGCTCTGTTGTCTTGGCAACAGGTCTGGAGGTACTTTGGTGTGCACCAAAGCAACAGAATATGGAGGATAAGATTCCCCGGTTTCTGGGTTTCTTGACTGAGGATTTGACCCCTAATGAACAAAGCAACATAAAAAATATCAATATATGTCCAATAGATGTATCTGTTACCTTGAGAAACCTTTTTATTGACAGTGAACAGATATAAAATTTAACTGGATATTTCGAACATATATATAGTGTTCATCATCAGCATGAGTTTTACTGCTGATGATGAACACTGTATATGTGTTCAAAATATTCAGTTAAATTTAATATCTGTTTTCTATCAATAAAAAGGTTCCATCCCTATTTTGAACTGTTTTACTTTTGTAAATAAACATTTTAATTCTCGACACATAAGCCTTATGAAAGTTAGAGACGCTTTATATCATTTACCGGTCAAACCTCAGACTGTAGGCCAACTCTGTGCTTAATTCCTGCAAACTGCAATCAGCTGTACCTTTCACGATTCCTGTAAATTTCTAATGTCCATGCCAATACTTTGTTCAGTTCAGTTCAGTTCCTTTTATTATTACAACAAAAATATTTACAAGAGCATTAGATGGATGAAGTTTGGTAATTCTTCCGATAATTAGATGGATGAAGTTTGGTAATTCACCCAACATCAACTAAGTTCTGTGCTTAATTCCTGCAAACTGCAATCAGCTGTACCTTTCACGATTCCTGTAAATTTCTAATGTCCATGCCAATAACCTTGATACAGAGGTTATCATTTCAATAGAAAGCCGCCAGGACTGTGGAAATGCAGATGAAGAACTCAAGGAAATTTTTCCTCATAACAACACACAATCTACCATTAACACAAACGTTGGCGATGAACTTTTAAATGTAAAGGTTTTTAATATGGGAACCGGTACAACGGAGGCTTCCAAAGCCAGCAGCAAACTCTTGGGAGCAAAGGAAGACACATCTTCCATTGAAATGGCTCAACCACCAGATGTCTTTATGGCGAGGAGTGCCAGTGGCGTTGACATCGATAAAAAACCTTCAACTTAATGCTCTTAGCTTTCGTAATTCAATACCAGCAGTATGCGCATATCATCTGTGGTTTCTTCAATATCTTCTTCAAAACACACTGAAAGTGTCAACTTCAGCCGTTTCTGAGGTATTTTAGATACATCTTCTTAACAGCCTGTGGAGGCATAGTGTGTTTTAATTTAGTTTCAATACATTCCAATTTTTTGGCCACAATACTCTTAGTTTTTATAGCATTAGTAGGATGAACTGTTTGGGTAACCTCCTATGTAAATGCCCACGTCAATTAGCGACTCCACCCCCACCACCCACCACCCCCCCCAATACTCTTTGTCCATTGTGCCTAGGGCAATATGCAAAATATCTTGCATCTGAGAATCACAAAAGTTTGTAGTATACTGACATTTATAATATATTTCTCAATGTATAGGTTTATTGTCAAAATTTATAAATTTTGGGACATGGTGCGGTACTAAGATGTTATTTTATTCATGTCAATTTTTGAAAAAGTTTTATTCACTAGTAAAAATTGATATCTATAGAATGTCCATCTTGAGTCCCATTTCCAGTAACTATCTAGAACATATATTTCTATTACATATTTACAGACATATTCCACTTGTGCACTTATTTCCTTGTGTATTTATTTACTTTATTTTATATACTTATAGATATCCTTAAATACATACCCATTTGGCAACTTATTTACTTTTTGTATATGTTTACTAGTCTCCGTTCTTACTAACGTATTGACTTCCTTAACAACACACTGTATTTATCTTGCTATAAGGATACGGAGGCAGGCTTGGTGAGCTTAGATAGGTAGAATACCGCAGTTTCTTCAGCTGCCAGAGTAAAGCTTTGTACTGCACTTGGTACCACTTCCCAAAGGCCGTAAAGTAGTTGGGAGTAAATGGGTGTTCAAGACCAAAGTTACAGCTGATGGTGATATAGAGAGATACAAAGCTAGGCTTGTAGCACAAGGCTTTACATGGGCATCACTACAGCATTCCTGAATGGCGTCTTCGAGGAGGAGGTCTTCAGGAAGCAACCAGAGGGTTTCATCAAATATGGTGCAAGTAATCTAGTCTGCAAACTTAAGAAATCCCTCTATGGACTTAAGCAGTCCCCAAGATGCTGGAATGCGGCTCTTGACTGCTTTTGTTTGGTTTTATTCGTTTATGCGGGGAATCAGGAATAAACTTGAAACTTGGATAATTACCAGAATGAGATCGATAAGGGAGCTTGAAATAATAGAGAGCTTGAAATGTCATGGCAGTAGAAAGTTTAATTGAAATTAAGTCTAAATACAACCTGAAAAGTTTAGATTATCACTGTAGAAGATGAACAAATTGTAGGCCCTGTTATGTTTTTCAATTCTTTTTAAACAAAAGGAAATAATGAAAGACGAAGAGAAGCAATGTATCAAGTCATCAGGTTAAGTAATACCCACTTATGAAAGTGGGCCAGTTTGGATCCGTACCCGAAGAGGTCTCGTGTGGGATCGGATCCAAACTGGTACGGATCGAAAATGAGGTAAAACAATACCACTACGAGGTAAATTTAACGTAATCCCTATTGAAATTCTATTTTCTATTTTCGTCCCTGTATTGACACGTTTATCCATAATCTCCTAATGTTCATATTTCAACCGTTGCCACATATCGCAGCTCGTATTACAATACAACAAACCGTTGATTTGCTAATTGGATTAGCATGCAGAGTTCTGGGTCCAAATGTCGTGGTTTTGAATCTCCTGAGCTCCCTTGACAAAACAAGCTGGCTATTGTGGTAATTCTCCCTTATGAGAAATATAGCATATATATTATAACTCTCAAAGAGTGGAGCATTACCACAATAGCTTGCAATTTAATGGCGCTGACCGGATTCGTAACAACGACCTAATGATTACTAAACCAACACCACAACCATATATATATGTATGTATAGATACTAAAAAGTACTATTGACACCGTTGCAGTGCTCAAAATAGAAAGATAGAGCCTATACTACTAATAACAATGACAGAGACTACAGTCTTTTAGGTTTATTCATCAGCGTTTCAAAAGAACCTTTCTTCGTCGTCAAACTAAATGGTGAGAAAAGTATCTTGCTAAATAAATCCAGAGACGAAAGCTATGATGGAATAAAGTTCTAAAAAATTCTCAAATGGTTAAGGTGATGACGTAGTGATCCCTTTTTCCTATGTATCTGTTGGTGTAACCAGAAGAGGGAAATCTATAAATGATGTTTCCTTTTAAACAACCGAGCATTTGATCTTTCGTTGGGTAGAACATTGACATTTTTTGTCTGAAAAAACTAACAGCAGAAACATTAGCACCAAAAGGATTCGAGCAGGCACTAAAAAGAGTCTGTGTTGCGCTGGTAAGATTTGCCACCATTCATATTCTACCCATGAGTTAATGTCTATTAACTTACTAATGCCGGAGTTACATATATCCGAATCGAGTCGACGCGACACTGTACGACGCGTCGGGTGGGAATTAAACTCGTTATCTCCCTTTACATCTGTTACACTGGTCCGAATCGAAGCTATGCGATCTTATCCGACACCAGACGACGTCGTCCGACGTTTTTAAAAATTGTCGCCGTCCGTACGTCGCCGGTGGCCGATACGTTCAAGACCGATTGCAAAGCGTCGGAGGCGACTTGAATCGACCGCCAATCATCAACCAACGCGGCGCGGCCATTCATGAAATCCAAGCGGTTTTCCAACGCGATCTGAAACGCCTGTTCAGAATCCAAATCGATCACATCAACGCTGACCGCTTCAAGCCTTGCACGGGCCTGAACCAAAATCGAACCTTGGACCAGTCGCAACATGTCGCGAAGCAAGACAACGGTGTCGCGAATGGCGATGTCCGTGGCACCGATAACCATAAGGAACATTTAATCTTATTCAAACTAATGAATTTTCACTGTTTCTATTCAGTAGGTATGCTAGGATAAGAGGGACTGTCACGGTGAGAAGGTATACCTAGCCTTGCTGAAATATGATGAACTGTAAATTTACTGACAAGTAGCTGCCAAAGGGAGTTTTTATTTTGATACCCTCATCAATATCGATAAAATAGACTGGAATGTTCTAGTTCAATAATCACTGCTAAACAAGTATCACTTGGTGCAGTACAGTACATGACCACAAGAAAATTGATGAAACTGACCTGCGGTCTAGCACTCGGGCGTAAACACTGAAGCGGAGAAGAAAGTGGCGACTTACGACTATGATTTGTTTGTGATTGGCGGTGGTTCCGGGGGAGTGCGCGGCAGCCGTATCGCCTCGGGCTTGGGCGCGCGCGTTGGCCTGTGTGAGGAAAGCCGTCTTGGCGGTACCTGCGTGATTCGCGGGTGCGTGCCCAAAAAACTGATGGTCTATGCCTCCCACTTCCATGAGGATTTTGAAGACGCGGCGGGCTTTGGCTGGACCGTGGGCGAAACTTCGTTTGATTGGTATGTTCATGACATTTTACTATGCGTGAAGAGATTCCAAACGAATGCCTCCCCTCAAATGTCAAGGACACGACTTATTAGAAAGTATCAGTGAAATCTTCACTTTAACGTCTGGCCGTCATGCAAGAATTACCATCGGTTTTATCGCGGCATTTCGTGCCAGCAGAGAACTTCAACCTAGTCAAAGATCCCTGGTGCCAGTTTGCTGAGCGTAACAACTACAGTGGACTCTCTCTATCTCGAACTCGCAAGGGACCAAAAAATTTGTTCGAGATAGAGAAAGTTCGAGATTGTTAGGTTCCTATCTATATTATTACTATTTTGCGCATGCCTCGTTGATGATAAGAGTGTTTACAGTCAATGCCTTGACCTGTCTCTGTACTGTCGTGGCTGTTGTGTTGTTAGTCTTATCATCCTAACTAGTGCCGGTGCGAGGTTTCTATCTATATTATTACTATGTTGCCAATGCCTCGATGGTGATAAGAGTGTTTACAGTCAATTCCTTGGCCTGTCTTTGTACTGCTGTGTCTGTTGTGTTGTTAGTGTTAACATCCTAACTAATGCCTCTGCTAGGTTCCTAGAGTGCTTAAACAAGAAAAGCATTGCTTGTTATCTATCTTTTTCCAAAGAGAAAGAGAAATTAGATAATGTGGGCAGAGGTGTTGTTAATATATCTACAGGCAAAGTTATAAATATTACGCGGGAGACCAGAAAGACTTTTGCCAAAGTTTAATATGTTGCGTGTTACAGTTTTCGACCAGGGCCTTCAAAATGAAGCCTTGTGATGTTAGAAGCTCTTTCACACGACTTTCTTTCTGATTTCTGATTTCTTTTAGAACTTCTTTGGTTGATTTAAAACGATCATGTTGTTTATGCCTCATAGTTTATGCCTCATAGTTTATGCCTCATAGTTTATGCCTCATAGTTTATGCCTCATAGTTTATGCATCATAGTTTATGCATCATAGTTTATGCCATATTTCGTGGACATGAAGAGTTAGCTGAGCCCCTAGAAAATTGAAATGCATTTTTCCTAGTCTGGTTTCTGTCTCTGTAGTTTAAATTGCTTGTGTGAACCTTTCCACTTAAGGAATAAAATAACATGGAGGATTGAGGAAGTTTCAAAATACATGAAATATTGTGCTTTGTTTGAATTGCTCAATGCTACATTGCATACTGAACGAAAGGAGATAACTTGAGTTTATGGTCACAGAGTTCATCCAGTTCAACATGGAAGGTCCTATATACGTTGTGTCCCTTCCTTTAACTTTAAGCAAATGAACTTTAGTCTATGTTAAATTTTCGTTATTCGAGGCAATAATATGATTGAACAACAACTTTCATCGTCTGTTGATAACAACAACATGTATAAACTACTATAAAATAGACCTTAATTGACGTGATATATACTAAAATAACCATGAGTCGCAACATGACTTTAGATTATTCTACTTTCACAACGCAATCGATTCAATTGCCGTAGGACCGGTTGGACAAACGAGAATGTTGTCTCCATCTCTGGCGAAATGGACAGCGGGTGTCGAACAAACTTTTCTTGACGGTCTTTTCTCTCTCGAAGGCCGAGTCGTAATTGGAAACGGCCCAGATTTCGCACACAATCCAGTAGGGCCTGGTGACACCGGCTACCAGACGACCTCCGCCAATCTGGGAAATACGTCGGTCATTGGAAAAGTATTGTTGTTCGAAGCGTTTTTGGAAGTGACTGTGTAAAAGTATTCCATGATTTTACAATCCCACTAACAGTGATCATCACAGCATATATCAAACGAGCATACAATCTAAAAGCAGTTTATTCAAATACATTTGTACACAACAGAAATCAGTACTATAGGGCTTGCTCAAAATTGAAACTACGCACCGTTGCAATTTGGAATAGCAGGGGCTTCGGTGAGGGGTGGCTACGGAGAGGAGTGGCTACGGAGAGGGGGTGGCTACGGAGAGGGATGGCTACGGAGAGGGATGGCTACGGAGAGGGATGGCTACGGAGAGGGATGGCTACGGAGAGTCTCAGCAGTTCTGTGACTGCATCCTCTCTATTTTGTCTTCTTCGAGTTTTCCGCCGTTACAATCTAGTGGAAATTGAGTCTTATTTTGCGAGCGGAATAACGACGTAAACAAGAACCAGGTCGCTCGCAAAATTCCGCCTAGTGGAAATTACAGTCGATAATTTTCAACCTCATATTGAGTCCCGTCCTAGGTGAAAAAGAGGCTATTTTCAAAGAACGAAGTTCTGTGAACGTCTGTGGACGTCACTTGCATATGAGGATGTTGACATTTCTTAGTTTATATTGAAATCCATGGTGCAAAAAGCGTTCAAAATAGCCTAATAAGGCATATTTGACGTAGTTTGCATACACTAGATGCGTACATTCCATGGTGCACAGAGTGTTCAAAATAGCCTAATAAGGCATATTTGACATATCTTGCATACATTAGATACGTACATTCCATGGTGCACAAAGCATTCAAAATAGGCTAATAAGGCATATTTGACGTAGTTTGCATTCACTAGATGCGTACATTCCATGGTGCACAAAGCGTTCAAAATAGGCTAATAAGGCATATTTGACTTAGTTTGCATACATAACTTAAAACCCTAGCCCCCAGGCTCTGGTGGTTTGTGTCAACCTGATACCCTTGTTATATGATTTTTGGATAATTTTCAGCAAGAAAACTGTCCCAAAATTTATATTGGTTGTATTTCAGGAAAACATGACGTGTGGTGGGGGATGGGAGGATTATAACAGCCCTCTGATCACTTTAACTTTTAAAAGGACACTAGAAATTCTTATTACCAATCCCATAAGTCTTCTCCGAAGTATATACCACAACCCTTTCAATAAAAACCTTATATGCCCACAGGGAATAACTTGTTATCGATTTTCGGCATCACAAATCACGTGACATCTACTTTAATGCCTGTTTTGGCATTAAAGCTACTCATTTCGGAAAAATTATGCTTCAATCCATAAACTAGAATAATTTACCTATTTGAAAATTATAATGGCAATTAGTCCCCCAGCCGGAGCCATTTTGCCCTATTTTGGCCCTCCAGCTCATGGACTATCACTGATTGTGTAACTTTACTCGTAATACTTAGAATTGTCTTGCATGTATCATCCCTCAACAAATATCATCTTCTTGCGCAACATATTTTATCAAGCAATATGTTTTCCGGGGTTCGATTCCAGGTGTTTTACACATAGTGGAATGGAAGAAGAATATGTGCCTATGTGTCGGCCTAGTGTCGTAACGAGGGAGTAACAAGCAACATAAGACCTTTGTTGATGGTTGTCAAAGATGCTTAACATACAGTGGAAAAGAGGGAGAGTATCCCCTAGTCTTTGATAGCGCAGTAGATTGATATCTCCCCAGCAATATGTTTTCCGGGGTTCGATTCCAGGTGTTTTACACATAGTGGAATGGAAGAAGAATATGTGCCTATGTGTCTTGCAAAATGTGTTCATTCAGTCATTCATTCATTTATTCATTCGTTAATAAATGTAGACCCACTTTCCATCCCTTTTCTGTGTTTTTTTGTCAATTACTAAAGCAAGCAAGTGATAGTCTGCAGTACTAGGCTTTGCTTTTATTAAGACTAGGGCAGACTGTGCGTCCAATTACAGAGAATATCTTATGAACAGTTGTTAGAAATTTTCTATATTCTTGGAAGGGAGCCTTGCCGACTTTGCAAGCACCACTTGTGGCAGTACCACAAAGGAAAACTATTAAAAGGAGATCCGTTAGAACTACGTTCTTGTAGATCAATAGAAACTTTTAAGAGTAAACTTAAAACATATCTATTTTGCCAGGCATACCACACCTAGAAAGTTCATTATACCTAACGTATGTATTTTAAATTAAATTGTAAAGCGCTAAGAGACATTAACTTGTATTAGGCGCTATATAAGAAATATATATTATTATTATCATTATTATTATTATTATTATCATTTGAGGGTCAGTCGGGGAACTGTGGAAACAAATTAGAGTCGTTTCTCCCAAGTTTGAGCTGAAGGGGCATGTGGTTCGTGTGCCGGTGCCCTCTTGTCGTGTGCCGGTGTCGTCCTTTCGTGTGCCGGTGCCCTCTTGTCGTGTGCCGGTGCCCTCTTGTCATGTGCCGGTGCCCTCTTGTGGTGTGCCGGTGCCCTCCTTTCGTGTACCGGTGCCCTCCTTTCGTGTACCGGTGCCCTCTTGTCGTGTGCCGGTGTCGTCCTTTCGTGTGCCGGTGTCGTCCTTTCGTGTGCCGGTGCCCTCTTGTCGTGTGCCGGTGTCGTCCTTTCGTGTGCCGGTGCCCTCTTGTCGTGTGCCGGTGTCAAGGAAATTTAATCGAACCGGCTGTTTTGATGCAAGTACATTCAGCTGGGGGTCTGGTGGACGCTGTAAGTCCCCCCAGCGGGGTCGGGGTGGAGCCCCGAAAAGTTTTCGACTTTTGTGGATTATTTTACCCAAAATGTCTATTTCCCGGACTATTTTCAGCGATTTGATTACCTCTTAACCGATGCATTGTGGAGGGAAATCTGATTAATTTTTATCCACGATGAACAGAAATGCCCAGCTCTTGAAAATTTCTATCCATAAATACAAAAAATTGATTAATTTTCATGAATGGATCAGGACACGATCCGGCATCGAACGCCGCCATTTCGCCGCTGAGGGAGAGACCACATCGGATATGGCTGCCAAGGCTGCTGAGCGCGCTTTGGCTGACGCTGGCCTGACGTCTGAAGACGTGGACGCCATCGTGGTGGCAACCTCCACCGCCGACCTTACCTTCCCCTCTGCCGCCACAATGGTGCAATCCAAGCTGGGCATGACCAAGGGCTTTGCCTTTGACGTGCAGGCAGTCTGTGCGGGCTTTGTCTATGCACTGAGCAACGCCAATGCGCTGATCGGATTATACTCGGTATTTTACGGTATAAAAATGCATCTTCATTGTGTGAATGAAGAGGAATCAGGTTATTTGGTTGCATATATTTAAGAAGATGAATATCTGATTTTCTTCGTTCCGAAAATCAATACTCTAATAGGACCTTAGAGATTTTTCTAGGATTCAAATGTCTAAAATGTTGAGATATCTACCGTAAAATTGTTATTTTTTGAGGATCATTTCTCGTGAATTACATGATTTTGATAGTCTTTGCAGATACCTTCATACACAAAAACGCTGAACATTGATTAACGGTATCACATGATGGAGACAAGATATCTTAAGTTTGATGATAAATGATATTCACCGACTCGTTGATTTCCTACAGAAATAAGCAATGGGAAAGTACCATGGCTTCTTTAATCCAGAGGCCATGATTACCAAAGCATTACTCACAATACTGTTGGGTTCCTCAGCCTTTAGCTTGCCATAATCTGCTGTTCCCACAAACTTCGCTAATTTACGGTCCCAAACAGTCTCCTTCTTAATGGACATTTCATCCAAAATGATGATGCAGTCCCTTTCACCTTCTGACACAACCTTTCATCGTGTACTTCCACGATCGTGGAGGCTTATTCATAAATTTCTACTTCGCTTACTCATTTTATCCTTATAAGATCTATCTACAGACAGCAACAGTTGTAATTAAACTAACTAAACTGTAAAGCATGATTGTATATAGAGACTTATGTAGCATTTACAAAGCGGCAGATAGCTTATGATATAGGACTTTCTTACTTGAAAGGTGAACCGTGTTCTCATAACGAGGTATCAACTACGCCCTCGACATACTATGCTACCTGGTTTAGTATCGTAGAGTATCAATAAATGTTTCTTCGTTTATAATTATGACGCCAGGTTCTGATGAGAGTCATACGAAAAAAGCTTTTCAACCTAATAACGATGAGTTGTCTTTGCAGAGCAAGCCTCATATTCATCAAGAATTTTAAACCTTCGAATGGGTCTGAACACTGTGTTATTAGAAACAGATTTCAGTTTTCCATTTTCGACTCGATCCCAAATATTACCGCAACAGTTTACTCACTATGAATTAACGAGACTGCTATAAAACTTATTTCTCCAGAAAACTATTTAAAGTTTGTGGTCAGACATACGCATTTCTCCCAATCATCTACCGGTGGACATCGACATCCAGGGTGTAGGTGTACGTAGGATCCTCTAAATGTTGTAATATCAACATATTTCAATTTAAGTAAACAAGTGCATTTCAAATTGTTGAGTAACCAAAATGAAACCAAGAATGTTACATTATCTGTAACAAGACTCTCTGTGATTGCTCTGCTTATTGGTAGCTTTTGTCTAATATAGACTTCCCGTTTCAGGGCCTTTTCTTGAAGTCGCCACATGATCCATTCGTGACTGAAGACAGTAGCCAAAGTATTTTTCTTCTAAAGCGCGGCTTAATTTAATGCGGCTTGATTATATACGCGGATTAATATGACGTAATAAGGTACTTCCCCGTGGTAAAGTCGGGACGGTGTGAATGTCCTATATTCCGATAGCAGAGATTTACTAAAACAAGATTACTAGCTCTCCAGCAAATTGGTTGTGTCTTCCTCACATGCCATACAATTTAAATTTCAGGTCAAAAGTAGAGTTTTCTCCTCTAGACATTTACTTTAATCCTCTGTATTAAATGCCGGTACGTTTCTTTTCGATGACTTTGTAAATCAGAACCATCACATAATCTACACAGATGGGTCGAAGTCCAATTTTCCATCTTCTTCCAATCACCGTTCACGAGCATGGAACTCGGAGGTAGCATCGTCATTATCTTATTCATCCATGACTTGACTATTCTTCTTCTTCGTCTTCTTCTTCTTCTTCTTCTTCTTCTTCTTCTTCTTCTCGTCTTCTTCTTCTTCTTCTTCTTCTTCTTCTTCTTCTAGGTGACCTGTCTGACGACGTTGGCGATCATGATGTTCCCTCTGTCCCGCTCTCTCGTTAGATGTAAGATGTCGCTTGATACGTGGCTACGTGCCAAGAGTCGCCTCTCGGCCTTTTGGCAAGGAATGGATGTAGTATCTGCTCTCATTGATGACAGTTGCTATCCGTAATCCGCGAGAGGCGGCCTTACTGGGCAGTTGAGCCTGCCTCATGGCTTGCTTCTCTGCCCGGTAGCACAAATTGAGGGGCGTTACCCTTGGACGCCCCAGCCCTTTATGTATTAGTTAGCCTACTTGGTGGTTTTTCTGTTTATTTAGGGTAGTTTCAATGTCGGGCCCACTGCTCATCAGGGGTCTTTGATTGAGAGATTGGTGCACAAAGCGTTCAAAATAGGCTAATGACACATGTCTAACATAGTTTGGATACAATAGATGCGTACATTCCATGGTGCACAAAGCGTTCAAAATAGGCTGATGACGCATACTTGACATAGTTTGGATACACTAGATGCGTACATTCCATGGTGCACAAAGTGTTCAAAATAGGCTAATTACGCATAATTGACATAGTTTGGATACACCAGATGCGTACATTCCATGGTGTATAAAGCGTTCAAAATAGGCTAATGACGCATATTTGACATAGTGTGGATACACTAAAAATTACGGCTTAATAAAGGAAAAAGATGGAATTAAAACGTGCAAGAGGACATACTGACCAGTCGCTTGCAACTTCCACAAAAAATCCAGTCTTGAAGTGGCTTCAGTCTGCTGACCATGCATGATTAAAGCCAGAGCAGTGATGATTAATACCACTGCAATAAGCAATGAATTGGGAACTCCAATTGATGATGATGATAATCTGTAAAATAAATGAAAGAAAACAGAGGGCTTAAATTCAGAACAAACAAGCAAGTTGTATCTATTTTTAATTCTACTACTAAGAATGATCTGGGGATTCAATGTATTTAGTACCTGTATCGTTAAGTGAGATGAAACAAATCATCTACAAAATGAAAAGTAATGCCTCTGGTAGTGATGTCATACCGTTAAGAGTGGTTAAATTTATTCTGCCACTAATCCAGAAGCCACTTTTGTCCCTAATTAATTCTGCGTTAAAAGAGGGCTTCTTCCCGTCTTGTTTTATACTAGCTCGTGTGACTCCTGTTCCTAAGGGTGGTTAAACAAATAATTTCGGAAATTATAGGCTGATTTCTGTTCTACCTGTTCTATCACGACCCTAGAGAAGCATCTCACGCAAGCAATCTTGTCAGTTATTCTTAACTTAGCGCCCTTAAAAACGGTTATTATGTTACACCAAGCAACATAATATGTAGTATGTTTACAAACGAGGGCTTCTCGTGCCTTTAAAAGATGTTCATCTTTAGGAGGCTTTTTACCTAGCGATGACACTAGTGGATTTTCTCCTAGGGGGATAGTTTCCTTAGGGATCTTTTCCATCATGGATTTTTTCTTTAGGGATTTTCTCGTAGGCGGATATTTTCCTTAGGGATTTTTTCCATGGTGTGTGCCGTTTTCAGCCAAGTCGTTAGCATGAACAAGCACTGCTGTATTTTTGTGGAAATTGAAAAGAGTGTTATATCGATTCGCGCTAACAAATTCGTCTAGTAGAAATTCGGTTGAGCACGAAGACAATAAAACTGGTAGTGCTAGTGGTAGTGCTAGTGGTAGTGCTAGTGGTAGTGGTAACAACGAACACATTTATCCGATAGTGATTCCCTTTATTAAGTCAGATTTGGCCGAGCCATATTTTTGGCTTGAAAACCGGCGTGCCTTAGTAGCCAGAGTTCAATGGATTCAGTCTCTAATTAATTCAGAAAATAATCCTTTTTTCACAATTGGTTAAAACTGAAATAATTCCTTTTCACAGAGAAAATAAGTCTTAACAGGTCGAAGACTAAATCAACAATCATTCTTTAAATAATGCTAAAAAATCCTGCGCCCCCTTCATTGAACGTCTCTTCCCCATGAGAAGTTTTTCCATGCAAATATCCTCCCACGTAGCCCCCCTTCCACCTCAACTCTCTTTTCCAAACCAAAAAATCCCCCTGAAAACGTCCGTACACTTCCCAGTAACCATTACGATGGTGGATGATGTTCCTTCTGCGGCGGCGACAATGTTGATCGGCGATTGCTGTCGGCCAGCACCGCAGAGTCCGAACTTGTCGTCAAGCGTCGACCACTGAGCCGGCCCGTTGGCTGATCTATAGCCCCAATGGGACTTATGCTTCGCCTTAGCAAGGTGCACCATTCGAGGGTGGGGCGGGAGCGCAGCCGGCCGCAATGCTGCGCTGGCAACGGCCTGACTTGATCGCGCTGCGGATCTTGCACGTCCGACGCGCTTGGTTCGATGCGTCGAGGAGCTCTTGGGGTCCAGATGCGCACAGTGGCCCAGGGCTCCGGGTGCAGGCGTCGGCGATCAATGAGGCATGCGCGTCGCCGACCACATGACCTCCGATCCGATCACCGTCCGGCCCGCCACCCCCGTCCAGGACGCACTCCGCCTGATGGAGGAGTGCGCCGTCCGGCACCTCCCGGTGGTCGACGACGGGAGACTCGTGGGGGTGGTCTCCGACCGGGACCTGTTCGCGATTCCGCCGCCGGTCCTCGGCGTGCTCGAGACCTCGATCCGCGACGTGATGCAGCAGGAGGTCTTCACCGTGACACAACAACGAGATCACGAAGTTGAGCCAGGTGCGTGGCGATACGCCGCCTTCGACCACGTGTTTGCCACGCAGCACCTCCTGGCCCACTTCCGTGACCATTATGGTGTGCTCCATGTCGTGATAGGGCGCATCACTGTTTGCGATGTTCTCGAGTGTCATGCGTGCGACAAATTCCAGCGCTGTGCGAAATTCTGGCCGCATATCACCGTAGATGCGCATGTAGTTTGCGCGAATGCGTTCCACGAACGCATCGATGACTACGTTGGTTGGATTGAACATGGGCGGAGGAAACCGCGCGACGGAAAATTAGTCAGCAGGATGCCGGACCGTGGCCCCGGCGCGCAGGCAAGCTTCACGAGAATTTCCCGGCCAGCCGCCATTTTGAGGTCCAGGGCGACGGATTTCTTGACGCGGTTGAGGCCTTCCCAGAACAGGCTGTGTACGTTGACGCTGAGCGGCCAACGGTGAAAATCCGGCCCGCCACCTATTTGATCAATGCGGATCACTTCCGCGCCAAGCTGGCTTAGATATACCCCGGCCGATGGTGCGGCGACGAAGGACGATGCCTCGATTCTTCTCACAACTCTACATTTTAAAATAATAAAACACTTCAGCGTAAAGAGCGGAGAGTTGAGGAGGAGACATCCCCTTTGATCCCCATGAATGTTCTGAATAAATTGGCTGCGTAGGATTTCTATCAGTATGAAAAGGAGTATCTTGAGGGTCAAGAAGGGGCAGTTCCTGATTGTCCTTCGCCAACTTTTAACGTCCATATCAACATACATTTAAAGGTTTGGCTTAATACCTTTGGCTTTTCCATTCAATAAATAGATTCAAATCTATTTGAATCTAGAATCAAACTTATTACAATAATTTAGATTTTATCGAGAAATTTTGGAAAAATTGTTGCCATACTCAATGTAATAGTGTTGCTTTGGTAGTATTGATTATGTAACAATGTTACTTTGGTAATATCAGTCAATTTTGGAAAATCTGATGTTATAGGCAATGTAGCCTAGTAGTGTTGCTTTGATAGTATCGGTTATGAAACAGTTTTGCTTTGATAATATCGGTCAATTTTTGAAAACCTGATGTCATAGTCAATATAATGTTGCTTTGGAAAATTGATGTGGTTTTCCTGTATTCCCGCTAGGATAAATATTACCAAGTCTAATTTTGTCATTTTCTCACGATCGCCGGATTTTTGCGCCGTGGATGAAGGAATTAAACACTTCTAATAGAGTTATAAAACGGACTGTTTCTTTTAAATACCTCGGAATTGTAATAGATGAAACTTTAACTTTTTAGCACCATGTAAGTTTAACTAGTAAAATTCTGGCAAGAAATCTAGGTATAATGAAAAGACTCAAACATTTTTTCCTAAATCTGTCCTCCGCCATCTTTATTTTTCTCTTATACACCCGTATATACTTTATTGTTCCCCGGGGGGCGAAAATTAAAGGGGGCCAAATGAAGGATCAGGGGGCGAAAATTAATGGGACGAAAATTAAAGGCAAAATGAAAATCTATAGGCCTATGTATCTTTTATAGATGAAAGCTACATCATTTTAGGATTTGCTAGTAAACTTCGAAAATTTGAGATTTATAAGCTCGTTGAGACGATAAAGTAAAGAACCGATTCGGGGATCTTGTGTGCAGATTCTAGACTACCTCGAACCATGGTTAATTCGTTAGCCACAAATCAAAAGGATTTCTCAAAAAGGTTTAGGTGTACGTGAAGTATTATAAGATGTAGAGCTGCAGATTTATTATCGCTCCGTATAATATGCATCTTTAGTAAGTTGCAGGTAAAGTGAAGACGAAAGCTTCAAATCAATATTCCCTCTTTGTTCAATAACATTGTCAGTTGCTGCTAGTGTCCAGTCTTTCTCTTTCATCGTAAACCAAAGCACACAACACGCCCGGCCTTCTTCTTTACTATATCATTAAGCTTGAAACGTGGCCTGTATTTCTCGTTTTTAGACAATACACAAGGCGAGACTATCTTAGTACCTGGCAAGTAGCTATTCTAATCCTGTTTCGGCAGTTAGGATTGGCCTCCATTTGACTGATATTAGCGGATTTGCTGGAAGCTTTCTACATCTTGGTTATTTTGCCAACACTAGCTTCTTATTAAAGTGGTACTGGAGTTTCGAGCAGGTATCGTTTCAAGTGTTTTTTTTTTCTTTTTTTTTTTTTTTTTTTTTTTGGCGAAGGATAGGGCTAGTTGGAAGAGATGTGGTAAAGAGGAGAGCTGAAGAAACCCGTATTTTTAACTCTTTTTTGTTTATTTTTATCAATTTTTTTGTCCAGGACTGCTTATTCTGTATATTCGCAGCTAACCTCTATATCTAAAGGTCATTCCCCTATCCGCCACCTGGGGATCCGTTGGATGGGAGTGTACTCTCCACACCAATTATTATTATTATTATTATTATTATTATTATTATTATTATTACTTACAGAAGTAGCATTGCGCTCTTCTTATTATCTTTTCTGTCGAAGAAATAAACATTGGTCAAGCCCAGAAAATCTAAATTATCATTAAAATAGGGCCTTATATATATACATATATTTTTTTTATTGACTTTGCGTCCATGTTGCTCTTCGACGCGCCCACAGCTGTGCGAATCCACACAATGTTTACAATTGCTGACAGATGACGACTGTAGTTGTCTACCATTTTGGCCCTCCTGATTGACTTGCTCAAAAACAATAGAATCGGACCTAGTTCTCAATCTAGCGAAGCTATTATTAAATCTATGGTCTAGATGCTACCAACTGCTCTCATCCGTTTTCTGCCTCTGACTTCACTTTTCTCGCTTCTGGTTCTTAAAATCATCGGGTGGAGTCAAAAGTAAGCGCACGTACGTCGTGGGGGGGGGTCCATGGTAAACAATGCGTTTAGAATAGCACCGAAAGCTGTTTTTAGTGACACTTGCATACTTGGAATGCGTACATTCCATGGTAAACAATGCGTTTAGAATAGCACCGAAAGCTGTTTTTAGTGACACTTGCATACTTGGAATGCGTACATTTCATGGTGCGCAATGCCTTCAGAATAGCACCGAAAGCTGTTTTTAGTGACACTTGCATCATTGGAATGCGTACATTCCATGGTGCACAATGCCTTTAGAATAGCACCAAAAGCTGTTTTTAGTGACACTTGCATACGTCTCGAACTCGGGCGAGCGACGCCAATGCTTCGACCTGCCAGGGCCGCGGTTCCGGAATTTCCTGAACATCCTCGGCCTCCGGAAGGAAGTGCTCCTTGCGATACTGCGCGGCTGATTTTGCGTACGATTCGACAAGCTCCGGCGTCAATGGCGAAGCGACCTGCCACAGCGCTCGAAATTCCACCGAGAACTGAAGGTGAGATGGCTCGGAACCTGTTGAGGTCGATACGAGATTCCATTCAACGCCGCTGACGAGCGCGGCTCTCGACAGGTTGCTACTTCCGACGACTTAAAAAGGGCACTAGAACTTTCAATTTCCGTTAGAATGAGCCCTCTCACAACATTCTAAGACCAATCAGTCGATACGATCACCCCTGGGAAAAAAACAAATAAACACGAATCCAGGATCTGTCTTCTGGCAAAAAATGCGAAATTCCACATTTTTGTAGATAGGAGCTTGAAACTTCTACAATAAAGTCCTCTGATATACTGAATCTGACGGTGTGATTTTCGTTGAGATTGTATGACTTTTAGGGTGTGTTTCCCCCCTGTTTTCTAAAATGAGGAAAATTTCTCCGCATGCTATGTCCGAAAAATAAGTCGAGTTTTCACAACTGTATATTGGTATCTAAGCTGTTGTTTGAATGTTTCAGATACTCGAAAAGTGCTTTATCCAGGAGTTTACCCTGAGTTTTGACACTAGAAATGCTTATATGATGTACTAGCAGTATATGAAGTCATTTGCGAAAGCCCAAATTAAGGCTGTCATCGAAATTTCTCAGACTTCTGACCTATCTAGATTGTTTTTTAAGCATGAATATCCCATTATACCAATTATGTATTTTCTGAAAAATTGTATTTTCCCGTAGCTTTTTTAATTTTTTTTAGCTTTTTTTCTTTTAGTTTTTTACCTTTTCTATTTTTGTTCTTTTTTTAGTTTTTTTCTTTTTAAGTTTTTTCTTTTTTTTAGCTTTTCTTTTTTTTATTTAGTTTTTTAGTTTTTGTTTTTTTAATTTTTTTTTATTTTTTAGTTTTTTCTTTTTTTAGCTTTTTTAGTTTTTTAATTTTTTCTTTTTAGCTTATTTTAGTTGTTTACCTTTTTTCTTTTTTAGTTTTCATTTTCTTCTTTATTTTTCAGACGCCATATGCAAACCTGTCTGTCTGTTGGTCTGTCTGTCCCAGTTTTGCTAGTTTAGGCACTTCCAGATAAGCTAGGACGATGAAGTTTGGTGGGCGTATTAGGGACCAGACCAGATTAAATTAAAAATAATCGTTTCCCCGATTCGACCATCTGGTGGAGAGTAGAGGGACGGTAAAAAAAAAGTATGTATTTTTAACTTACGAGCGGTTGTCCGGATCTTAATGAAATTTTGATATTTGGAAGAATATCGTGTCTCAGAGCTTTTATTTTAGATCCTAACTGGATCTTGTGACATTGGGGGGCCTATGGTGTCCCACGAGGATCTATACTCGGCCCTATGGTTTTCCTGTGGTACATAAATGACGTGCCTTAAGCAGTCGATTGTAGCTTACTCCTATATTCTGATGACTCTTGCATTTTCTACATGGACAAAAACCCGGAAAAAATAGAAAGGCGTCTAAACAAAAATTTCAATTCCCTTTGTGACTAGTTTGTCGATAATAGACTAAGGATTGACGTTGATGAGGATAAAACTAAGTCTACTTTATGCACGAAAAGAAAGGGAGGTAACAAACATCAAACGCTGGCCATTTTTGACGTAGGAAAAGAGCCTTTAATCACATTCTTTACCATATGCAATCATAAAATAGTCTAATATCTTCATTTTTCCACGGACGAAGCTATTACCCCCAAAAACTAAGACTTTTGACATAGGAAAAGAGCATTTAATCACATTCTTTACCATGTGTAATCATAAAATAGTCTAATATCTTCATTTTTTCAACATACGTAGTTCTTACCCCTGAAAACTAAAACTTTTGAAATAGGAAAAGAGCCTTTAATCACATTCTTTACCATGTGTAATCATAAAATAGTCTAACCCCATCTGAAGAGAATAGCACTATTCGTATTGTGTTGCCGTTTAAAGATCAAGTCTCGGCGAACGTCGTCAAGAGACAATTGGGAAATCTCAGTGTTAGAGTTGGGGCTGCTACCTTACCCATATTTGTTAACCGCAAACTAGGCGATGTTTTGAAGAATAAGGAAGCAAAGCCCTCTTTTATCAACCAACAATGCGTTGTGTATAAATTTAAATGTGACCTGTGTGATGCAGGGTATGTAGGTTACACACGTAAGCATCTTTTCCAGCGCGTGGATGGACACAAAAGCACTGACTGGAGGAGAATTCGCGAAAGATTGACACTAAAATCTTCACCTTAGCTTTTGAGCCTCGATGGCTCTATGGGTATGGGAAAATTAATTAATTAATATTTATTGTGTTATTGTGTACATAATTATAAATCGGATTTTAGGACGTTTTCGAAAAATCCTACACGTAGCGTGCCACAAAGCAATGTGCATTCGCATTTTACAACCCAGAACCATTACGGTATAGAAGACTGGTCTTTTACTCTCATAGATAGCGCAGATAACGAAAACCAGCTACGCCGTAAAGAAGATCGGAAATCGGAAGTTAGAGTGCCCTTTTAGGAGCCAAAAGTGATTGGAGGGCAAACAGCCCTTTTTTACCCAAATGCATCCGATAAAAAAAAAAAGTTCAAATCAGATAACAAAACTCTGGGGTCGACACAAACCCCAAGGGCCAAGGGGCAGGCGTTGTAAGTTATGCTCAGGGGGCATATATTGTTCTTATGGACTTGCTGCTCCTACAAAACTTGAGAGTGGGTTCATATGATTGAAAACAGAAAATTCTAGTTCACTTTTTAAGAGTTAAAAAGAGATCGACTGGCGGACTTTGCTCCCCGCTCCGAACGAGCCTTCTGCAATACCAAAGGGGTACAGTGTATCTTCTTAGGTACGTGCAGATGGATCCTCTCTTCCAGTCTTTTAGTCGTACGGCCTACATACCGTGCTCCGCAACGATCTCCTTTTGTGTAACATGCCGTTGGCAAAAGTCAAAACGAGGCAATCATGTCGGCACCCAGTACTGCAATTTTGACGAGTTTTACGGGCTTTTACGGAAAGTACGGACAACATACGACAGAAAGAATGGACGGAGGCATATCAGTTAAGTGCACAGTCACTGGCTTACAAAAGCAACTTCCAATGACCAACCCATGGATTTCTTGGGAAACTGCCATGATGCCCAGGTTTAAACACGCTTTACTTGTATACATGTACACAATGTACAGAAGTAACACAACTCACCATGTGCGGAGTGCAGTTAATACAGAGCCCCCTAACCCATTCCTGACCACTGCATAGCAGATGCACGAGTTCCTAAGTCGCAAATATCTTAAATGGGCGACATGTTGCTTACCATATGTGACATGGTAATAGGAACAACAGCAACATGAGCATTCTCATCACAAGAAACCAACACATGCGTCACATCAAATAACACCAAGTTCAAAATTACACAAGGGTTCCTAACAAACCTTCAACTGATAGCAAATCTTCAACATTATTGACGGCCATTAAAAACTCTACAACAATCACCCAAATCAAAGCCTACAAAGTGTTATTTTTAATGAGGATGAGGATAACACCAAAGTGTTATTATTAATGTGGATAACACCATGTTTTTCGCATATGATTCTCAACGATTAACAAAATACAAGTCCGTAGCAGCCATGGACTAAGCTAACACAGGATTGGGGTTTAAGGGGGTGGCCTCACCAGACTTACTTGGGATACTTTCCGTTGTTTTTTTTTTAAGTTTAACTTTACCATTTGATAAAACTTTGTTCATTTTGGGTTTCAGTTTTTCATTCATTTCTATTTCTGTCATTTTAAGTTTTAAGTTATTTTTCAAATTTAATGTTAAAAGCAATAAAGAATCAAAGAATTCAACAAATTTTAAAGCATGGCTGTGACCTAGCTTTGATTCTAAATGAAATTAAATAAAAAACAAGTTTTTTTAAATGAAAGTAAGGAGCAACATTATATGTTGCATGTTCAAGAGTCGGTAAACCTGACAATCTATTTATATGCACAGACAATGGGACAGCGAAGAATGCTGTATATTCGCAAGTTTTACGTAGTTAAAAACATTGGGGGGGGGGCGAAGCGCCCCCAACAACTAGGTGTTGGGGTGGCGCCAAGTACCACCCCAACAGCTAGTTATAGTTATATATTTATTATAGTTGCATGCTATCCTTTTTAAATGCATTGTTCAGCTCCATTAAGGACATACAAGTGTGCAAAGTGGGATGTTTTTTCTTCCTAAATAGGATGGAATTTTCATGCCTGGTTAAGTATCACTTTACACATTTTTTATATAATCAACTCGATTTTCAGGGTCAGCGTTAAGGTTGCTAAGGGTATGATACACTTTCAGAGCTAAAATTACTTAACGGATTGCTGAGGTTATTTTTCTCTATGATACCGAAATCATATAGATATAAACAATATCTAGTTTTCTTCTGTTTACTTACAGTGAGTTATACATGTAAATAGCTCGTTATGTATTTGTTTCAATTCAAAAAATAATTCTTCCGTCTTTATTTCTAAGAAAATTGCTATTCTAAACGCATTGTGCACCATTGAATGTACGCATCCCATGTATGCAAGTGTCACTAAAAACAGCTTTTGGTGAATTCTAAACTCATTGTGCACCATGGAATGTACGCATTCCAAGTATGCAATTGTCTTTAAAAGCAGCTTTTGGTGCTATTCCCAACGCATTGTGCACCATCGAATGTACGCATTCCAAAAATGCAAGTGTTTCTGAAAAGAGTTTTTGGTGCTATTCTAAACGCATTGTGCACCATGGAATGTACGCATTCCAAGTATGCAAGTGTCACTAAATCCGGATTCCGGCACAATAAGGCAATTTTTTGAATTGAAGAAGGCCGAGGATGGTTAGAAAAATCCCCGCCAGCGCATTGAAAACGTCAACGATAGCTATGAAGTTTTCCATCTTCTGGATGATGGGGGCTTCGATAAACAGAATCAATGGCCTGATGGTTTTTTGGTCAGATTTATGAGGGGTTCGTCTCGCTCAATTCAGTCTGGGGCAAGTCCGGGGGAAGTCCGGGGACATGGCCGTAATCGCGGCTGGTCACGCTCCGGGTCTATGTTTCGGGGTCTGTGTTTTAAAGCACAAGTACATCATATATGAACATGTAGTTAGAGTAAAACAGCTTTCAGTTGACTGGCAAAAAAGAAATTAGAGAGGGAGGTGAAATTCCTCGGAGAGATAAGAGTAGTAAGATTTTCAAGCTCGAATTTGCAGGCGTGATGTTTATCAGGCTGCCATTGATTTCTCTCGTATCTATATCGGCAAAGGTGTCCCTTAATTTACTGGTAAACGTAATTTCTGGACTTGATTGATTATCACACTTGGTCAAATTATCCGCTGCATGAAACAAGACCTAAGGATACGCCTGCTGGCAGTCAATGTTAAGCGTTTTCTCCAAAATCCATATTGCCGATCGCATAGAAGGTCTTTTGACTCCAGGAACTGTTGAAATGTTTTATTGGAGACGCTCTCATAAACTTTTCAAACGCAAGGGAGGAGGTTAATAGGCCTATAGGCCTATTAACCTACAGGATTCGCTACAGGATTTGAAGACAACATTTGGTATATTGTCAGGACCTATGGGTTTGGTCACGTCAAGATGCCAAAAATGCGAAAGATCTTAGGAACAGAAAAATTCACATGATCCAGGACTTAGACACAATCCCTAACCCTTCTTGTTCTTTAATAACTGCATCATACTGGCGAAAAATGTCAGGCGTTTTCTTGAGCTTCTTAACCAGGCTTTTCAATCTATGCATGCTATTGTCATAATTCAAAGGTAACGGACTATGACCTCTTTTCCATGGTAATCCAACAGAAGATCGACCACCTGTGAAGATTATATCATCAATAACACCTTCATGATTGATTGCGACTGGCTCCTGTGGCCCCCCTCGTCTAGTTTCGTCTTCTTGAAAACTCCATAAATGATCCGCTCCTATGTGCCATATGAGCTCTTAGCTCTTGTTCATATATTCCGTTCGTTATTGCATTTACAACGGGTCATAAATGAATTCAATTCGATTCAGTTCAAAATAAGAATTCTAGTTATTTATTTAAGATTTTATCATTTTAGTATGTTTACCAACTAGTTGTTTTATTTGCCTGAAGATACACAAATTCTATCGTTACCAGAGGTGCAGACTTGAACTACTGCCACATACTCCTTCTATTCCATCTAGTATATCTGGCTTCTCTTTCTGTTCACTGTGAAGTCTTAAAAAAGAAGATTCTGTACACAACTCAATAAACTGATTTCTTCTGCTTATTCTCAAGTTAACCTTCGTTTTATTTTGCGCTCTTCCTTTGTCTATCTAACTTTTTTCGGTTTAAGGGCCGAACCCCCAAATTACTACGCTCAGGTGTAGTATATCATTTTAAGTGTCGCTTCTGCGAAGAATTTCATAGACGGTTGTCGGATCATTTGGGAGTTTCACCTTTAGCTGGAAAAACGCTTTCTAGCCCTCCATTTTCTAGTATTCGTCTACATGCTGAAAACTGTTCTCATCCGTTCTCTGCCTTTCCTTGCTCAATGTGCTGATTTCAACTTAATTTTTACTTCATGATAAAATGTAACTCCCGCCCAAAAGTACCACCACGCAAAGAGAAAATACTAAATAACAATATCGTCTGAAATCTTTCTATTCTCATGCACGCATTCTCACATGTCAATAAAATACTGAATTGTCCATTCTCAGACAGTGATGTTCATCACCATTCCTCGCAAATTCCTCCATAGGTTGTCTATTTGCGAAGTTGACTGCAACATTGCCACTTCTCTCGTTTACTGCAGCATAAACTCTGGGCGGCAATCTTACATATGACGGCAACATGAAAATGGCAGAGAATAATGGTAGTGGCTGCGCTCGCTATCGCCAATTTTCATACCCTAGCATTTGATTGTACTTTTGACCCCTCCCCTATCATCTGGATAACATTTCAAGACGCAACGTATATTACTAGATTGAACACTTCCAAGAGGTATCGTATACCTTCACTGGAAGTTGCTTTTTGATTGAGGTATCTAAATATTATTTTCTTTTAACAAGACGTATTCACCTTTTTTCGATCAGCGAATGCCCCCCTCCCCCCTTCCCCGGTGGCTTTTCTGTTTATTTAGGGTAGTTTCAATGTCGGGCCCACTGCTCATCAGGGGTCTTTGATTGAGAGACTGCCTAATAGTAGGGGTGGGGTTAGAAATACCAAATTTTTTGTAAATTTAATATTTGCCATTTCAATATGCCACCACATATTATAGCTGGAATTCACTGATAATGCAGCACTTTAAAGTACGCGTTCGAATTGCGGCAATAATGGCAGACATTTCCAATGTGAAACAATGTCGCAATTTCAATCCTAAACGCTAGGTGCTTGATGTATCTGTTAAAATATGTTCAAATAGTGTAACTACGCTCAATGGCACTATTGAAATGCTCACATTCCAGCGTGCAGAACGCGATCCAAATATGTTCAAATAGTGTAACTACGCTGAATGGCACTATTGAGATGCTCACATTCCAGCGTGCAGAACGCATTCCCAAGATCTTCAAATAGACTAACTACGCTCAATGGGACTATTGAAATGCTCACATTCCAGCATGCAGAACGCATTCCCAATCTGTTCAAATAGTGTAACTACGCTCAATGGCACTATTGAAATGCTCACATTCCAGCGTATCAACACCCAGTTTCACCATTTGCGAACATTTGGTCAGCGCTCTTTTCGACTGTATTTCGAAGCACAGGAAATGTTTCTTATCTACCGCTGCCGCTGTCGCAGATAAACTCCACACTTCACTGGCCCGTTATTTCGGCGGAAAGAGAAGTTGGCCATGGTTTTTTTTGTCGGTTAAATCCCATACTTTAAAGTTTAATGTTTGATAATGTAATGTAATGCAATGTCTAGACTAAGACAATGTTCACACATAACCAGGGCGATCTAAATAACAGGCTTGGATAACATGCTAGCGGCGAGCGCAAATCCATTTGCTCCGAGTAGGTCAAAGAAAGTTAGACAAAGAGGTCGAGATTGGAAGGCAATCTCCACTTCAACGGAGGACTGGGACGGAATAAAGAAGAACTGGAATTTCCATGTCTCTCAACTGGGTTTTAATAACTATTTTCCCTGGTATTTCTAGTGTCAAAAACTGTTTTGGGTATTATTTGCTAAACTGTAAAGCTAAACTGTAAAGCTCCATCGTAATAAGGAAAAATAGGAAAAATGACTTTCATCAACATGTAAACAAAAGCTTATGTTTAAAAAGATATTTCAGAATTAAAAAAAAAAAATTCTAGGTTGTTTGCCAAATATGTATATTAGATACTGTGTTTCGTTTTGTGACAAACATATTGGAATCTAAGCCCCATGTTTGAATCGGGTCTAGGCCTCCCTTCCCCTGAAAAATTACCCCTGGATAATTCCCTCCCCCCAAGTTTTCCCAAACACACCCAATCAAAATTTTTAGATAACCATTTTGTTCAAAATAGTCCAAAGACAAAATAACCATACCTCTGGGTTTGACAACCCCCCTTCCAGCCCCCAGTCAAAAATTACAAATACACAAAGATTTTGTTATTCTTCATGACCTCTGTTTTGAAAAGGTAACAGTAGGGTACAGAAAGATTCAACCCATTTCCAAAGTGTCTGAAGAATATCGTTAAATGTAAATTTCAACAAAAACTGTGCATTTAGATAAATAGATATTTAATCAAAGAGTCGCCTGGATCTTCATGAGTGTTAAATTTCGCCGAGTCACGCAGAGTTTAGGAACATATAAATATATCACAAGATATCTTCAAACATAATCAATGGTAAAACTCGATAACTTCCTTAATGAAAATCGCACCATCAGATTTAGTGTATAAGAAAACCCTACAATAGAGATTTCAAGCGCCTATCTAAAAAAATTTGGAATTTTGTATTTTTTGCCAGAAGATAGATCACGGGTGCGTGTTTATTTATTTATTTTTTTTTTTTTTGTTTGTTTCTTTCCCAGTGGTGATTGTATTGACCCAATGGTTCTAGAATATCGTGAGAGGGCCCATTAAAAACGAAAATTAAAAGTTTTAGTAATCTTTTTAAGTGACCAAAAAAATGGAGGGCAACCAGGCCCCCTCCCACTTTAAACTCAAATAAACACATGCAATAGACTCAATGGATCTATATCAGTAACTGTGGGTACTTACAATGATAAGGCACGAAGTACTAGGCTACCAGCTTACTTAACGTTTAGATTTTAACGAAAAAATGTTACCGTTAACGTTATATTAAGGCATTTCCCACACTCACAATCATATTTTACACTAAAATAAACAATTACAATAGACTCAGTGGATCCATATCACCAACTGTGGCAACTTTCAATGATAAGGCATGAAGTGCTAGGCTACCAGCTTACTTAACGTTTAGAAGTTTGATTGAACAAGAGCTAAAGGTTAGTAAAACGGTATCACTTACCGGTATGGTTAGAGATATAGTTTTAAAGGTGTCTTGTGAAATTTATTTGCTATTAATTTTCATCTGCAGTTTCTACTATGCTTTCGTTCTCTGCTTGATTGTATAACCTCGTTGGTTAGCCCATTTACTTAGCTCGTTTGGCCACTGAGTGACGCTTTTTCCCATTTCTTATCAGAATTCTGCAGCGAGGAAGGTTTATAAACCAATCGCTTTTGAACCCAGTGCAAATTCAGTTCCATTATTTTTTCTTTTTAGTTTTTGTTTTTTTTTATTTTATTTTAGTTTTTATTTATTTTTTAGGTTTTTTTATTTTTTTTAATTTTTTAGTTTTTTCGTCTTTTTTTCGGTTTTTTTTCTTTTTAGTTTTTTTCAGTTTTTTACCTTTTTTTCTTTTTTTTTGTTTTCTTTTTCTTCTTATTTTTCAGACGTCATATGCAAACCCTCAACATAAAAATACATACAATCTATATATATAAAAATAAGTTGTCTGTCTGTCTGTCTGTGGATCAGGTGACGTCATGTTTCTGTGTCAAATTTAGTTAATTTGGCAGATAGTTACCTAGTTTGATAGTTAATTAGTTAGTTAGTTAGTTAGTTAGTTAGTTCCTCATATCGGTTCTTATAGGTTGAAACAAGTAAAATGTGAATACGACACTAGTTCATGGAGGGCAAGATGTTTAATATGCAATAGAATGCCTAAAAGACCATAGATTTTTAACCTGGGGCCAAAGTCCCATACTGTTCAATCATCGGTGTAGAGACAGTTGATGCAAAAAACTGCGACTCTATAAAATGTGGAAAACGAAATGTAGATTACAAGCCAAAGGGAAAAAATAAAACCCTAACCTTCAACTTTTTTACCTTAGGAAGGGAATTCCCCCCCCCCCCCCCCCAACCCTATGCACATGACAGGCACAAAAACTACAAGATATCAGTTGGTTTGGAGAGTTGGCAGATCCACAGACCTCACCTAACTTTATTTTCTAACCTGGCCCCTAGCCTAAAACACTACTATCTCCTTTATTCTAGTTTTATGAATATTATTGTATTTCTAAAAACAAAACTAAGAGTACAATTTAATTATTTTTCAGACGTTGGAGAGGGGCACCTCAAAATCCATGGTTACCAACTCTTTTCTAACCTGAATTCCCCAGTTTGTCACAGAGGAATGTGCTTATGTGCAAGAGATGGACTAAAGGTCAGTTTCATTCTTGATAATTCTCTGACTACAGATGGAATTGAGTCTGTTTGGATGAAAATATATAATCAAACAATCTCAATTGTAGTGGGTGTTGGATATAGAAGCCCCAGTGCTCCCTGTCCAAATCTTGGACTCCAAATCTAATTTGGCTGCTATGGTATCACATTTGATGTCCAATTTTGCAAATTATGATCTTGAGTGGGGACCTTTAACCTGGTTTATAAAATGAATTTATATTTTGAACAGCTGTTTGTAATTTTTATCTGGGCCAAAAAGGATGATTTTCCCTTATCTTTATGTTTGAGCCTTGAGTTTGTGGGCTAGAGTTGAATTACAGTATGTATGAGGGACTATCTGAAGCTGCTCCCTTTCTTCGAATCTTTCGTTTTCGAAATCACTTTCGAATCGTTCGTTTTGTTTGACCTTTTGTTCGACTGGAAACCATTTTTGGATAGTTCAAATATACGAAGCTTTCGTTTCTCTGAAGCAGGCGCGTGGATTTGCGCTGCCCCAGGGGGACGTCGAGGTAGGTAAAGCGGCGTTTTTAAGACTGGGGTGCAATCAATGTCACAGCGTTAAGGGTGAGATTGAACAAGGAGAGGGTGAGGCGCCGGTGCATTTTGAGCTTGGTGGGCTGACCAGCAGAGTCAGAAGCTATGGCGATCTCGTCACCTCCATCATCAATCCGAACCATAAGATCTCGGGCTATACCTCAGGTCATGACCTGGTGGACGAATCTGGTGTCTCGCACATGCCTTCGCATAATGAGCGCATGTCCGAATTTGCCAAAAGAAAGAGACTAATAATGCTGATTACGGTGAGATATAAATACAGCCCACAACTATGTTGCTTGGCTAATTGCTGTGTGTTAATTATGTCTATTGTAATTTGTGCTGCTGCTCATAGCAAAGTTGGGGATCTTAAAGCTGCTATTGGGGACTACAAAAGGCCAATTGAAATTGATCCCGAGTATGCCAAAGCCTATTGTAGGATGGAGTAAGTCACGATTTTTGTAATCTGTAATTATGTGAAATCCTTGGATTAAAAATTGCCTAAAAATTTTGGTCGTTTTTCAATAAATTACAAGGACAATTATGTTGAACTTCACTTATTTCTTTTGTAATATTTGTACTCCCTCGACAATTTTATTTTCTTTGATTTCTTCATTGTTCTTATAAGTTATGATATACTTTGACAATTATACAGACGTCTAGTTGGGCAATACCGGCATTTTCCCATTTTCATAGGAGAGAGGTTCTATCATTTTTTTGTGTGCCATGTACATCATCTTCCTAATAAAATCTTCCTAACTCATAAATTCTCTTTTAACTCATCCTGCCGACATTGGAAGTTCAGACAAATTTACAGCAGTCCTCAGACAGGAGCAATGCATACATCAAGTGGTTTAGCTCAAATACCTTTAAATACTACGTACTGATTCATGATGTTTCTGATGGAGAAGATGCCAAGTATGTATATCTTGACTTGTTATTGATTTGAAGTCTCACAACTTTGTATCAATTCAGTAGATATTTTTAATACTTTAGTATGCTTTTATATTTTCGTGTGCTTGGTATAGCATGGACAATTCTAGTAGCTAGAGGCACTGCATAGCACAAGTGGACGAAAACTGTTCAGTGCTCGCTTTAACTGATTGAGCTATTTCGCCGCCACCCTCCCATGCGATTGAAACTGATGTTAAATGACAGACTTGCCTAATTAAGTGCTTGAAATTTGTTATGTAATCCACTACCCTCTTGCAGCCTCGCGAGATACGATAAGGTAGACAATTTCACTTTAGGCGCATAGTCTACCTCGAGTGCTAGATCGTAGATAAAAGTTGAAAGATGAGATGCCAGAGCATCGGCTCGAACCACTGATATTCAGCTCGTTAGACCAATGCTTTAACTGATTGAGCTATGTCGCCGCCCAGGTGACAACAGCGGGAAAAGTTTTTGTAAAGAGATCACCAATAAAGGCATTGAGTTTAAAAAAATTATTATTATTACTATTATTATTATTATTATTATTATTATATCGAAGTTTTTTAAGTTTCTGCATTTCTCTTTGCAAGTAACCGGGTAATTACGAGTTGTACTGGCACTGATTTTTTTTGGGTCGTTATTATTTGGTTTTTTAAAACATATTTTCAAAATATTTTTGAATAACAGAATGGCGTATTAGAGGGAGAGAGTTCTCCTTAAGATGTGAGCTGTGCTCACCGAAAGGAGAGTACAACTTAGAAAAGAAAGACCCCATCATTTGGGGGCAGATGCATGAAGAAGTGGCATTGAAATACTATGTAGAGAAAATTGCGAATAGAGTTGTGCAAAATAGACTGTCTTCATGTGGGTATTTTGGATTCAGTCCAGATAGCATAGTTTATTCTAGAGACAGGTGGAGCTCTCGTGGTGGCTCAGAGATCAAATGCCGATGATCTGAAAGTAGTCTGGGATCTACTTTGTGCCTCAACCCAGTCACGTGACTTTACGTCATTTGGGGTATATTAAGGCGAGCTAAAACTTGTTTGTTGAACCTTAACTTATTTGAAACAATTTTGGCCCATGCAAAATCAATTCACTTCTGTAGATCTACTACAGAAGGGAATTGATTATTACCAATTCCCTTCTGTTTAAAAGGGAATTAAAGGGAATGATTATTTCTTACTGTTCTTTAAAGCGAAATATGCTTTAGTAGCTCCTGGATGAATCTCCAAAATGTTTTTCTCGTTTTGTGATTATTTAAAACCATTATGTTTTTGATAATTTCAGTTTTCAGGTTAGTCATGCAAAGTTACTCTTTAGAAGTGGATTTTAATGTTTTGAGGGTCTAATTTATCTATTTGTGAGAAATATAGGTAAAAACATTATGTATCTGTTGGCCTTATTTTATTGTCCTTTGCTGTTATTTCACCTTAAGAGTTGAGTTACGTATGTTCTAAATGGTCTGACTCTTGGTCTGATTCCGTGAGAGGGTAGACAGAGAAGAGTCTTGTGCTGTACTTCCTATTTCGCCAACAGTGCCCTGCTAAACTTTGCATTTGTTCCTGATGACATCAGTTATTCTTCGAAGGTCACCGTATAACTTAAATGTAAAGAAATGGACATTTACAGAAGATGGGACACCACAATACTTTACAAAAACGTGGAAGAAATCACCGGAAGAAAAAGCACCTGCTCAGCCACAGGGTGTCTAAAAGCAAAGGATGGAACAATAATCGTAGAAAAGCACCAAATACTTAATCGCTGGGCGGAATACATCAAAGAACTGTTTGAAGACGAAACCAGAGGCGACAGCTTCAAAGTCAAGAATGATTTTGAGGGCCCGCCAATCATGAAGGACGAAGTTGAGGCCGCCATGAAGAAAATGAGAAGGGATGGGCGTAGATAATATTTGGTTTGTGGTGGCGACTGTGATCTCTGAAAAGTCGTTCACCATTCCCATCTTGTAAAATAGTAATATCTAAGGACCTACCTATTACTACCTCTTACCTAGGGATCTACCTACTTACCTATCTACCTACCTACCTACCTACCTACCTACTTACCTACTTACCTACCTTCCTACCTACCTTCCTACCTACCTACCTACCTACCTACCTACCTACCTACCTACCTACCTACCTACCTAGGGACCTACCTATTACTTACCGATTGTGATCCATTGTAGAAATGTTTCCTTAATGAACACAGGTGCAATTTTGCTTTGTATCTAATTGTTGCTACGGGAAGCAATTGACCACTTCAGGAGAAACTAACTCGATATGTATTCTTTTACACTTCAAGAACTGTCTGTGTTTGATGTTCAACTGTTGCCATGTTTATTACTCGCAGTAGAGTTAGACACGCTAATAGGACAAGGAGACCAATCTATCATGTTTCAATTTCTACAAACAGCACTACATTAAGTCATTGACACTCATGCTTCATTCCAGTGCAAATTTAAATGTAACTTAGAAACAAAAGGATAGTAACTTAAAACAGGCTTTTGGTCAGCTAGCATTACTTTTCAGCCAATGAACCCCCTTAACTTTTTCGCATGCTTACCAATTGTATGCAATAAATGTTTTGCAATGTTTTGTTTTCGCAATCTCTTGATTCTCTGCCTTCGACCGGGGTTGCAATGCGTGGTTGGAGATGAGCTGTCCAATACTTCCCATGTTTTCCCCTCAGATTTCTCCAGGTACCCACTTGGAGGGGGTTCGACTTTTGGCTTAGCTTACAGAGTCACACCGCTAAACCCCAAAAGTGATTCAAAAATGCCTTCCACATTCCGGCTCAGTTGGTTGTTAATATGCAAAGCATATTCATTCCTCGCATAAGTAGCCAATCCTCCTCTGCGAGCTTCTTTCCTATGTAGAAACTTTGATCTGTGGCCTGGGATATCTAGGAGGCTATCTGTTTGTCCCGTAAGGAATATCTCATATAATCCAATTATGTCTGGTTGCACTTGTTGGCACATTGAATTTAATTCAAGAAACGATGAACATAGTCCATGACAGTTAAGTGGAAGCAGAGAGAACTGAGAGTCAGACAATAAAACCTTGCAACACAATGCGGATAACCCAGTGAAATGTATATGGAACTTCAGGTCCAAACTCTAGAAGTTTGCTGTTGACTCTTCTAATAACAACATTGTTGACTGTTCGTGTTTTTTCTGCTGTCCATTGTGATGTTTATTAATTTATCCAAGTTCAAGCCACATGAAACCAGAGTTTGTTCCAAGTGGTGGAAGAAAATCCTCCCCTTTTGAAGTTCCATTTAGACTGCATATTTTAATGTTCACACAAGTTGGCACCCAAGTCTTCAGTGTGGCGTGTGCTGTATATAAGACATTATAGATAGATGACAAAATGTAACATTACGATGTACGTTAATGAATGTTATCTTTCAATCTTTAACGTTGTTGTTTTGATGCTTCATACATGCTGCAAACTCTCGTTCTCGGTTTTGAGCTGACATAAGTACTGGCAACTCTGTGAATTGCGTCAAGCCGTCGGACTGGATTGAAATGCCCTTATTAACAAGCTGGCCTTAATATGAAGATTTTGAAATTCTCATCTAAACTCTTATTATTAAATGCGTTTGTGTATTATATGTAATTTTGGTCATGTTAAAATATAATTGATCAATGACTACTCCGTGACAAAGATCCAGTATCGGTTAGTAGTAATGAGAAGAGACGCATTTAATAACGAATAAAAGAGATACATATTTTGATGTGTTTTATTATTGTAAACAAGGAGTTATTTCTCTAACTAGACACACTTAGGAGAGGACGCTCAAACGAAACAATTAATAGTTGTAAATTATAGGTTAAAATTGTTAAAATATAATTGATCAATGACTACTCCGTGACAAAGATCCAGTATCGGTTAGTAGTAATGAGAAGAGACGCATTTGAGAATTTTGTGTTTTCAGGGTATTTTTAAGAGATATCAAAAGTGTGAGCTACTGGGTACTACAAACCACTTGTAACACATGTAAAATCGTAGCTTTGCGCAAGGAAACAGTGGGAAAGTAGCAGTTCTCCTGATTACAGTAGCAGCATCACCTGAGTAAATTCAATCACCGATAACTGTCACATAAATGTAATTCCTCCAATAATGGGGGCAAGTCGCCCAGACAGATAAGAAAATGCGATGAAAAGGATACGGAGGCTGTTCATATTGTGTGATTGTGCCAAAATTGTCTTGTCTTTTAGATGTAACCATCATTTTACTTTTTTTCTCCGCTTATTTCCATTCCATATCTTCTTGCAGTGTAATCTAGCCGCTTGGTTAAGCCTGCTAATTCTCCTTTTGATCTTGCTAACAGGTCAATGTCATCAACATACCTCAGATTTGTAAGTTCCCTTCCTCCAACTTTGATGGTAACGTGAAAGCCTTCTAGTGCATCTGCCATAATTTGTTCCAAGAAGATGTTAAATAGAGTAGGTGAGAGGATACACCCTTGTCGGACACCAACTGTTGTTCTAAAATAAAGCATTTGATAGAATGAAAGAAGAAGCCGATGAAAAGGATTCTATGCGATTCAGTCAATGGCGTAAACAAAGGGAAGAAGAGAGCCCCCAATTCAAGTTCTGGTTACTCACAATGGATTTAGAGCTTGCAATTTTAATTCTTTTGCTATCATTTCGAGAAAGAAATTTCCGACTGTACATACATGCGGTCAAAATTTTGCTACCGTGGTTTTCCGCTTTTGATCACGTGAATTATGCTCGCTGGCTCAGTGTACACCTTCGAGACATGGTAGAGCTGAAAAGCAACTTCAAATAAGCTAAAGTCTATTTGTATAATAAATTATCCAGAAATTCCTGTGACGAGTAAGTGAAACCAAAACAAAACAAAAATCAAAATGATAATCAACTTAAGCTATAAACCAAGAGAAACAGGAAGCTAAGGCTTTATTAATTTGCCTCAAAACATAAAACCTACCACAATTGATGTTATTTTTTCTGAAACTATATTTTTTCTCTTGTTTTTTTTTTTTTCTGAAACTAATGTAGCTAAGGCTACATTACTTTCCCTCAAAATAAGACCCCTATTTTGTTTCCCAGCTCAATACAATTGGAGACCAGTCCGTGTGCGCCATGTAACTTGGCCAAGGAAGGGACTGCCATCTGGCCCATCTTACCTCTATAAAGGGACCATTATGGAAACAAGGTATTCTGAACCTTTTTAATGCTATCCCTGCCAACTTTATCAATAGGGGTATATTGAGCAAACTTTCTTTGTTTTTTGTTACTTATATTTTGTATTCTTTAGGGTGACTTTAATATTTTGTTTAATTTTGTAAAATAATTTAAATCTTAAAAAATGTAATTTTGACGTATTATTTTATTTAAACAAGTATCAACACACATATTAAAGAAAAGCGCCAAATATTCTGTTAAGAAAGGTGACGTGTTCTGAAGGTGGTTCACCGCAATACCATCGACACTGGGAGCTTTGCGACGCTTCAGCTGGGTGATTGCGTCACTGACTACTTTTTTGGAAATCAAAAAATAATTTTTTGCCGAATTACTAGCTCCAGCTTTTCACTTAAAGACTTACTCGAATCATTTTCCAGCGTAACATCTTTTGACCCAAAAACCTGCTTGTAGTGGTGAGTCCACTCATCTTCCTTAATATTATTGTCATTATATTCAAAAAGTGTATCTATGCAGAATGGCACTATTGAAATACTCACATTCCATCGTGCTCAACGCATCCCCATTATTCTCAAGTAGTGTATATATGCAGAATGGCACCATTGAAATATCTACATTCCATCGTGCACAACGCATTTGCATTATACTCAAATAGTGTATGTATGCAGAATGGTACTATTAAAATACTCACATCTCATCGTGCACAACGCATTCTCATTATATTCAAATAGTGTATGTATGCAGAATGGCACCATTGAAATACCTACATTCCCCTATTATCTGGATAACAGTTCAAAACGCAACGTATATTAATAGATTGAACACTCCCAATATGTATCGTATACCCTAACTGGAAATTGCTTTTTTCATTGAGATGTATAAATATTATTTTCTTTTAACAAGACGTATTCACATTTTGTAATCAGCGAATGTCCCCCTCCCCTCCCCCTCCCGTCCATGTTTACGGTCCAGATTTCAGGCTTGAGGCTTAAGAATTTTAGAAACCGAGGCGAAATAGATTAAAATGCGAAGATACTTATTTTTATTACGGATTGGACAAAAATATTTTTTTTATAAGTAAAATTTTCGAACTAAGTCTCTGTTCCTTACCGTCCAAGACAAACATGGAACGATTAATCCTTTCAGAGGAGCTACTGTAAATCAAAAGTAAAAGGGATTTTTGATACACTTTCAATTACAAACTTTTCATTTATCTTTTTCAACTTAAACAGTGACATGTATTTCTTGTTTCATCTTCAAACAGACAAAGGGATAAAAATCCAGGACAAACTCGACAAGACAAAAAGCCGACCACTCTCACTCCTACCTAACGGCATGCCTCAGTTTTGTGCAATTTTCAAAGCAATATTCGCCACGCTCGGTTATCTGTTACGAAATATCACATGGCAACATGAAAGGATGTCGGGGGTTGGGGCAAAGAAAATAATTCTAAAATTTTTTCTTCTCCTTATGTCCTATTTGTAAACGGGAAATTACTCATCTGCCATTTGACGGACCGATCGGACAAACAAATTGGAAATATAAGGCAAGGATGAATCACTACAACATTACCAAAATCAATATTTCTGAAGAAAATTTCATTACGACAAGAAATCTGAGGATTTTCTGGGGATGTCACCAGAGCATAAAAGTCTCAAAGTATGTTAATGGAAGTCCTTGAAAAACAAATAGGTGTGAGATATTGCACTCCATAGAATAGCTCCGCAGAAAGTTTTCGAGTTTGCTAGGATAAGATAAAAGTCGTGACTGCTTTTGTTTCAGTACCAGGTCTCTAGATACTAGCATATCCTCACCTTTGCAGGATTGTAGGGCTTACGGATATGAAAGACGAGATAACCAGATATTCTTTTTAATCCTAAAGACCTAAATTGAAACTTAACTTATAAAAAAACTAGAGTTATAGCTGGATTCATTTTGCTAAACGTTTCCGCCATACACTGATCACAGCAATCGTATGGAGTGAAATGAGAAAGCTGTTACGATAAATTTATAGGAAACGAGAAAATCCTAGAAAATAACCGTCACAAGAGCGACACATTTTAATGCAATATTTAAATTTTGTGCCACAAACCAACTTTTCAAGCATTACTTTGACTTCCATCTGAAGACTATTAACCATTTTTATTTCCAACTTTTCAGGTTTGAAGACCCCTTGTGGTGAAATGCGTGACCTTGTTTTACGATATAAGAAAGTGTCTCCATACTTCGAAGCGATCTCTCCCCGAAAATGTCTAGTTTTAGATGCAGAGTGATTTGGATATAAAATTAGTAAGTTCAAGGAAGGAAAGTTATTTGATTCTCCTGATTTTCTTAACTAGTAAGATGCCTAAACGTCTAAGCACCATGTAATTCAACATGATGAAAAAGGTTAAACTAGAAAAGGGTAACTAATTTGCCAACCAACGATAATTTATCGTCGACAAATTTTCCATTTCAGGGTCATTTGCAACCCATCTGTCCACAAATTGAAACCGTAAACATTTTTCCAAGCATGCAAGTGTCACTAAAAACAGCTTTTGGTGCTATTCTAAACGCATTGTACACCATTGAATGTACAAATTACAAGCATGCAAGTGTCACTAAAAACAGCTTTTGGTACTATTCTAAACGCATTGTGCACCATGGAATGTACGCAGTCCAAGCATGCAAGTGTCACTAAAAACAGCTTTTAGTGCTATTCTAATCGCATTGTGCAGCATAGAATGTACGCATTCCAATCATGCAAGTGTCACTTTAAACAGCTTTTTGTGCTATTCTAAACGCATTGTGCACCGAGAAACAAGAAAAAGTATCAGGAAGAAAGAAAACAAACTTAAGCTTAAAGTAACATAATTAGGGAAGGTTTCTTGCTGTATAAAAATTAAAATTTTTGAAGGTTCCTGAGGCAGGAGGTTAATTATAGATAAAAAAGAGGATTAAGACGAAGCAACTGAGTTGAATATAACACCTTTTGATAGAAGGATGTATTGTTAGTGAGGCATGAAGGGTGCAATTTTTAGCATATATTTCTATATGATGATTATAACGATATGCTACTAATTCCATTTGTTGTCTAAAGTTCTAAATAGTCTTATCTAATTTATTTAGAATATTTTCTATGATTATGTGTCCCAGCAGAAATTTGATCCACCAGATCACGTCCACTTTTCTCAAAACGGTTAGCAAATGCTTCTGCAATCGCTCTCTCATCTGTTATTTGCCTTCATTAGTTGTAATGTGGGATGGAATATTTCTTGTTTTCACATTATTTATTCTTTCATTTATTATTTTCCATGTTTTCTGCGATGAATCACATTTACGAAATTTCTTTCGATAATATTTCGCTTCTGTCTATATTTTTTTCTTTTATACTTATGGAAAGCATCTGTCATCAATGAGAACAGATACTACATCCATTCCTTGCCAAAAGGCCGAGAAGCGATCTTTCAGTTTAGCTCCCTGATAAGCAGTGGGGCAAACCCATAGCAACCCCAAGATAATCTTACTCGTTATGTTTACTCTTACGCTTCTGTTGTACAATCTAACTCCCATGGTAATCTATTCGGTGAACAGTACAGACATGGAGTCATCTACCCCTGCGCTTGCGCAAGGTTCACATAGCTCGGTTGATCATAGCTAAAAATAGTAGTGCATTATGGGTCCTAATTAAGGACGAGAAGCCAGTTGCTTACGACAAACAAAGTTTACCTTACGCACAAGGGCATGATATTAATACTGGAATCGAGGACTTGTCAAAAGACGGGTATATTAAGGAGTTGATTTTTTCTTATGAAGCCCCAATTGTACCAGTACGTACGAGGAACAGAACGTTGCATACGTATTTAATAGCATATGTCTTATGTTTTGCTTTTATCCAGGGCGATCTTAATAACAGGCCTCCTCAACATGCAACTGCGGTCTAAAGCTGGAGGCCATTGTTCAAAATCTTAGGAAATATTTAAAAACAGTGAAAAGGCAAAAGATTTGTTAAGGTAATTCCAACGTAATAGGGATACCTGTGAGCACACTTTTAGAAAAAAGGGGGGGGGGGGGGAAACTCAAAAGCAGAACGTAGGAAATACGTAGGTACATGTCTTAGCAAAAAGTAGTTTAATAAGGTAGTGAATAGATTGATAGTTAAGTAGTCAAAGTAAGTGACAATCATGAAAAGCGAAGTAGGTAAATAATTTATACGTACGCTAGTAGTAAAAGAATAGAGAAGTAGGACGTCTGTAATTAATACATATTCTCAGCAGACACATTGCAATTATATATAATTCTCAAAGAGTGGAGCATTACCACAATAGCTTGGAATTAAACAGCGCTGACTGGATTCGAACCCGGGACCCCATGATTACTAAACACACACACACACACACGCACACACATATATATATATATATAAAGCTCAAAAAATACACATTATCTTTAATGTTTCGATGTTATGTTATCTATATATATATATTCTCAGCAGACACATTGCAATTATACATAATTCTCAAAGAGTGGAGCATTACCACAATAGCTTTGAATTAAATTTCCTTGCATTTCAAGTGAAAGGGCTGTAATTTTCCTTTGTATGGGTTTTAGACAAGGCAGTTCTAATACTACTACTACTAATAACTCACTGAAGCATCATGCCGCCTGAGGCCAACACAGCTACGCACGCTCCTCCTTCAACCTACTCTATTCAAGGCCTCCCTCTTTACACCCTTCCAGGAAGTTCTCATTTCCTTTAAATCTTTATTTATGAACTCTTCTCAACCCAGACGAGGACGACCTGCTTTCCATGTAGCCTCAGACGGTTGGCCAAAAAGATGTATCTAGGACTTGTGCTTATTTTTCCCACCAAGTTTCATCCCGATCTCTCCACTCTAAGTGTTTTCCAAGTTTTAGGTTTCCCCCTCTCAACTCCCCGCCCCCAGATCCGGTTGGGATTTAAAATAAGAGCTCTAAGACACGATATCATTCCAAACATGAAATTTCATTAAGATCCAATTACCCGCTCATAAGTTAAAAATACTTCATTTTTTCTATTTTTTACGAATTAACCGGCCCCCCACTCCCCTCTAGATTGTCAAATCGGGAAAACGACTATTTCTAATTCCAAAATTAAAAACAACCTCAGAATGAACCTCTCCTTTGCTTCTAAATACTAGTACTACTGACATCTTAGCATTTAACTCCAAATCCTTCTTTTCTAATTAATCTTTTATTAAATCTAATTTCTTCTGAAGATTCTCCCTACTATCTGCCACTACTACTATATTATCCGCAAATAACATACATGATAGCCTGAACCAATCCAAAGATACAAATGGGGCTCCATTATTTTTCATAAAACTGCCTAAATCATTAGCAAACAAGGAGAAAAGCTTTGGGGATAAAGTACATGACATGGGTGGTATACTTTCACATGGAATGACCCTGTACACAGTTTGAACGATTGGAGGGAGGCAAGAGTAGTATGATACGTTTTGGCATAATGACTTGTTAACTTTCAGAACCAAACTGTGTTAAGCACTTCTTGATTTTATACTTTCCATGAGGCACTACCATGGTCGGTACCAACGGGAAAACATTTGAAAATTGGTACCACCACTGGACGAGGCACAGCTTGACTTGGAGCAGCAGTGGAAAGTCCTCAAGAGCAGTCTCCTGAGTGCCTGTGATGAGAGCTGTGGTCCTTGTTCTCTTTAATAGCTGTCCCCCAGTTGTGTAGTATGATGGCCAAATAATCATGTAAAGGGTCGAGTAACACCACGATTAAAAATCGTCTATCAACAAAATTAATTAGAATGAACCCTGAGTCGTTGTCTATATTCAAGTTTTGTACCAACAACAACATGCTCAATTACCAATAGTGTATAAATCATACCTTATTTACAGGGAAAATTGTATCAAGAAAAAGGGAATAACAATTTTTAACTACGTCAAGGCAAACGTTTCCTCTCATTTCTCGCAAACATGCATTTGGGACTGTCTGTGCAGGATTTCGACTCTTGTTGATAGAAAAGCATCGCCAAGTGCTGAAAACCATGTTGTGACCAAGATGGGCCCAGGATTGCACAAAGCCTCCAACTTACCGGAGGTCCCAGGGACTTCTTGCTGTCCGGTTCTAAGCCGGCTTAAGCTCTTCGGTGTAGACTTGAGAAGATATTTTGGTCCCCATCCTGCACTGGTACCCGGGATCACTGCTTTTCTTGAGGCCAAAATAATTTCAAAGATTTAAAGAACATGAAAATTGGAACTTGGAATGTTAGAAAATGACAAAGCACAAGGAGAAAAAGAAAAGCCTTCTCTTTTAGTATAAGCTGTGACAATTGAAATAATACAGTTACTAAACTTACTAAACAATAATACTTACAAAACAGGATAAGGGATACTTTTTTAATTGTTTACTCGCAAAGGTCTTTTGATAAAGGACTAGCAGGATTTCCCGGGCATTGATTTAGTAAAGGACACAAAATGTTTGCAGAGAGGAAGACGAAGGGGACCCGGAGACCCTCTAAAATTCACTCTAATTCGGGAGTATTTGGTTTTACTCATTGCGGTGTTGGCGTATGTAAGCCTTCACTCAATCGTGGCGACTCATGCCCTGCTTCAGGCCTCCCTACTCCGTGTTGTTCTCCTCCATGTTGCCCTGCTCCATGTTGCCCTGTTCCATATTGTCTTGCTCCATGTTGCTGCTCCATATTGCCCTGCTCCATATTGTCTTGTTCCGTGTTGCCCTGTTCCATGTTGCCCTGTTCCATGTTGTCCCGTTCCATGTTGCCCTGCACCTTGTTGTCCTGCTTCATACCCTGCTCCATGTTGTCCTGCTCCATGTTGCCCTGGTCCGGGAGGGAAACGCGGTTCCACCACTCCCTTTCTTGTGTTCCTACTTGGCATGATGCCTTACATTCATTTCTATGACCTAAGTTTTTACAACATTGTCATTGCACAGAGCACTTTCAAAATGACGTCATTATACCTAGTTGAATATTTGTAATGATGTGATCAGAGATGCAACTATGACGTCATTTACCACTTATAAGGAGGTGTTATCTCTGAAAATCAACATTTCAATATAATGAATCCAACCAAGAACTTATGTGAATTGAGGCCTCAAAGGCAATCGTCATTTTCTTATGTTTAATCAAGTATAGGGAGAGAACCGCTGGTCAGATTTGAATGAAAATTTGGATAGCCGGATTTGGTGCCAAGGATCATGAGACACATCAAGTTGAAAGATGAAGACCCTAGCTCAAATAGAACAGGGGGGAGAAGGCTTTACCTGCTAAAAACAGTTTTTCGTTTAATTCAGAGTAACTTGCGAATGGAGTGATGGATCTGAATGAAAATTGAACCGAAGAGGTCTAAGACCATGACACATATCAAGTTTTGAGATAAAGACCCTAGCTTCCCACCAAGTTTCGTTTTGAACATGATAATGAAGAGATGTTTTGATTTAGACGGCGTGTCAGTTTGGTGTCTGTGAATCTGATCAACATAGGGGTTTAACAACTCAAGCTAGCTAACTTTTTAAGTCTTATTCTTCCTCCCACTGTGTGTCTAAATACTTGAAAATACTTGAAAATACAAACGCAGTTGATAACTCTCCTTGACATCTTTAATTATACTTCAAAAATATCCATTCATTGATATATTCTGGTGTATCTTTGCTTCTTACAAATACACGTAACATAATCCAACGCATGACACCCTCAATTAGCTATATAATAATAAACTTTAATACATGATACTAGTCTAGACTGTGCTACACTTTACTATGCTAGTACAGTAGGTATAAGCTTAAAATGCAGAAAGTATAGGTTTTTTGCCTTGGAATTACAATTCAGCGAACTAAGAATCAGGTTGGAGCACTTGCCTGTCAAAAACAGCTCCTGATAGAGTTCGATTTATTACGTTGGATGACGATAAAACGGCCTGAATCACAAAACGCAATTTGTTGATAAAATACAATAATATTGTATTACGTATTTTTACAACAATACTGCGTTTCAACTTATCTCCCAAATGATCTCCTGTAGTTTAAACACACACTTTAAATGGCAAAACATCAGAGCTTGCACCTGTGTCAATCAGGAATTTCACACTGAGTTGCTTATTAATAGGCCGCCGGCTGAAGGTCTCTAGGAAAATGAATTCCATTGCACATCTCGTGGTACCAAACGATAGACAAAACTCTCGATTTTAAGGATCTGGGTAGCCTGCGTGCAGACTATCTCAGCTGAAGTGGATAGTCTGCGCATCTAGCCCTGTTCCCTTGTATGCTGACCTTGATTTAGAACGCTTTGTGCACCATGGAATGTACGCATCTAGTGTATGCAAACTATGTCAAATATGCCTTATTAGCCTAATTCGAACGCTTTGTGCACCTTTGAAATGTACGCATCTAGTGTATGCAAACTATGTCAAATATGCCTTTCTAGCCTATTTTGATCGCTTTGTGCACCATGGAATGTACGCATCAAGTGTATGCAAACTATTTCAAATATGTCTTATTAGCCTATTTTGAACGCTTCGTGCACCATGGAATGTACGCATCTAGTGTATGCAAACTATGTCAAAGTAAATCATTGGTAAACAAGTGTTGTAATGGAATATTCTTCGAAATATTCGCCACCTTTAATTGAATTAAATCAATCGCAATGCCAACATGTAACTACTGAGGCATACAACACAACGTAAAGGAATAGAATACATACATACATAGTTTGATGATATCTCCAGACATGCGGGATTATTCAAAACTAACATGCGGGATTGGAATATCAGAACATGACGTTTGTAACGTAAACGCGTATTCTTACCCATACTTACACTCAACATGTATACACGATATAAATGTATGTATCTATCAAGCCATCAGGTTTAAATGTTTTCAGCTTATGCTGCCAAAAAGATTCTTTATGGCGTAGCAAGGTTTCTGTGTCCACCTGGTCTATAAGTTTAAATTCCCAATCCTGCATTCCTTGGTGATTTTCGTAGTAAAAGTGCTTAAAGAGGCCTTTTTGCGTTGCAAGTCTGTTATCTCCACACTTGTTCCTGATAAAATTTCGGTACTGTGACTTATAATTATTAAACCTCGTCCAAAAAGGTGTAACGGTACTTCCTACATATTGGAGTCTACAAACTTTACACTGTAATTCAACCAAAGAAGAAATCTACGGTAACATACCCCCAATTTCCTCCGTCGTAGCCAAAAGAAGAATACGTTTTGCAGAGCATTGCTACAGATCTAGAGATCAAATCGTTTCTGATGTTATCTGCATTTGCCTTTAACGTCCATGCAGAGGGAGGAGACCACTCACCTACCTTGACTGCATAGCCGAAGACACGAACACTGATGTGCAAGATCTACCCAGACTTATGGAAGACAGAGACCAATGGCGCAATATTGTGAAGGCATGCTCGACTGCGATGTGCAAGATGTACGTCTGCACTGTGGCAAGATATCTGGGTGAATGGTTAGAATAGCAATGAATGCCCTTGCAATTTAGACCCTGTGTACATGACCAAAGAAAAACCCGCCCCCCTCTGTCTCTTTTTCAGACAGAGGCTAAATTTGCTTGTGAAGTTTTTTTTGTTGCTGTCAGATCATTTTCCAAATCGAAAATCAACATCAACTGCCCCTAGAGAGTCAAATAAACCTCACGAAACAACTTTAAAGACATGTCTACCTTAACAGAATCCCGTCCAATGGATTTTTTGGACAGAGCAACGAGATGTAAGAGAAGAAGAGACAGAGAACAGAGAGATCTGGAAAACATACGTGCCTCCCGCAGCGACACTATTTTTTAACTAGAAAAAGCTCGAAGAAGAAGAAAAAAAAGAAGAAGAAGAAAAAGAAGAAGAAGAAAAAGAAGAAGAAGAAAAAGAAGAAAAGACTGTCACAAGTTACAAATTTCAACTGCAATGGGCTCTGATACATCCAACCTTGAAATGCATAGCATCCAATTCCTTATGTTTGCCTTGTACAAAGGTTTCAGGCAAGAAATAACAACTTCTCTCATAACAAACACACTTGCTAGAGCGGCTTTGGGTGGCTATTCTAGTCCGAGTGCTACAACAGTTTTCTGTTAACTAAACCGTTTGACATGATAAGTCACACTTTACAAGACATGGTTTAGTACTTCAGACATGGGTGAAAAATCGTCTACCCAATATTCCTTTTTGAAGCACCACAGTACTAACCAAAAGCAACCACTTGATGCTAAAAAGTCGTTTTTAGTACCCAAATCCAAATGCTCGCAGTTTCTCGATATTGCATTTCTTTAGCAGCAGAGAGCTGGAGCAAAGAGGTGATATGAGATGTACCCACCATCTCCTTTTACGTTTCTCCCACCAACTATCAGACCCACAGGAGCAATAACACTGTCCTCCTCACAGGAATACATCTTTCTACTGAGCAGATATTTTTCAAACATGCAACGTGGCATGTGCCACTTCAGTCTGAAAGCACAGTTTCGTGTGGCATTTGCGATGTGGCCTTTGCAACGTGCCACTTTGGTGTTTAAGCTCCCTAAGAGTAACTGAGTTTACATCTGTACAGATATGTCATTACAGTTTTGAATAGTCATGTTGCAACAGTCCTCCAGTTTGGATATGTCTTTTCCCTGCCTCTCAAATATCTAAACGACTTAAATATCAGGTGTATTTCATTGAAAACGATGTGTTTGGATATGCTCCTCCAGTTTGGATATGTCTTTTCCCTGCCTCTCAAATATCTAAACGACTTAAATATCAGGTGTATTTCATTGAAAACGATGTGTTTTTGAACAGCGTAGTTTTATTTGTCCAAACATCAACAATAAAAAAATAACCATAATAGCCAGGATTACTGAAAAGAATTACTGGAAGTATACTGATTGTTTAATATACTTCGCGACCTCTCGCGCCAGCCCGATATCGTCGCGCTCGAATTCCACGTCGACTACTGGAACGAGCTTGTGTACGGCAGCGCCGGCAAATGGGCCGACCCGTTTTCGCGGCCCGAGTTCACACGGCGCCAGCAACTGTACAACCAACATATTCGAAAACGGTCTGGGGTCTACACGCCGCAAATGGTGATCGACGGCCGGTTCGAGAAGGTGGGCAGCCGCCGCGGCGCGGTCTTGAGTTCGGTGCACCGGGCGCGAAAGGTCGATGGACCCCGTCTCAACGTTTCCGCGCCGATCGTGAGCGGCGCGTCGGGGCGGGTGCCGCGCTGCATGCGACGGAAGATCGCGCGGATGCGCGCGACCAGCTCGCCCACGCTGAACGGCTTGGTGACGTAGTCGTCGGCGCCCGCGTCGAGGCCGCGGATCTTGTCGGCCTCTTGGCTGCGCGCGGTGAGCATGATGATCGGCACGACCGGGTCGTCGCGGCGGATCTGCTCGCACACCTTGTAGCCGTTGGTGTCGGGCAGCATCAGGTCGAGGATGATGCAGTCCGGGTGGTCGGACCGCGCCGAGCTGATATGAACCTGTTTTCTGTCTAAACTCTGCTTTTAGATAAACATCTGATTCTGTTAATTTACTAAACGTAGGAGAATGAATGAGTGGTGTTTTTTTTATTTCATTACCTCTTGATAAATTAGCTTTTTGAATTTCGTCATATGTGGGGTTCATTGGAAATCATGCTATTGATTTGGTGTATTTTACTTCTTCTACAGAAAAATTACATTTTTTGTCAAATTTTATGCGTAAGTTTTCAGGAATGCCTAAATAGTTAAAATTTCTCGATGAAAGTATATCCCGAGACCGGATCACGACATTGTTACCTAAAATTTTTCTTTAAGAGATTTTACAGACCAATCCAATTAAATTATCAAGAAAATCACAGTGAAATGAATGAAAATGTTCACATTAGGACACAACTATACCTTTTTGAAGAAGAAGGCCCCCCGCCTGCCGTTCTTGCCTCCTGGAAAGCATTCGGGCCCAGAGAATGCAAAAAACTTAAATAAATGAAGGAAACTCAGGTCGTCGAGAGAATGAAAAAACTATTATCTGTATTTTTTTCCCCTCTTCTTTATTATTTTACTTTTGCTAAATTGATAATCTGAAAGCTAAGGGTGTTTTCCAAAAGTCAGTTACCGTCATTTATGTTGTATTGTTTGTTCTTACCTTCATTCGAAAAGAATAGATAGCAACAAAAATCAACCACTTACAGGATCATAAAATGCAAAAGGGACTAACCTCTAATCTCCTCTGCACTTACAACCATGAGAATGGATCAAATTGTCTTGCTATGTTATGTTTTTGTAGCAAGACTATCAATGCTGCCTGAAGTAGAGGGACCTGATGAAAGTAGCGAAAACATTTAATTTGAAAAACAAGCTGTTCAAACGGCATTGTGGCGATAGGGGTAGCAGGCGAGCGGGGTATCGGCTCAGGAGTGGAGGTCGCTCGGGTCGATCAATGGCACATTGGCTCAAGCGCCAAGTCGATGACAGCCACGCTTGTGGCGACCCTTGTGGAAGAGGGTCTGGTTTCCTGGAAAACTACCCTTGCCGAGGCGCTTCCTGACTTGGAGCGTACGATGCATGCTGACTGGCGTGCTGTAACAGTTGAACAACTCCTGAGCCATCGTGGCGGTGCTCCGGGCAATCTGATCGACAATTATCCGACGTTGTTGCACCCCTGACAACGAATGTGCACTGATGATGAGATGATATAATGCGCCGCTGAAACCCTCGTAGGATGTTGGATATATAGAAACTGTTACCCGACGTTTCAAAACAATCTTCAGTAATGACTCCGGCAGCATGTTAAAAACGTATCGTTCATCCTCATTCATTGTAGTAAACATCGCCGTGTCTGCTTTAATATTCTGTCGATTGTTTTCAACGTTCTATTTACGTTCGAATTCCTATTTCGAATTCGGAAATAAAGTCTTGTTAGAGTTACTCGTTGATTGTTGTGCAAAAAACACAAAATTCTACGTTTCTGCAGATAGGAGCTTAAACCTCAACAGTATGGTTTTCTGGTTTTCTAATATGCTGAATCTGATGGTGTGATTTTCATTAAGATTCTATGACTTTTAGGGGGCTATTCTCCCTTTTTCGAAAATCAGGCAAATTTTCTACGTCTCATAGCTGTTAATGCGTAAAACTAAACCTAATGAAACTTATATATTTTAAATCACCATAATAAACCAATTCCTTTGATATATCTATTGGTATTAAAGTTCCGTTTTTTAGAGTTTCGGTCACTCTCTGAGCCAGCCAGATAAATGGAAATCATTCGAAAGGGATTTTGTTTTCGTCTTTTGATCCCAGCTTTTTAGCAATACCCTAAAAAGAAGAAAAACAGTCTTAGAAGAAGTTTATTATTATTCAATACAATACAATACAAAATACAATTCAAAATAGAATTACAGTACACTTATTCCCCCTCGAAAGGCTCCATTGCCAGGGATACAAGGGGGGTGCACTAATTTCATTTGAGAGATGTGTATGTTGAGCTTTTTATGAACGTAAACTTAAAGCAACAAAGTCTCCAAACTTTCAATGGTTATTCAGTTAAAAAGCCATATTTATTTGACTACCATGAACCACAAAAAAGAATTTATATTAAAAGATTGGATATATCAAACATTGTGGAAAATATTGTACACTAATGTTCTTGAAATAATTAAACTTACAATCTTATTTGTGGTTCTGCAGTTTAATTTACTTGCGACACTAATACAAAAACAGAATACAAAACGTCCTCATGTCCTAGCGAGGTTAGTTTTCTAGTAAACAGCGCAGGTTAACTTGAAAAACTTTGATGGACAAACTAGGATTGTTTTTCACAAAAAATTGAATTCATCTTTAAAGATATATACGGTTCTATAAATTTCCACATAATAAGTTTAAACAATTACATTTCTGCTGTCCTTGGTTCTTTAATATTCTGCACTGTATCTGCCGAAATATCAACTTTTGCCAAAAAATTCCCATTCTCCTTAGAAATAGTAAATTATGTTTCTTCAATATCTCTATCAATAATTTGCCATCTATAGGTCGATTCCCCTCTACATATATTTTAATATTTTGCTTCACGGATAGATTTTCAAAAAAAGAAGTTTAATATATAACATTCAAAACGCCAAAGCCATCGAACTGGCAGACATTTTAAACAGTATATTCAGTAATGATTCTAATACGGTGACAACCCATCAGGCCGATCTAGCCCCAGGTTTATCGCCAGTGGAAATAACATCCGAAAATAATAATACAGCACCTGAAACAGAAACTGCCACGGCTCAAATACCCCCTTCTCACACAACGAGTACTACTAATAGCGACAATGGTCTTTCCATCTTAACGAACGAAAAGATCGAAATTATTGCTGATGATGTCCGAAATGCCTTAGTGATCCGGAACTTGGCGGTAACCGGCTCCAGGGTTTGCACCAGGTCGTCCCCGGTTTCCGCCGCAGGATCGAAATAGTCCAACGCCTTGGTCATGAGCACATAGGTGTTGGCATCAAAGGCACGGGAAAAGGTCCGGCCCTGGTGGTGCAGGTAGCTTTCGACCTGAAACTCCACATCGCTGCCCATGCTCAGATCTCCGGACTTCACCTCCCGGCCGAATTTCACTTTCATACCGTCATCAGACAGGTAGGTAACATGGCCGATCATTCTGGCCAGCATCAGTCCCTGGTCCGGGATGAGGAAGCAGCCCCTTTCATGTACGAAGTACTCTCTGTTCGTTTTAAGTTTTAATACCGCTCCTTACTTTCAGTTAAAAAAAACTGTTTTTATTTAATGGCGCGGAAGATCAAATAGATCGCCCACTGCGGCCGAATCCAAAGTTTACTCTTTAAATTAGAAAGCACACTGCTGTTGCAGTGTGCTTTCTAATTGTTTGAGGATTCCTTTATGTTCCTTTGAATTCCTTTATGTTCCTTTGAATTTATGTTTTTAGATGTTGTCGAGGCTTTACCAAGTGACCTTCGCATTGAAGCGTGGAAATACATCAGCAAAACTAATTCGTTAAATTAAACAACGCAGCTTTTTAGGCTGTTTTGTGCCATCTGTTATAGCTTATTTTTTGGTTATGTTTCACCCATGTTTTCTTTTTTTTTTTAATTCGGCCTCCATTAAAATCGTCTAGCGCTTCCTGTGTTTACCCCCAAGATTTCTCCAGGTACCCATTTAGAGCCCGGTCGACTCTGTCTGAGCTTACAGAGTCACACCACTAACCCCGTTCCAAACCAAATAGCCGGCAACACTAAGACTCGAACGCCAGGCATACCAGTCTCGAGGCGCAGTCGAGTGCGCCGGTGACCAACCCTGGCGAAATGGGCATGGTGGATTGGGAGGTGGTTCTCGGGCGTCTGAAAGCCATGCCCGGATATGTGCGATCCTTCTCAGCGGCGTTCGGTGAGGGTGACGTCGTCACCGAGGATAACGCCACCAAGGCGCTGGCCGCCTACCAACGGTCGCTGGTCACGCCAAACAGTCCGTTTGACCGGTTCATCGCCGGCGAGCGTGACGCGCTGACAACTCAGCAGCGCCGCGGCATGCAGTCCTATTCTCGCCTCCATACCGGGCTGCACGCGGTCCACGATCGATTCGTGCACCCCGACTTTCACTTGCATTTGTTCCAGGTCGGGCATCAGCAGCAGGACCTGATCGCTGTAGACCGTTGCCCCTTCGGTGATATCCGGAGTCGTCTTCCATTCTTCATTGTCGGGATAAATCACCAGCCCGCCCCGCGGTGCCTTTACGACGCAGTGCTCCATCTCCGCCTCGGCAAGCTTCATCCGCTCTTGGTCCATCCGCAGCACCTCCTCATGGGCATTCGCTTCGGCTTTTGCGGGAGCAAGTGCAGCGCGGCCCCGCCGGAGTGAACTTGCTGCTGCACGGTGATCGCCGGGCCGCGGCGGTCCGGATTCGCGACAACGACGGGCACCTCGAGGCGGTGATTCGCACCCTGCCCGAAGAGCCGCCCGTAAACCCGAGTGACGCGGCGTTCGTCGCCCTCAACCGCGAGGTGCGCGAGCGTGCCAACGAGCTGGCGCGCAAGGTCGGCATGCCCGAGCAAGTCGCCGACCAGATCGTCGAACGGGTGCAGGACCCCGACCAACTCGCCGACCTGGTGGCCGCGTGGTACTCGTCCCAGGTGGTGGGGATGGCGATGCCGTTCTGCTCGAACAGGTCGGCGCGGTAGAACAGCGCCATGGGCCCGGTGTCCTGCGGAACGCCGTACACACCGTCGGTGCCGAGCGTCACCTGCCCCCAGGCCCAGTCGACGAACTGATCCTCGGCTGCGACGACATCTGCGCACGCACTGAGATCCTCGAGGCCGTCCTGCACGAGGAAGTTCGGCAGAGCGTCGTACTCGATCTGTCCGAGGTCGGGGGCGTCGCCGGCCTTTATCTGGTTGAAGAAGTTCTGTTAAAATGATGCCAAACAATGCACGAATTTGACTTGGGGTTGACGTTTCGCAAGCGTCATTGATGCAGTTATCCCAGAATTGGTCATTCTCCAATAAATTCAGAGCTCCATAAGTTCTGATTCAATTTTAGCATACATATCCATGACGAATTGGTGAAACAATTCACGGCATTTTAAAATATAATTTTCTTCATCCTGCCGAATCATTAGTTTATAGGAATAATAATGCATTGCACTGCATTTCTTATTCATTTCTTTGTTAGTGGCTGGATTCATCAATTTAATATTAACAGCCTCATCCCACATTTCATTAATTCTACTATTGGAATTCATTGACTGTAACTGTTGGTAAACTGTCTACCAATGCCCTCTTTATTTTACTTGTGATTTCATTGTCCAACTACATTATTTTTACACAGATTGCAGTTTCAGCACGTAAATAAGATATGGTTTGTGATATTGGTGCAGCAGTAGGCCTTTCTTTTCCCTTTCCCTTCATTTGAATACTAATACCAGAAAGATGGCAATATGATCTTTCAATGGGTAACGTGTTACCACCAGCATTAGCAGGAAGCTGGTAGAACTTTGTCGGATTGTGAATAATAGTGTTAGGCCTGATTTATAGAAATTCGGTAAGCAAATATAAAGGTGAGCCGAAGAGTTTAAACTGGATTTTTTTTACAACATTGTTCATGATACCTCACTGAATAAATAATTATCCAATTTACTTGCAGCTATTTGAAAAGAAATTGAAAATACATTTGAAAAACAGCATTAGTTTTCATGATATGACCTCATGTTGTAAAAGTATGACTGACTTATGAAATGTGCAAGGGAGTTCCTTAAAAACTTCAAAGAACACATATAAGATATCCCAAACGTGCATAAGAGATTGGAACGATGCAGCAATCCTAACAGTCATGACATTTGTTCCATTCATTTTTACCAAAATCCTTAAACTATGCCTCACAATACAAGCTGTAGCAGAACTTATGTCGGATTCTTAGTCATTTTTGTCCCTTTCACATTGGCTTACTAAAGGACCGCAAATATGTAAAATCAATTCTTATTAGTGGATTATTTTTTGCTGACAAACCACAGATCATTTTATATTCTTCCACCTAGTAGCTTACGTTACAAGCATTTCTGTAGAGTCAAAAAGTGAAATAATTACAAAAAAATACACAAAGCAATATCCAACTTACGAAAAATAAGATAGGAACTCTTAGCATTCTATTCTAATGAGCAATGCCTAAGTGTTGGACCGCCACTATTAAACAATATCGATATGTTTTGATTTGGTCATCAAATACTTATGTATTTAAATGCCTTCAAGTTCTGTAATTATAAAAGTTAAAGCATATTGAGAGTAGTTTATTCAAAGTAAATAATTGAAAGTAAGATTTATAAAATCAAATAAGAATTTCTAGTACTGGGCGTTATTGGGGTCCAAATTTCGTTCTGTGCTTCTACGTCTAATCTGAATTTTTTAGGAGGTAGTCCAACGCACTTGATTAACTGATGAGGTCTCTGATGCCATCCTTGATATCTGTGCATCGTGCTACTTGATAACACTTCAACCTTTTACTATTGTGGTTCCTAAGTAAAGACTCAACGCAAGCAATGAGTTTCTTCTCCGTACAGCTACTTTCTCGAGTTTTCTTTCTTCTTCGAGCTGTTCTAATGACTATAACCTTAAGCACTATAAATTTGATAAGACCATGTTTCTTTAAGAAGACACCCATGGATGCCTTCGGATTGTGTATGGGTCACTTACTTAAAAAAAAAATAGCCAGGTCTTCACCACTTCAAAATATAAAATAGTTGCAATGCGGCACTTTCATTTTTCATTACTTTTCGACAAATAGAAAGATACGTGTTGATGCATTCGGAATGTCTATGGCTCATATACTTTGCGGCGCTTTCATTACTTTCCGACAAGTAGAAAGACACCCATGGATGCCTTCGGATTGTGTATGGGTCACTTACTTAAAAAAAAAATAGCCAGGTCTTCACCACTTCAATTCACTCATTCACTCATTCACTTATTCACTCACTCACTCACTCACTCACTCATTCACTCATTCACTCACTCACTCACTCATTCACTCATTTACTCATTCACTCACTCACTCATTCACTCACTCACTCACTAACTCACCCACTCTTTATTGCACTAACTCACTCATTCGATCAATCAATCAGTCAGTCAGTCACTCAGTCAGCCAATTTCATATTCACAGACTCACTAACCCACCCATTTAGTCTTTCACTCTCTCATTCACGCACTCCATCTTTCACCCACTCAGTCAATGTCTATTTGCAAGTAATAAAAACGCCCCGAATAAATTTCCAGAACCAATAATACTTGAAATTCATCTTTAGCAATACTCCTTTTCGAAAAAAAACTGTTCTCGTTTTCAACCGGTTTCAGAACGAGACTGGGTTTGCACATTTCTTCAAGGGCACAGTAAATGCTACCAGCAGTTTAATATTTCTATCCGTTATTTTTCTCACAAACTCATCAATCATGACAGATTTATACTAGACATCATTCTACACAAACTGTACAGTAAAGAGAACGTACTAATTGCCATATCATTTTAATTTCCGCTGCTTGTTTTAATCGTAATTTTTTGTAAAGATCATCATCAATGAGTAACGTAATTCTTTTTGACATGTTTTTTTTAGGTGTTTTCTGTATTTAATGGACATGGGTTTTTCCCAATCAAGAAAATCTAGTGCCAATATCATATTTTTGCATCAATTTTAGAAGATATAGCAAATGTTCCAAGTATTCAATTATTGAATTTTGTATAGTAAAAATTCTAATTTTTACCTAGGAATATTTATGAAAAACAGATTCTGTGAATTTTGTGGATGTAAAGTAGCTATTGGTATTGCTAGCTGATCCTCCCTTCGGGAACAGCTGAGAAAAAGGCTATTGGCATTGCTAGCTGATCGTCCCTTCGGAAACAGCTGAGCAAACAGCTCTTGGCATTGCTAGCTGATCCTTCCTTCGGGAACAGGTGAGCAAACGGCTATCGGCATTGCTATTGGCATTGCTAGCTGATCCTCCCTTTGGGAACAGCTGAGCAACCGGCTATTGGTATTGCTAGCTGATCCTCCCTTCGGGAACAGCTGAGAAAAAGGCTATTGGCATTGCTAGCTGATCGTCCGTAGAGTAGATAAGTAGACAGGGTAGTTAGGTAGGTTAGTAGTGTAAGGTAGTTAGTTAGGTAGGGTAGATAGGTAGGGTAGTTAGGTAGGCAGGGTAGGGTAGTTAGATAGCTAGATAGGGTAGTTGTGTAGGCGGGGTAGTTAGGTAGGTAAGGTAATTAGGTGGGCATAGTAGTTAGGTAGGATGGGATATGTAGGTAGATTATTTAGTTACGCAGGGTAAATAGATAGTGTATGTAGTTTGATAGTGTACGGCAGTTAGATAATATAGGGTATGTAGGTAGCGTACGCGCGGCCAAAGCCATGCAGTACCTCTGCCATGGCTATCAGCAGTCGCTGGAAGAGATCGTCAACGGCGCGCTGTTCGAGTCCGACAACGACGAGATGGTGATCGTCAAGGACATCGAGCTGTACTCGCTGTGCGAGCACCACCTGCTGCCCTTCATCGGCAAGGCGCACGTGGCGTACATCCCCACCGGCAAGGTGCTGGGCCTGTCCAAGGTGGCGCGCATCGTCGACATGTACGCGCGGCGTCTGCAGATCCAGGAAAACCTGACCAAGCAGATCGCCGATGCCAGTACGGAGAGCCAAAAATCGAACATGCATTAATTCAAAAACGTTCAGAAATTTAAAAAAACTAGTTTTTTAACTGAAAGTAAGGAGCGACATTAAAACTTAAAACAAACAGAAATTACTCCGTGTATGAAAAAGGCTGTCCCCTTCTCCACGCCCCGCTCTTTACGCTAAAGATTTTACTGTTTAATACAGTAGAATTCAGAGAAAGAGTCAAACTTTAGCATAAAGAGCGGGGCGTTGACGAGGAAAAGTCCCTTTGTTAGTAGGGGTTGTTAGAACATCCTACCAGGCGGTGGTCTGTCGACAAGAAGAATTACTTTACAACTTTCGCGTTTTTCAATAACACGATTAATAAAAGCGTGGCGCTTACATGCGTGTTATTTCCTACAACGTGTTTCAGTCCTCCTGTTTCCTATAATTTCTCCACGAAAAGCTGTTAAACTTTAATCCATACGATTACTGAGACCAGTGTATGGCGAAAACCTCTAGAAAAAGTAATCCGTTACTCAACGCAATATTCAAATTTTGTACTACTAACCAGCTTTATAAAAGTCGTTTATCGATATTAAGTTACTTTTTCTTCATTACCAAACACAAACGCAGTAGGCACAGTTAAGTCGGTTTGATACAGTGTATGACTAGTGTGGGGCGAAGTCGTTAATACCTGACCTTGAAAATTTTTGGTTACGTAAATGAGGTCGCAATTGCGATGAAGTGTTAAAAAGAAATGTGCACCCATTGCGGCTCGCAGCGTCTTGGGGGACCAAGCGTCAGCACAATCTTCAGATAAATAAATATCGGTGATACCGGCAGCTGCGGCGGTTCGAATCATTGTTCCTAGATTACCGGGGTCTTGAATCGATTCAATTTCATGAGCAGATTATTTTAGATATGGGCCTAGCAGGTGTTGACCCAAGTATGTTAAACCCTTTATATGATATGTATAAAAATTTAAAAGCTAGGCTTAAGCTACCGACAACACTAAACCTGACAAATAACCCGGTACTTCCCGTTAAGAAAGGTGTAAGGCAGGGTGCATTGACATCACCTACCGCATTTAATAACAGCATTGTTAAACCGCAATCTAAGTCAAATCTGACATACATTCTGAGAGGAATTGATCTATCGTTAATAAGCTATGCAGACGATGTACTTAACATTGTGCTTAGTTTTGTCTTTTTTTTCCTTTTTATTCTTTCCTTTTTTCAGTTTATTCTTTTTTGTTTTTCTTTTTTTAGTTTTTTTCTTTTGTGGTTTTTTCATTTTTTATTTTTTTTCTTTTTTAGTTTTTTTCTTTTTTTATTTTTTTAGATTTTTATTTTTCTTTCTTTTTCTTTAGTTTTTGTCTTTTTTATTTTTCATTCTTTTTTTATTTTTATTTTTTTTTATTATTTATTTTTTTATTTTTTTTCGTTTTAATTTTTCTCCTTTATATTTTTTTTCTTTCAATCTATTTTAATTTATTTCAAAGCCTGAGGATGAAGTAATTTGTATTTTTTCAATTTTCTTAATGAAAAATACCAAAAAAGTTTTTTAAAGGAAAACTACACCTCAAAAAGGTATTTTTCGAGATCTAGGGGCATTTGCTCACTCCTCCCTCTCCCAAATGACGCCACTGCCCAGGATTTTTTGAAGCATATTACAATAGGTCAATATTACATAAGCTTGATTTTTTTTTCCTAGTTTCAAAGAAAAATACATGATTTAGAAGAACATGTAATAAAAATGTTTATCACCCGCCTCACGCCCAGTCCACCTATTTTAAAGTGAAAGGGAGAGGTTCGGCCTACAACGATAACCCTGTGGCTGCCTACCATTAAAAATCATGCTAGAGTAAGGGTGAATGGGGGTAGCAGGGGGGTTATATTAGGGGGTACCAAGGAGGCCAAAATAAAATTGGAATTCCTTTAACAGTTAGTCATCTGTATCAATTACGTAGGGTGGTGCAAATTTCTAGAAAGTATAAAACTGGGGCCCATTTATTAAAATTGAGTATTCTTACGCAAAATTACATCACAAGCGTACTTACATGTTTTAACATTTGTGGCCAGTAGAAGTATTTTACCAATTACCATCTACCAGCGGGTCGGCTCGGTCTCATTTCTTTTGGAACCCATATATAAGCTGTTTTTTAATAAGAAACAGCGGCAAAATAGCACAATTTCAAAAGCATGCCGTTATATTATCTTTAACATTTTAACAATAAAACATACAATACACAGGAAAAAAATATGACAATGGTTTTATTAGCATAAAGGCAAAATTGGTTAAGTTCTTAGGAATATTATTTATGGTCAAGTTGTAGAATACTTCATGTATGTATATAGTTTATACATATTTATGTAGTTTACATGTATGTATATGTATGTATGTATGTATGTATGTATGTAAATTTATATATAGTTTATAGAGCTGCTATACTAACAATGCTTTTATATGAGTTGGAGCCTTAGAATCCCTACAGACACCAGATTTGTTGTGGATAGTTTCGTCTATCTTGGTAGTATAATTAATGGGATGGGTGTCTGGACAAGGAAGTGCACGCTATAATCCAAAAAGCCAGTGTTGCGTTTGGAAAGTTGCAGAAGCGAGTGTGGTCCCAAAGGCGATGTATTCGAGCTGGAGTATATTTGCAGCGAGTTCATTGCCGTCGGACAATGGAAGAAAGTGGAGAACATCGTCGCAAGAGCCGTCAAAGCTTATCAAGAAGAAGTTGATAAGAAGTATTTGGTGTCGTCTGCGAACGACATATATCAAGACGTGGCCCGGCATATGGCTCAGCAGATTTCCATACCCGAGGCTTTGACGTTTCTACGCGAGCACGTAATCAAAGAAGAGGACGACGAAGACAGGGAAGAAACGGTCGCAGATCGTATTTGTGAGGTGGCGTCCTGTATTAACGTACTTGAGCCTCTTCCGTAAAATAAGTAATTTGAACAATTTCGTTTGTATATCCTGAGTTCGATCTCAGCTGTAGCAGCCGACTGCAGGGCTCAGAATTTAACCCCCGGGCTTACTGCACCGGTAGATCATGCAAAAGCGTCTCCATAATAATCCGAAGAAGAAGAAGAATAAAGATTCCCATGCTTAAGACTTTTGTGTAATAATTCAATTTTTAATTTTGTAGTGGATTACCCATACTTATGCTAGACATTGCTTTTTGTGCTTGTCATGGAGTATTTAGTACTAAGTATAAAATGCCTTTCTGACCTTGAAAAGACCTTGGACTGCCTGAATGGCTTGTGTTTTTGGAGCAATCAGCGTCCGTTACAACAAGATTAATCTTGTTTTGTACAACAAACAAGCTATTACTGTACTTCCTCGACTCCACTAGACTTCATTTTCTTCACTCGGCTTCACCAGCCTCTTCTCCCCCGCTCTTGACTCTAACTGTTCAACTTCCTTTTACTCCACTCCGCTTCTCTCCTTTACACTCTCATGACTCCATAGCCTCTAACAGACTCCACTCTGTAGGTATATTTCGTATTAATTTAGGTAGTTTAGTCGTTAAGTTTGTAACGTAGTCGCAGTATTTGCATAATTGTAGTTAATATTGTTGTTATGAGACATGAGATTGCCAGGTATGAGTTTTGATATTTTGGTTTGTTTAGGTAGTGTTTGGTAGGATTATCTGTAGGTATATTTCGTATTAACTTAGGTAGTTTAGTCGTTAAATTTGTAACGTGGTCGCAGTATATGCATAATTGTAGTTAATATTGTTGTTATTAATCCATTGGCGGAAGTATGGGCCACCAGAGTGTGGATTTTTAAAACAGGCAGAGGAATTAACAAAAAGTGTGGATCGCATTTTTCTGTATTTGTTTCGAAAGATTTGTGCGAATTTTAATTTAACCAGGACCACCTTTTTGCTACGTTTGTTTCGAAAAATTTGCCCTAAGTTCGAAATAACCACGACTACACCTAGTGAGCCATAGACATGTCGCGGCGGAAGCTGCGACACGCTTAAAATCTTATTTAACTTTAGCACCAAAAATTGTTGTGAAACATACAAATTTAGGCAATTTTAGGACTTTAGGAAATGACCATTCCTAGGCATCAGCTGGCTGCTCCTTATTCCTTAGGTAAAGTTCAGGTATTAGAGTAATATAACTTAAGAGTAACTTAGTTCAGGTAAAGGAGTAATGTAGCTTACATTACTCCTAGGCATCAGCTGGCTACTCCTTATTCCTTAGGTAAAGTTCAGAATGTAACTTAGGAGTAACTTAGTTCAGATAAAGGAGTAATGTAGCTTACATTATTCCTAGGCATCAGCTGGCTGCTCCTTATTCCTTAGGTAAAGTTCAGGTATTAGAGTAATATAACTTAAGAGTAACTTGAAATCACATGGTGAGAAGTAGAAAGCTATAGAAGAGGAGTTCGTGTATGTTGATTGGCAAAATTAGATGTTTGAGTTTCAAGTAATCCTTCCTACTACTTATTCAGTGAATTTCCTGAAGTTTATTTATGTGTATAGTAGCACCTCAAGCGCATAAGCAGGTCGTTACAACAGTTAAACTGATAGAATAGACAGTAACGCGTGTGAAGGGTTTTTGCGGCTGCATAAATTTCCTATATCTACATTTCAATATTTCTTCGATTCGTAAGTAGTTTTAAAAGGATTAAAAATAATAATAATGGTTGTATCATATACATGTTGAATTTTGGTCAGTTGAACATCCCTTACGTGATAGATATATACTTTATTTAATATACTTAAAAATACAAAAAAAAACGATAACCCCAAACAGAGAGCAGAGCTCGCAAGGTTGAATGTGTAAATACTAAGACAATAATATATAATAATATTATATAATATAATAATATATTATATAATAATATAATAATAAAATAATTTGTAATAATAATAATAATAATAAGACTAGATCTTTTATCTTGCGCCGGTGTTTTGACCTTAGTTCCGACAATCAGGTAATTATCATCCATCGACTGTCTGTTAATCTACGTGCGAAACGTTTTCAAGGAAGAAAGTAGGAATGGAGTGTAAGCTGGCACGATAACTTGTTACTGTACTGTTCTATTTCGCTTCCGGCCAAATGTGCTTCAAGTACAACGGTATCCGCCTGATAACGCCCAAAATATGACGGTGGGAGTTTTACCAGGTTAACACCCAATGTTCTTTCGTCATTGTCACTCTAGATGCTCCTCCCTGCTGCCAGTTAACACATAAATGTTTTAGAAGATTTAAAAAAAACAAGTTTTTTCAACTGAAAGTAAGGAGTGACATTAAAACTTAAGACAAACAGAAATTATCCGTATATGAAAGGGGCTGTCCCCTCCTAAACGCCCTGTTCTTTACACTAAAGTTTGACCCTCTCTCACAACTCTACTTTTTAAAACAATAAAAAAAAACTTTAGCGTAAAGAGCGGGGTGTTTAGGAGGGAACAGCCCCTTTCATATACGGAGTAATTTCTGTTCGTTTTAAGTTTTAATGTCGCTCCTTACTTCCAGTTGAAAAAAAAACTTGTTTTTTTGGCGAGTTAATACAACAAAAAGAAACTCGGTGATACATAATGGTGATGCAGTTTAGACGTCAGTGTGTGTGTGTGTGTGTTTGTGTTTGTGTGTGTGTGTGTGTGTTTGTTTATGTGTTATCAGTAGTTCCTAGATTGAAAGATAAAAAGAGTACTGTCTTGATGAATTGTACGTCCTATCCAATGTTAATATCTATCTAAATTGGTCTACCGATGGATAATTATAACGTAAAAAGGCAAAAAATGTTGTCTTCTCAAGAAATTCTTTAGGGTTGTTGCAAATTTTTTACATTGCGTTCGGACTCGAAAGTGAGAGAACGAGTTGGTAAACATTTCCTGACTCATCCGGATTGTAAATCTGGTCCGGTTAATAACCATTTTTAGTTGTAAGTTCTGCAAAGTCTATTTTAAAATCAACAACTGATTTTGGATTTTGCTGACCTAATACATTACCACCGTAAAGTATAGTTGTTCTCTCCTTGCTTGAATCATATCCCGCTACATTGCGTTCGGACTCGAAAGTGAGAGAACGAGTTGGTAAACATTTCCTGACTCATCCGGATTGTAAATCTGGTCCCTGAAATACCAAGACAGATTTGAAACCTGGGGTTCCGAAGCGGAAAATCCGTTTTACTCTGGTGTGTGTAACCATAGCTATTGTTTCCCAAGACACGACTAAACAACACGCTTGAACGGCCTTAGTTACGTGGTGGCAACGAGATCTCCAGCACAGTATTTTTTACTAAATGCTGAAAATGTTTGTACGGGTTCAGAATTATTACCTAAAATGGATGCCCTCTATCAATTATATTTGCAAGTTAATTTCATTTGTAAAAAGTCTTTAACACAACATACGTGATACCTCACTACGGGGAAATTGATTACTTAATATTTATTGTGTTTGGACTTCAAGCCTTCATCAGTGCTACGGGGAAATTGATTAGTTAATATTTATTGTGTTTGGACTTCAAGCCTTCATCAGTGCTACGGGGGAAACTGATTACTTAATATTTATTGTGTTTGGGCTTTGAGCCTTCATCAGTGCCAGAGGTATAAGAAAGCTTCACCCTTCACCCTATATTGCAAATAGTTGCGTTAGTTGAGAGATAAAGCCTGTTAGACTTTACCAGCTGTGAATTTAAGTCATGGAATACTATGAGAAAATAAATAACAAGTTGTTTCAACTGGAAGTAAGGAGCAGCATTAAAGCTTAAAACGAACAGAAATTGGTCATTCTTAAAGGATTAGGACAATATTCAAGCTTTAGTGTAAAGAGTGAGGTATTGACGAGGGGGCGAACCCCTCATATACGTAATAAAAATATGAAAATATAGAAGTTCGTTACGTAAGTTAATTCAGAAGTTAAGTATATTTATTTACTAATAAAAACGTTCGTAAAAAATAAAAAGTTTTAAGCAACCAAAAATTGGAGGGCAACTAGGCCATATCTGGTCAAAAGCAATCACATTCAAGTTGATATTAAAGAGAAACGAATTACAATTCAGGGTAAAAGTTGTGATCTACTTGATTTAATATATGATATGGTCACAAATCATAAAGGACTTTTGTCATTTGACAACCATCTATATAACTTTTTAATTACATTAAGCTTTCCGTAAAGTCTTATTACTAATAAGCCAATTCTAAAGAAATTAAAGGAACTTAGCAGTCTAACATTAAAACAAGCAGAACAAAAATATTTTGAATCAATCTTGGAAAATACTGTGATGGTGGAAATGCTCACATTCCAGCATGCAGAACGCATTCCCAATATGTTCAAATAGTGTATCTACGCTCAATGGCACTATTGAAATGCTCACATTCCAGCTTGCAGAACGCATTGCCAATATCTTCTATTAGTGTAACTACGCTCAATGGCACTATTGAAATGCTCACATTCCAGCGTGCAGAAACAATTGCCAATATCTTCAAATAGTGTAACTATGCTCAATGGCACTATTGAACTGCTCATTTTCCAGCGTGCAGAACGCACTCCCAATATGTTCAAATAGCGTAACTACGAATTAAGCAATTATATTAAGTAATCAATCTAATTATAATTAAATAATGCAAGAAAAATAATTATAGGAGATAAAGACAATAATTAAGTTCAAAAACTAAATATAAACTTACAATCTGCATTTTTTAAAGACTGTTTCTTCTTTGAGGGTTTGGAAATAACTTTGATTCTTTTGCTATGAAACACTCCAATATCTTGACCGTTTCCATAGAACATTTTAACAGACAACATAAAGTGTTTCCTCTTGTCTGAGTCGGATATGAACAATGTCTTAGCCGCACAATAATGCTGCATTTTTAAGCTCACTCAATGACAGACAGCTTGTGATGGAACTAAATATGTACCAAGATTTTTTTAAGCCTAGGCTAGCCTAGCATTTAGTGCAAGAAAACAATTTTGCACAATATAGGCTACTTACCATACATCTGATTTATTTTGTCAAGAATTGATTTTAATTGTGGCTGCATAAATTTGAACCCTGGATAAATATATAAGAAACTGTAAGATAAAACTGTTGTTTCTTATTATTTGCATTATTCCTATTCTTGTGGTACCCTAGGTGTTAATTTAAGGGACCTACTTAAAAAGATGTGTCTTTAATAGTTTTTTAAAACTGGTTAGGTTTTTGGCAGCTGTAATATGCCTAGGTAGTGCATTTGATAATTTAGGCGCTGCTCAACTGAAAACATTATCACCGTACCCTTTCGTATTCGACTATGGTACGATGACTTGATTTTGAGTTCTAGATCTTAAAGCTCTAGATGGTTCGTATCGAGAAATCATACGTATTAGGGCGATTTGAGTTCCAAGGCTTTAAAAGTTATCACCAACATTTTAAAAACAATACGCTGTTCGACAGGTAGCCAATGTTCCCCTTTTTGCATTCTTTCTTGTATCCTTCTTCATTTTTTTTTTAGTTTTTCTTTGGTACAGTCTTTGAAAAAAAGGCTGCTGGTGTTGATTTTCTTGAAGATAGGAACAAATTCGATTTTCTGTTTCGAATAGCTCTGATTAAGGCTTTGCAAGTAGTAGTCAAATAACCAGAACAAGCACTAAAAGTCATATTCTTTTTTTTTCACCTTTTTCCGTTTCATATCTACAGTAGATTTTTTTGAAAGCTTTTAAGTGTTTAATTCAAAAATATAATTTAGGTAGGAAAAAGAGGAAAGACTATACCAGTTCCCTTCACAAACACATTAGATGAAGCTGTTCTATTTAACCATTCAAATAATATTTTTAAAGGTTTAAATATGCTCAGTTTGCTTCCCAAGCACGTACTGGGATACTTTCTACATCACATGCGTGGATGTCAATTTCCTAGTATTCATTTATCTTGAGTTAACTTTATGCAATAATCACTTCTTTACTCGATACGAAAATCAATATAATTCGTAAGACAACTAAGCATTTGTACCTATCAGGAAGGGGAAAACTCGCTTGTGTTGAGAAATGAAAAGCAGGTCATTCCCGAGAGGAGGGGAAAGGGATTGTAAGAAAGGATTTAAAGGGAATTGGAATGTCTTGGGCACTGTAGATAAATTTAAACAGTAAAATCGTTATCTATCTCAGATAGATACAATATAAAAATATAAAAAAAGATCTAATGGTTCAGATAGACTATCTGAACCATTAGACAAAACCAGACCAAGACGCAACTGCTGGGGAGAACGTGTAAACAAGCATAAACACACGCAACTGCTCAGGAGAACGTGTAAACAAGCATAAACACAAGCAACCAAACTATGTCAAATATGCCTTATTAGCCTATTTTGAACGCTTTTTGCACCATGGAATATACGCATCTAGTGTATGCAAACTATATCAAATATATCATATTAGCCTATATTGAACGCTTCGTGCACCATGGAATGCACGCATATAGTGTATACAAACTATGTCAAATATGCCTTATTAGCGTATTTTGAACGCTTCGTGCACCATGGAATGCACGCATCTATTGTATGCAAACTATGTCAACTATGCCTTATTAGCCTATTTTGAACGCTTTGTGCACCATGGAATGTATTATATAACCTCTAAGCATTGATTTGTCACAAATAAGTTGGAAAAAAAAATTCAAAACAATTTCTACATCTTTGTATCCACCATGTTTCTTCTGTTGGCTTTGGTATTTTTCAACATACAGGTGAAATAGTAATTTTTATGTGGTTTAACAGAATAAGAAGAAAACATGGCTGATATGCTTTGACTTTTTTTTTATTCAACATCTTGACAAATCAATGTTCGTGAATTATACAACTTTTACAAAATGGATTTGTAATAAAATAGTAAGTTTGAAGCAAATGTTATAGCTGTGGGAAATGAGATTAGTAGCGGTTTTGTTTTGAATCAAGAGTTAAGTTATATCATGGATTATTTTGATGCACTTTGTCCTAAGAAACAAGGCAAATATAATGGGAGAGCAGGGAATCAAATGATAAAGTGTGCCTGTCCTAGACCTAAATTATGGCAAAGATATGAGTTTGAGCTTCTTAGTTGAAAATGTTAGGAAAATGAATGATTTTTTTTAGGTTTTGGCGCAAGAGTAGGCTTGAAAAACACTTGAAAAAGACCAAGTTGCTTAGACTGTGGATAATTAAAGGTGTGGTTTGCAGCACGTGATCGATATTTTAGTCTTTCCTTTGAAGTTCCGAGGATAGCTGTTCCGTACTCGACGAAGGGCACAAGTGAAATGAGCCAGTTCATGTTGTTCATGTTCCATAGCCAAGTGGCCGTAGGTGCACTTTGACTGGATTTATCAGATTCTTCCATCTTTGTCGGTCAGCAGCATTTCTTGTAGCGTTTTGAACTGACGTATTTGTCCATGTTCCAATATTTGACAACCAACATACTCTGGGTCTTCCTCTCCCTCTTTTCCCAGGAACTCGTCCGGCACAAAGCGTTCAAAATAGGCTAATAAGGCATATTTGACATTGTTTGCATACACGAGATGCGAACATTCCATGGTGTACAAAGCGTTCAAAAAAGGCCAAGAAGGCATATTTGAGATAGTTTGCATACACTAGATACGTACATTCCATGTTGCACAAAGCGTTAAAAATAGGCTAATAACGCATATTTGACATAGTTTGCATACACTAAAAGCGTACATTCGATGGTGCACAAAGCGTTCAAAATAGGCTAATAAGGCATATTTGACATAGTTTGCATACACTAGATGGTCATTCAGCTGGCGCGGGAGCAGAAGGCGAGGCAGGACGAGGAGCAAGGCAAGAAGGATACCGTTGCAGCTCCACGAACGGACAGCACGCCGTCAACAGATTCTCAGAATGGCGCTGAGGAGCACCGCCACCGCAACAACAGCAGGGAGGAGCGGCTGATGCACTCTGTCATTGCGGCGCTTGCAGGGTCCGATGACGGCCCTGACGGCGCGCAGCAGAGTCGCCGATCGCGGCCGCGCAGAGACAGCATCTTGGTGATGGCCAATAGCCAGGTCGAGGAGCACAGGACCGTCTTGTCCGAGATAATACTGTTAATGCACCATTTTACATCAGCACCCGGAGCTTGTTTGACACCACTGAAAATAAGTGAATTCAGCCCATCTTCCTGCTCAATTTCGTCAAGTCTATTGAAAGACTATGCGCAAAGAACTTATAAAAGAGTTAGAAAATCATGTGACTTACCTCATAAATCACTTTTGTACTGCATTTTTTCTGAAACGGTAAAACTATTTACTCTCTGAATGAGCTTCTATAGTACAAAAATAAAGGACGCTACTTCATGATTTTTTACACACCGAATTAGGTGCTATTTTACGAATTACAAGTGCAACTTTGTTTGGATTGAAGTTGGGAGCCAGACACGTATGCAGAATCTTCCGGGAGGAGAAGAATGGGCAGTAAGCAATTCAGAAACTTTGACAACAAGAAATTATAGGGAAAATTATAGATTTCGGGGAGAGCCCAGACCTGAAATAATAGGATGAAATCACAAATTTCGGGCATAATCTTGTTGGGTCTCCCCCTAAACCTGCTTTGGTTTCAAATACCCTTGGGTAAAAAAAACTTGTGTTTCTTGTCACCTTTCTGGACTTCTCTACGTTTGTTGGTTAAATTTTTATTTTTTATTTGTTTTGAAGATATTGGGAAACTCTTTAGGAAAAACAAAAATGCTCTATGCTTTAATATAAAGTTTAGAATTTGATCAAAGGATAGATTTTTTAGGCACTGGCTGCCTCCATAATTACCATTTTTGTATTAGGGTAGGTTTTTCATGGTTTTGGTACTTCGACTGCTTTGTATTTACGTTTTTAGAGCTACAGTGCTACACATGAATCCACGCACTTGTCACAGTTGGCATTTGTATGGCTAAAAAAAGCCTTACGGTAAGTTCAGAAAAAGAATCAATACGTCATATGAAGAAATCTTCGTGGCTGATTTTTGATTGGCAATTTTTCTCGAACCTCTTTAGGGCTGCGAAGTTTTGTCAAAGGACTTAAATCAGGGAAACGATTGAACTGGAATAGAATCTTTTCATAATGTAACTAACTTTAAACGTGGCACCAACAGTATGTTCTTGTTTTAACTTTGGCGAGGTCGAATCTGACCCTCTAAATGTAATTTTACTGGCACGTTGCAGACTCTTTGTGCAGCACATGGGTAGTAGTGACTGAGCATGGAAAACATTTTTAAGTGTATTTTTAGAACAAATTTGGCCAATTTGGTCTTTGAGTAATACATCCCAGTTTTTAACGTTTTGGCATTAATCCTCATTTTTTAGAATATAATTGTGGCCATATAAATGTAGAATATACGAGTGGAATATACTTGTGGCACTATAATTTTAATCTAGCAGAAAAAAACCAAACATAATAAATGTGACTGAGCATGGAAAACATTTTTAAGTGTATTTTTAGAACAAATTTGGCCAATTTGGTCTTTGAGTAATACATCCCATCATGGAATGTACGCATCTAGTTTATGCAAACTATGTCAAATATGCGTCATTAGCTTATTTTGAACGCTTTGTGCATCATGGAATGTACGCATCTATTGTATTCAAACTATCTTAAAAACGCATCTTTAGCCTATTTTGAAAGCTTTGTGCACCATGGAATGTACGCATCTAGTGTATCCAAGCTATGTTAAATATGCGTCATTAGCCTATTTTGAATGCTTTGTGCACCATGGATTGTACGCATCTAGTGTATGCAAACTATGTGAGATATGCGTCATTAGCCTATTGAAGTGTATCAGGACAAGCCCCGTCTCGCGCGAAAAGAATTGACCGAGGAAATTGTCCCACAATATGATGATCATATTCACATCCAGAACTTGACTTAAGAAGAGGTCATTATTTCTAACAGCTTATGTGCCTCGTGTTGTTAACTACAGAATGAACACCAGTGGCACACTTTCAGAGAACGTTGAAACGAGGATCCCAAAAATACTATTTGCAGCCAGGACCCTCAATTGTTTCAGACATAATATAAAAGACGAATTTTTTAGAACACTCAAGCGAAGAGAAGAAAATTATTACACATATGAGGGGTTTACCTCCTTGTAATACCTTGCTCTTTATGCTAAAGTATTTTTAGTAATTTCAAGTATTTATTCTATCGCCTTTGTGATTCAGGGGTCATTCTTAAGGAATTGGGACAAAATTTAAGCTTTAATGTAAAGAGCAAGGTATTGACGAGGGGTGAGCCCCCTCATATGTGTAATAAAAACATATGAATATAGAAGTTCGCTACGTAATTTAATTCGTAAGTTACTTATATTTTTTACTTATGAAAACGTTCATAAAAAATTGTAAGTTGTAGCTAATTCTCCTCACAAAATAAATCTTCCTTCACATCCAAGGTGTCTAGATCTTTTTCTTTTTCCTCTATATATTTTCCTGTAACTCTATCCCGAATTAGCACATTTTCAAAATCTAAATTAATCACCGTTTTGCTGCTTTGAAATGCGTGTTTGAGCAATTATTATCACCCTAAAGATTTTTTTTCTTTCTATTTTCTCTTGACAGATTCGTCCCGAATCAGTACGCCCCCATTTTCAAGACGTATGAAAACAAGAAAGGACATAATAAATCAAAAGAGAAAACCCAAACTTGGAATTCAATGTTTCTGGTTTTCTTTGAAACAAAAACCAACACGAGTCAAGGCAACTTTCATTAATTTACAAACAAAAGTGCGAATGAAATTAACAGTGAACGCCTGGCTCTATTATTGAGACTTGGGTGTTGATCGCATCAGAGATACATGTGTTAAAGTTGTAATGCTGATGAATTACAGCTAATTTTCTGGCGAAAAAAACATGTTATAAAAATATGTGGAGGGCTTTCAATTGGTGTCTTTCAAAGGTCAAGAGAAGCTCGAACCAATTAGAGATTTTCTACGGTTAAACTTTCAAAGTGTGTGAAAAGAAATCTTGAAGAGACCAAAGGTACTATGTGTTTACTGCTACTAATGCTAATACAACCGCTGCTACTACGCAAGCTAAGAGCATTAAGGTGAAGCTTTCAAGGAATATTTAGGTGGACGTTGCACTAAATAAAAAAGTTCTTGTGCCATTTTTAAGAGTCTAAAGAGATTGAAGGCCAAGCAGCCCTCCTCCCAAGCCCATTCATTTTCCGAACACTTCAAGTCAAATTTTTTAGGAAGTCATTTTGTTTGGCATAGTAGAACTGTAGATTTTGACACAAAAAATTATCAGCGCCATCTAGTTTTCGGCATGTTTTCAGAGTAGTAATAAGTTGAAATTGTTAGCAGTAGTATCGCCGCAGAAAATCGCCAGCTGCATCTAACTTTCGGCGGTTTTTTTTTGCCATTTTTTCACAGCAATAAGGTAAAACTAGTGTAGTAATAAGTATGTGATCTATTTTTCTAAATAAAACCAAAGCATTACAAATTTTGAAAAATGCCGATAAACAGTAAACGGTAGATAGCGTTGTTAATTTTTTCCACCATTAACTCCTACTCCAAGAGTTTTTGAACAGGAAATTTATGGCCTCATTTTTAGATCATTATTTTAGAAACATGAATCCCTCTTTTTTTCGGACGGACAAATTTATCAACTGACACATCATAGCGAAAAGTTTAAAAGCTAAAAATGAGATTTTACAGGAAATACAAAATGCTGCTTCTGATTACCTTTTCAATGCTTGTTTTCGCTGTTTATGTGACTGTGAATATTAAAGCAGTAAAAAGATTTCTCAAATATTCTTTAAAAGTACCACGAGGTAAAATTGGTTGAATAGGCTTAGGCATATCGCCAGATAGTGTCCGGGTTGAAGGATTAAGCGATGCAGGTGTTTCAATTGGCTCTGTTGATGTCAAACAGGTCTATCTTTCAAGCAATTATGACACGGAGGAACGACTGAAGCTCGAGCGGCAGGTGGAAGTTCTGCACGACGAGGTTCGGCGTTTGACGCAAGTCATCTCAGACACCAATTTGCAGCGGGATATGTTGCAGAAGCTTATCGCAAATGCGGGAAAACCGAACCGCGGCGAAGCCGGAAACTCGTTATCCGCGTTAGAGGTTGCTGATTTGCTAGGCTGACCGCCAGGCCCGCCGCCAGCGCCAGCCGCAGGGAGGATTTCAGGGCCTGGCCCAGGTGCATGGTGTTTCGCTTAATTGGTGACAGCATAGGCATCCGCAAATCCGGTTTCCTTCACGCTTTTCAACAGCTGGCTGCGTTCGGTCTTGTTCTGTGCCGGGCCGACCAGCACCCGCCAGAACGTCTTGCCGCTGGAGGACTGTTCCCGCACCACCGGCACCATACCCGCGCTGCGCATCAGGTTGGCGGTCCGCTTGGCGTTCGCCTCGACGCTGAAGATGCCATTTCAAGCCAAATTTTAACAAAAGTTTTCATTTATTTAAATTTGACTTTTGTGACTTTAGCCTCTGAAAAATTATCGGTTATCTTGACATCCTTTAAAATACATACAGGTTTGAATACAAAAAAGAAGAAAAAAGAAAAAAGTAAATTCGGTGTACTTACTTATATTTTCAAGGAATGCTGATGAAGATATGAGAAAAACGAAAACGCTGAAATCTGTTTGAATATATTTACTAGCAACTGGGCCCTCTACTTTATCAAAAAAAAAAATATAAAAAAATGATTATAACCGGTCGCCATAACCGGTGATGTGGATCGCTGCGATGATGTGTTTTGGCTTCTGCTAAGCCGGGACCGGTCGCAGTATTTGGCGGTTCCCATCAGTGCGGTCGGTGAGCGCGAGCTCTTAATGGCAATGCAAATACGTCTGTCGAACTTCGACAACGACGCGGTGATCACCGCCATGACCAGCACAGAAACCGAGCATTACACCGTTTGGGAAGCGCCGCTGCCTCATTAAGGGGTTGCTTCGGCAGAGTGTTGGGCATCACAAGGAAAGATGAGGACGACTATGCCGACTTTTGAAAAATATATTTTGCCCTCTCTCGACAGTTTCACGAATCGGGCCCCCTTTACAGAAAAATTTTTCTGACAAAATTTGTAAGAATGAGAATCTAGTGTCATTCCGAATATAAGGATTGCCAATCATCTTTAGACACAAGGTCTTTAATGAGGAGTCTAAAGGTATTCCATATATAATTAATTTTATCAGACTGGCAGTTAAAAAAAACAATCTAACCATTTCCTGATTATTCAATTATACAGCTAATAGTATAAAACATTTTAACAACTATCTAGAAAATTTAGGAGTCAAATTTGAATTAACTAATTTTAGTTACTTATTTTCATGGTTCAATATTGCAACACTGATGAGAATATGACAATGTCCTAAAAACTTCGTAATTTTAAATGAGCTGAAAGGAAAATCTTTAAAAATCATGGTTTTCACATATGAAATGATTGTAAAATTGTCGTGCTTGTGTTTCGTGTTTTGTTGTGTTTTAAAATGTGTCGTGTTTTGTTTGGTGTATTGAAAACGTTAAAGAGCAGGAAAATAACATAGGCTACCAAAAACTGCATAGGGAACATAAAAATTATGAGCCCAGCCCAGCGTAGCTCTGATCTTTTAGTGGTATGAACTCCGTGTTCAAATGCTTTGGAGATTTCTGAGTGACTAGTTTGGATCTTAGCCATCTCTTGCTGGTATATTTAGACATACATGACATAGAGGTTATGTCCATATGCTGCTAAAAACGGAAGCATCTCTACTGCAGCTTGTAAGTGCAGACCCCAAAGGCGCAGTCTCTCGGCACGTATGTATTTGAGTAGCAGTCCAACCATATCAAGAAACTGAAACCAGAGCTTTGCCGTTCTCTGAGACAGCAGGTTCCCCTAATATTTGCTTTCGGGAAGATCTCCCGAGAATTATACATAGTCCACAAGGGCGGAAACTGGACAGATTATTGAATACTTGTTAGGGGAAGTGAAGAGGACACGGCCTCCAACTGATTTAATAGTTTTACCGTAGGACAGCAAAAATACCAAGGATTTTTTCTCGCCTTTTCTTATTGCCATTGTTGGTAGTCTTTGCAATTCAGAGAACCCTGTGAAAAACTGAAGAAGTAACAAGTGCTTGTTTCACATTAATATAAATTTCTTAAAATATTCACTTTCAGGTTAAGAGGTCATCATAAAGCTTAAATGCCTCAGCGTCTCCACGTATCTCAATCAAGAAGTTTGAGACCGAAATAAAGAAGAACATAGCTGTTATTTCCATATCTTCGACGCCAATCGTGTCATGGTGTCTTCCTGAAAACGGAAAAATATGAGCCAAATGTAAAACATTTTTGCCGATTCCGAGATCATCAAAATATCCAAAACAGCAACAGAAGGACATTTACGACACTATTAATTCGTGGTAAATTTGTCACAAAATAGTTTTTTTTTAACATTTAGCGAAGTGTTTCTGTGAAACTTGGAGCATCACTGCATAACTAGGAAAACAACTACAGGCATTTGATAATAACTGCCTAAGATCTATTTTGAATGTACATTGGACAGAGAGAACAAGAAATGATGAGATTTATATCATGACAAATCATACCTCCATCCTTGATGCAATTAGAATGCAATGATGGATGTATTGGGGGCACATGTTGCAAATGGGTGATGGAAAGCTACCTCATGACATACAGTGTTGGACACCCCCTGGCCTCCACAAGTCAGGGAGACCCAAAATGACCATTGGCAGGATGCGATGAGGCTCGGCCGGGGCGAGTCCGTCGCGGAGCGCCCGCGCCGCAGCGATCCAGTCCTCGGTCGATACTCCGGGGCTCAGGAACGAGCGCACCCGTTCGACGCCAGGCGCGCGTCCGAGCTGGAGGCGAGCCAGCGTGATGTTGGCGGCGAGCTTGGCATTCGCCGAGCTCCCGCGATGGCGGCGCAGCGTGACTTCGCACTGCGGGTTGGCGGCAAAGCCGAACGGGCTGATCTCGGACAGCGCCCAGAGGACCTGGGACTCGAGCGTTCCGGCGGCCCACGTGTCATCCTCGTGCACGACCGGCCCAAGCTGTCCCGGCCGACCGTGCAGTTCGCGAAGCAGGTAGCGGGTGTGTACCCGCGCACGATGACGGTTCCGTTCGTTCCCGCGTGGCGGGAGCCCGGAGCCGTCGAGATCCCCAAGAACGTCCGTGTGCAGCTGGTCCTGGCTGCTCTGGCGCCCAAGAAAAGGAAGAAATCATGAAGATCCTCACCAACATTGCCGCGTACGTTCCCCCGTCTGGGGGCGTTGCCCCTCCTGGCACCGAGAACCTCAGCACGGTCGTCACCCGGAAAGTAATAAACCCTATCATTTTGTGCTAGTTACTTTTGTTGTTTAAGCATGTACCCCATATATACTTATGATGATATGCGCTGTGTAGGGTGGAACCTTCTTTGTATTCTAGGCCTAAATATAACATGTAAATAGTGCGTAACATTGAACTATCTAAAATAAATACTTGGTTCTTCTTCTTCTTTGCAGTGTCGTATTCGAAACTTTCGAGCTTAGACGATCATGGCTTTAACAAGATTACGGTCTGAAAATGTTTCGCGTAAATTGTTCACTTTTACAAGATTTTTTGCAGGCGATGCGCGACTATCCAATGCCTCCGGCGGACGAACCGCTGATCCCTTTCCTGATCGACCTGATCTGATGTCGGCCATCCGGATCGGGTCAAGGGCCTGTTAATCAATCATTTATCATAATTTGAGATGCTTCCGGCGTCGATTTGAGCCGGGAGCCAATCATGAGCAACGACGAATTCTGGTCGTCGGTCTATTCAAAAGCCGATCAGACGGTCCGTCCCGGCCGCTTGTCAGCCCTGCGCGTGGCGCTGCTATTCGGAATGGCCGCTGTGGCATTGGCGCTGGTGAATTTCAATCAAAACTTAAAAAAAAGCTTTGACTTAATGGCTAGCTTTAAGGCTAGCCAAAATTTAAAGGCTAGCTTTGACATTTATATATGTTGCTATAAATGTCCGAAATATGATTCACGTCGGCATTTGCCGGTGAATTAAAAATTTTACTTTCTCGGCTGGGATTCAATTAGCTATGCGAGTTAGCAAATTCAGTCTTATGCAAGCTGTGATGGTAAATGTTAAAGTTACGGAAAGTTAGATTATGTTAGTTTTGGTTAGGCTAAATTTCGTTATAAATATCAGGTGTCGATATCGACCGTTCAAACTGTAAGGGAGTGTCTCTCGATGTCTACTGAAGACAGCAGTCTCAAATTCGGACAGACTAAATCAAAAGGGAGAATGCAACAAGTGCAGAACATGTGATTTTCATTAAAATGTGACGTTAAGTTTTAATCCTATTTATACATATGTAGGTATCAGAGCAGAGTAAAAATCGCTGGTAATGGAATAGAAGTCACGTGAAGTTTACCGAGTTAAAGAAGGCTTTGAAGTGACAACGCTCTTGTAATAGCGATGCTAATATCATTTAACGCATTCCCAATATGTTCAAATAGTGTAACTACGCTCAATGGCACTATTGAAATGCTCACATTCCAGCGTGCAAATTCCATTCCCAATATCTTCAAATAGTGTAACTACGCTCAGTGGCACTTTTGAAATGCTCATATTCCAGCGTGCAGAACGCATTCCCAATATCTTCATATAGTGTAACTACGCTCAATGGCACTATTGAAATGCGCAGATTCCAGCGTGCAGAACGCATTCCCAATATGTTCAAATAGTGTAACTACGCTCAATGGCACTTTTGAAATGCTCACACACGTAATATGCCTACAGTTAAAAGGCACGCCGCTTAATGCGCATACAGTTAAAAGCAACGCTGCTTAATGCGCATACAGTTAAAAGCCACACCGCTTAATACGCATACAGTTAAAAGCCACGCCACTTAATATGCCTACAGTTAAAAGCCACGCCACTTAATATGCCTACAGTTAAAAGGCACGCCACGTAATATGCCTACAGTTAAAAGGCACGCCGCTTAATACGCATACAGTTAAAAGCCACGCCACTTAATATGCCTACAGTTAAAAGGCACGCCGCTTAATACTTTGTGATTTCAAATATCCAATCAACATAAATGGAAATGATTGCAATTCCATATGGACAAATACAAGAATATTTGGGCCAGAATTACTCCATAACAGTGAGTTTGTGGAAGATTTGCAAGAGAGAAAAGATGTTCCAAAAGTCAATGGATCTATTAACAATGCTTTCATGACCCATGTTTGGGTAATACTAACATTGACCCTTATATGATTTGTCAAGGACTTTGACAAATTTAATGGTTGAGAAGTTGACTTTCTAGGTGGTAAATTAGAGATTTAACCATTAAAATGCCCGGCAACTAGAACTTTTTATTTTTTTACGAACGTTTTTATTAGTAATAAATATGCGTAACTTAAGAATTAACTTACGTAACGAACTTCAATATTTTTATATTTTTATTACGTGTATGAGGGAGTTCACCCCCTAGTCAATACCTCACTCTTTACACTAAAGCTTGAATTGTTTCCTAATTCTTTAAGAATGATCCCTGAATCCCAAAGGCCATAGAATAAATAGTTTAAATTACTAAAAATAATTTAACGTGAAGAGTGAAGTATTTTGGAGGAGAAAAAACCCGCTGGATGCATTCATTCAACGCATTAAGGGCCCGGTGGGTATCGATGTGGGCGCCCAGAGTCCGGTCGAAATTTCCCTATCGATCGTGGCGGAGGTGATGCAGGCAAGCCGGCGAATGACCGCGTGATCACGCCGGATTGCAGAATATCGTTGAGGAGCGCCAAAGTTTGGCCTGCGTCCGTGTCACGCAATCGACGATGACGCTAACCGCGCTATTGAGGATAATGGAACTATTCGCTCTTGCTTAGCAAGAGACCTTCATCCGAATTCTCGTATCGAATGACGTTAAGGTCATTACCCGACAAACAATAGATAAATAAGAATTTCTGTTGGTTTATGTTGCAACAACCGAAGTATCACAGAAATTAACAGTTTACTTGGTAACGGTTTTGTACTTGGCATCTTCTGAACTAACGTGCTTAATAATGAAAAATAGTAGGCTACCTGCCATTTGTTTCACCATTCAGTATTGTTTCCAAATATGATAGTTGCTAACGTGATAGTTGTATCCCACCCACACCAACCCCTAATGGAGTCAAATACACACGAAAAATATATAGAAATATGAAAAAAATATATACTGCAAACACAAAGAGACGTTGTAAAATTAGTGGTAGTTCAAGCATGATGGACTTTTCCAACCCTTGTTTCTTCGACAGAACAGAAAATAAGTGGATCTTAAGGCTACTTCACTCAGTTTTTGTAAGATCCTGTTTTCTTCCAGTGAGAATTGATTGAGCAGGTTTATAAACTTGGATATGTTGTCAGAGAAAAATAATAATAATGATAATAATTTTTTTTTAAAACTTCAATTTATTGTCATTATTCTTATACAATCCCAGTACTCACTTACAAAAAGGTATACAGGAAAGAGAGTGTAACCGCACAGCATCCGTCGGCACCTTTTACATGATACACGACCTTCATGCTCAGCTAGGCCGTTAGTGTCAAATAATGTAAGCGATAAAGAAGTTTTAATGGTTTAAGACCGCTGTGTATCTGAGTCGTAAATCTTCCTTATCCACAGGATTTAGGGCCCATTATGGAAAGAAAGCCTTTCCAACCTTTTTAATGCTATCCCAGTCATCTTAACTTATAGGGGCATATTTAGGTACTCTATTTGACATGTAAATGAAAGTTATTTTACTTTGTTATAAATGTCTTGAAAAGCATTTAAAAAATGCAGTAGGTAATATTTTCTAATCGGTAGTATGTGCTCAAATGAGTCCCCTAGCTGGGCGCCTAAAGGAGGGAGATTGTATCTCCTGAGAAAAAAATCACTCTCTGAATAAATTTGATGTCTTTAAAAATAAGAGTATTTTATTAAGAGTAGTGACAACTTTAATTTGACCAGTGGAAGTTATATCATCACGTCCGCACTTAGCAATAAGATTCTTCAATTTTAGGCTACATACATAATGCTATGTCGTCCACTCTCTGTGTATTATGAAAGATGTTTAGGAGCTTTTGTGTTTGCTTTTGTCTATGCCTATGGAAATTGGTATTAACACATTCTATGCATTTCCACCGTCCAATAGACAACTAAAAATACTTGGTGACAGATTTCGAATTTTATAAATGAATTTTATAAAAGATGTTTAGGAGCTTTTGTGTTTGCTTTTGTCTATGCCTATGGAAATTGGTACTAACACATTCTATGCTTTTCCACCGTCCAATAGACAACTAAAAATACTTGGTGACAGATTTCGAATTTTATAAACTTTAATAAATAATAACATTAAAAATGTAATATGACGTTCTTATGGCTACTTCCGAGCACTTCATCATCAGCCTATTTGTATCTATTTCTAAATGTTTAACAAATTTCATGAAACCTCATTAATCCTTAGTAAAAAAACCCCAAAGTTGAGATTTTTAGAGTTTGATCAATAGTAATAATAATAATAATAATAATAATAATAATAATAATAATAATAATAATAATAATTTTTTTTTTAAAACTTCATTGCCATTTATTGTTCTGTAAATTTACAGTTTCAGTACTAACGTTTACATTCTCACTGTTATGTGCATGCTACCACTACTACTACCACACTACTCCATTTAGAATACTGAGGGGAATTTCGAACTAAATTAAAACGCACAATGGGATTGTAAATTGTCAAAGAAGGCGTATATCGAGAATTAATTCGGATATTGAGTTGGAACTTTCAGAGAATACTTAAAAGGGAAGATTATCTGACCAAAAGGCAATATGTGCAGGTTACAACTAATACTAAATACTATTATTATGCTACATTTACTACTACTACTACTTCAAATACTACTTTTATTGCAACTACTTGTAAGGCTAAACTTAACTTTGACTCCCTTTCTTTTATACTTTATCTGTGAACTGACCAACACACGTTGCAAAAAAATACTGAATTACCAATGAGTTGTATGAGTTTCGATTATCCGGATTTTTCGATTTGCTGGAAGCTTTTTTGGATATTTGGTTTTGACCGCCGGGATAATCGACGATGTACTGGATTTATTCATCTATAAATCATATCTTTACTAATGTCGATATTTATTCATTGACATATTCCTTTGTCGGTTCATTCATTCTATGATATTTTCACATTAATTGATTTACTTAGTTTTGTTTCTCGACTGTAGGAGGGCTGCGAGGAGAATTAAATACTATGAAATTTTTAAAAACATATGCCATTGTTTTAGGACATAAATTAGAATGCATTTCTTTTCAAGCTGCTATTTAAAAGTAGTAAGTATAAGTTTCAAATTGTTAACATTTGTGATTGTGTCCATGATCATGGGTGTCCAACTTAAGATTTTCAAGAACTATCAAAACCTTAGTCAGGGAGAATTAGCCTGATTTTGGGGTCAACTGGGAATTAATTCTGATGTTAGCATGTTTAGTACCGTTAGATTAAGGCACCACCTGGTAGCTAAGGTAGAGGTTGCTAAGCGTATTAACTGTATTATTTGGAGGTATCGAATTTTATTGATTGGTACAGGAAAGATTACGTAAAATACGCAATTTAATATAGTTGGATGGAAACATATATGTATATAAGCTACGTGGTAAAACCTGAAAATTTAGAGCAGAGTGGTCGCAAAGTTCATAGAACTATACCTGGCTGTGAAAGTCCACATTGAAACCAGCACAGATATGTCATAGTTGGAAAGGACCGAATGGTCAATGCTGATGCTCAATGAATTTTTTTGGTCACTTAAAAAGGGCACTAGAACTTTTCACTTCCGTTAGAATGAGCCCTCTTGCGATATTCTAGGACCACTTGGTCGATACGATGTCCCCTGGGAAAAAAAATAAATAAAAATAAACACGCACCCATGATTTGTGTTCTGGCAAAAAATACAAAATTCCACATTTTTGTAGATAGGAGCTTGAAACTTCTACAGTAGTTCTCTGATACGCTGAATCTGATGGTGTCATTTTCGAGGTGTGTTTTCCTCTAATTTCTTAAATAAGGCAGATTTTCTCGGAGTGACGTATAATGTCAGAGAAATAAAAACCTAATAAACTCACTATGTGGCGTCCTCCGGGCAACTACTTGATTTTAAAATTAGCATGAAGCAAGAATATCATATAGAGGTAGATGTAAGGAAGCTTTCCAATGTTTCCTAAGCCTTTGACGATCATTAGAAAAAAAAACATTAAAAATAAAAATTCTCATTAAACAGAATTATAACTCCTGCATAATTAATGGAGGTTTTGTTGTGTTATCTGTTGGTTTTTTTTTCTATCTAGTGGACTGCTCTTTACTCTTTTGAAATCCGGGATCACTCCCAACGACAGGGCCTCGACGCTCGGCCCGGAGAGGAGGGCCGCGATACTCGGCGCATTCGAGTTGTAAATTTGCCCGGGCGCCAACGGTTGCCGGTGACTGACAATTTCGTTCCCGGTAGAGGCAACCCCAACCTTCAAAGACGCAACACTACTCACGGAACGAATACCTTGTGAAAGCAGGCCGGATAAAACGGCCGGTGTCACACGGGTTCCACTTTTGTACAGAACCTCGTTTTTGCGCAGGTTTTCACCACGGAACCGGATATGCTGTCCTCATTTTATCCCGCTCAAACACTTGCGAGTCGATCGTCGGCTCGGTCAACTTGGACGTTATACCGCTTGGGCAACAACTCTCGGAATGTCGCCAACGCTGCACCTGTGAATACGAATAATCCGACTGACAGAACTCAACCAAATGCGAAGTACCGTTACCTCGGGTACTATCTCCTATACCTTAGTGCTCTTATCACGCTAGTTGGCCTTGGAGTTGCAGTAGCGGCCAGACTGTTCTACCCGATGAGCTATGCCGGAGCAGGACCAAGTGATCCCAACGAACCTGTGCGCACCACCAATAATCTATATAATACATACAATTGTCGCTACTGATCCACGTAGAGGAAAGAAGCTGTTAGAGTTACTTCAATGAGAACATCAAAGCAACTGAGTTTTTGCCAGTTATTTGCCCTACCTGCCTCAGAGAAAAAAAATTAAATGGTGCTAAATTCTTTAGCATTAGGAAAAGTAAATTTACAGGAGAAAACAACAAAAACATAACAATTGATTTTGTAGCTTTATCTTCCTCTACAAAACATTTTTGAGACCCCCCCCCCTCTCCTGTACCTTATGACAATCAGAAAACATAAAATCCAATTCTTCTGGGGTAGATGGCGTGAATCTTAAAAACGTTTAAAGCTGTGATGACGTATATATGTGATACGTATCCTACTTATTATCAACCTGTCTTTGGAAACAGGGACCTTTCCAGAAGCACTGAAGCAAGCTAAAGTTATTCCACTTTATAAAGGGGGTGCCAGGTCAGATACCGGTAATAGCAGACCGATTTTGATGCTGCCTCTAATTTCAAAAATTTCCAAAAAGTGATTCATCGTCGTCTATATGACCATCTCACGAAACATGGCCTAGGAAAGTTATGAAGATGACGTTTTGGAAATCCTCTGAATTAGGTTTATCCTATGGGGACCAATTGTTAATTGGAGCGACCATTAGCTGGGGTTTGAAGCATATAAAGGCATCTTAGTTTCAATTTGTTTTTGTGCATTATCTAAACAAGTATTATTTGCTTTCGAAACATGGCAAAGAAGATCTTTCAGGGAATCCCTTTGATGTTACGTGGTTCTAAACGAAAAAATCTTGTTATTTCTAGCAATAATTAAGTCTTGCTTTTGAAAAATATGCAAAGGAAATTTTGCCACCTCCTGGACACAACATATGTCAGCTCTTCTCCTGGCTAACATTTCGACTACCTCTCTTCTTCTGCCCAACAATGCTCCCACGTTTACAGTGCACACCTTGATCTCTCCTTCTCCTCTTCTATTGTGTGCACAGCACTCCTGCCTGGGGATTCTTTGCACCCCCCACCCATTTAAGGGCTGCCAGGGACTGGGGGCCAATCCGTTGTTGTTTTCCACCATCTTTATGGAGCGAGGGTTTTTTACGTCCCAGATGCCCTTCCTGACGGACAACCCTCCCCATTTATCCCAATGGAACAGGTATGCAAGAGCTTGCAATAGTAAATAATCATGTACTTAAGGATATGCGGTGTAGGAAAATTGATTTTTATGACCATTTTGTAGTTTTTAACGAGAGTTATGATCACTTAACAGGGTTAGAGAAATGTAAAAAAATAGGTGGAACACTTGCTTCTTTTACAGCTCCTGAACATGAAGTAGTGTTTAAGAAAATGGCTGCAAAAGCTCATGATAGAGACTTTGGAACATGGAAGGTGTGGATAGGGCTGATAAAAGAGGATGGCACCTGGAAATGGGACAGAGAAGATATATTGCCTGTGGGGCCGGGTAGCTGCCGCATATATTTAACACTTATATTTAAGATTATTTCTTGGTCGATTTAGCTATTGATATTATTTTATAGACCAGGCTTGTAGTGTTTCCAAAGCTACTGTTGTTGGTATTTCGTTAAGTCTTCATGGAAACTTGTTTTCCCTTAAACAGCGATTATTTTAATAATCCCTAACTTACGTTTTAACTTGCCTTTAGAAGTTAACTTACGTTTTCTTTTGTAAAATCCTTGCCAGAATTCCGTTGGATTGTTGGAATGTAGTAGGAATTTTATGATTTTTGACACATTTTGAACCGAATACTTTTCCTTCGTTTGCGTCTTTCATTTGCTAGCAAGAAATTGATTTTTATTCCTGGTTGGCCTCATTGTAGTGGGAATTCTAAAATTTATGACCCATCTTGAACCGAATGCAAAAAGTGTCTTTTTTTCTTCGTTTGCGTGTTGCATTTGCTTGCGAGAAAACGTTCTTTGTTCCTGGTTGCCCTCCTTTTAGTATGAATTTTAAAATTTATGGCCCATCTTAAGCCGAATGCAAAAAAGTCTCTTGGAACCTGGGCACTAGACATCTGTCTGAGCCAATTTCTGCCTCCTCCACAGCGTGACTCATTGCCGTAGAGGTGAGAAGTTTAAATCTTGCTGCCCCTGTGCCTTTTGTCCTCCTGCTGGCCTTCTGGAACTAGGCGGAGTTGGGAAATCCTTCTTGATATATACTGATCCAACACAACGATGACAATACATTTTGTTCTTAGTCTGTTGCCCTGATATGGTTCGTTGCTGTAACATCTCATGTTGACAGGCCATCAGGCTGCTTTGCTCCACCATCTACTTGGTAATTTAAAATAGCTCTCACATACCTTTTCCGGGCGACATTTTAATTTATGTATGTCTAGAGCCATTGGATATGTTCTGGAATGTTATTCTCAGTGAAGACAGAATATTAGGATATCCTATGTCCTTGACAAAGAAAGCAAATAGAAACAAAACGCGATAAATATCTTTACTTACCCCCTTTAAGATTTTCCCCTATTTACTGATTTTTAATTAACTAAAAAATGAAAGAAGAAATGGAGAAATCATTTAAAACATTAATTCAGCAAAAACTAATCAAAATTGTATAAATTTTGTGGCTTACCTGACTCACTTTTCTTTTTCATCTTCTGCTGATCAATTTCTTCTGCTTAGCCTAACAATCAACTTCCCGCTAGGTAGCCGGTTACTAAACAAAATTCATATTATCGGGTACAGTCGCTAAAAAAGTTGCACACCCCCATGATATAATAATTTAGATTTTCTTCTTAGCTCAATGTGTTCGGAATTAAACGGGCTTTCTTTTTTAATATAAAAAAATACTTTATCTTGAAAAAATTTCGAGTTTTTAGCTTTTCTGTTAGAAATTTGTTGACAAAAATCTGACTCCTACGTTTTCAGTGTTTTCTTTGTGTCAGATGCCAACTGTTTATTTCATCTCCTTGGCTTTCAGTGTTTTCGTTTTGTCAGATGCCAATTGTTTATTCGATCTCCTTCGTTTTCAGTGTTTTCTTTTTGTCCGATGCCACTTGTATATTCGATCTTCTTCGCTTTCAGTGTTTTCTTTGTGTCAAATGCCAATTGTTTATTTGATCTCATTCGTTTTCAGTGTTTTCTTTGTGTCAGATGCCAATTGTTTATTTGATCTCCTTCGTTTTCTGTATGTTATTTGTGTTATTCGAGCCACATTACCTGTTCATAAAAAGCTAATATTTATGGATGATATGTCTTTTTTAGTTTAACGTCAGGCTTGTGCTACAGGAGTGGAAGAATAAAGCAGTACCGAAAGGGCTTTAAAAAGCCTATATTTTAATTTAACTTATTTAATGTATTTACATTAAACTAATTTAATCAGACTAAACTTGTATTTATATTACATTGATGAACCAGTCGTGTGTAGTTCTCCTGCCGCGCGGGCACCCTGAGTCCAATTCTTGACTAATGTTACTTTTGAACTGAAAGTTACGATGCCCTACAATATCCTATTATTTTTTTGGATGGAGCCAACGGCTATAACTTTAATATTAAATGGATAAATCCAGCCACTAACAAAGAAATGGATAAGAAATGCAGCGCAATGAAATATTATTCCTATAGATTAATGATTCGTCATTTATTACATTTACATATAATCCATCTTGGGATTAGATACAACAGCCTTTACATCCTGGACAATCGCCGGTTTATAGACATGACATTACGGCCCGTGTTTTCCGGCAAAGGTTGCTCCCCTTCATCTCCTATAGAGTTACGCAATTATGATAAAAGGGGCAGCAAGGATGCAGTTGCTAGTCTTAAGCTATTACCTTACGACTACGATAGAAGTTAATTCCTTCTAAACCTGGAGATACAGAGCAGAATAGATACTTTTGGTAACATTCAGGAAAATTTTATACTCTCTTCCGTACTCCCGAGTCCTCACATCGTTGACTAATAAAAGTACACCTTGGCCTTCGAAGATACCTAACTAGATTTTACTCGGTGATTTAAGATGTCCGTCAAATTTATTACACCTTGAATGATCTCAACCAATACTGACAGACCTCCTCACCCGGAATCAGCACATTGACATCGGATAGGTCGATACACTCGACCACCCAAACCTCAGCGCCCAGGGCGGAAGAGTCGCCGATGATCGCTGACGGTTAGGTGATGGCGACGGTGAAGGCGCCCTTTTTGTGCCGCCCGTTCGCCAAGTTAGATAGCACCCACTAGCGAGGCCAACCGAAACCGGTCCCGTCTCAGTCGACATTGAGAAGGCTTTTAGCCCCAGCGGGATAACTCAAGGCATGGGTGGCAGTGTCATTGCAACCCGGAAACCCAGGTTGCCAAGAGATTGCAGAAATACTGCTATGGGCAGAGAAGAGGCCAAGTGCTTCTAATCCACCTTCAGTGATCCCCATCGATACAGAGAGGACTTTCATAACCAAAATATCATAGATAGGGGCCTACAGACTTGATCCGCTTAAGACATTTCATTATCTTCTCTTGTACCTTAAGAAATAAAAAGGATAAAATTAATGAAACTAAATCTAGTTTCAATAAAAGTTGCTGCCTGGTTTTAGAATATGTTGAACGAACAGAATGCTTATTGTACTTTTGTCAATACACACTTTTGTAGGGATTAAAGACTCTGTGATCAGTGGTCAAGTCACGCGTTAGCTGTAGTTGCGATCTCAGGTTAACTTAAGTTACTGAATAAAGTTTAAAATGTGGAGACGTGAATTTATTTTCTTATAATTGGCGGTTTTTATCAATCAACAATAACTCCATGGGTTCCGGCTAGTTCAAAATTGATATCCTCGAGATTTAATAACAAGTAAACTTTTGAAAACTTTTACATATTAAATCCAGGTGCCACAGTAGGAAGTCGATATATAATGATATTTTTCGGTTGCATAAAAAATAATAAATATATAAGTTTCGTCAAATTTAGTCTTTGTCATCAAAAGTTACGAGCCTGAGAAAATTGCCTTATTTTAGAAAATAGGGGGAAACACTCCCTAAAAGTCATAGAATCTTAACCACAAAATCATACCACGAAAAATCGCATTCAGCGTATCAGAGAACCCTACGTAAAAGTTTCATGCTCCTATCTACAAAAACGTGGAACTTCGTAATTTTTTGCCAGAAGATCGATCACGGGTGCGTGTTTTTTTTTCTCAGGGGTCATCGTATCGACCGTTTGGTCCTAGAATGAGAATAATACTGCTGCGGTTAAATTAGGAAAAGATGTTAGCAACTGGTTTTGTATTAAATCAGGAGTTAAGCAGGTTGTATTCTATCTTTCTTTATATGGATCATTTTTATGAACTTTGCACAGGAAAGGCAATTGGAGACCACGGAATCAAATGGGGAGGAAAAAATTCTCCTGGACTTAGATTATCCTGATGATTTAAGCATCCTAGAAGAAAGTGCGAACAAAATGAATGAACTTGTAGAGGTTTTGCGATTTCATAGCGCTAGAATTGGTTTGAAAATTAATGTTAGATAAACTTTTGCAAGGAAGCAATATCTCACAGAGTATCACTGTCTCAATGACACCATCACTGAATGAGTCCAAAAGTCTTTTGTATTGGTTCCACTGACTACGAAGTTCATGTTGTTAAAGAAAATGCAGTCAGTTATGTTGATGGTTATCTCCTTCAAAAGTGTTTTAATATTCACAGATGTCATTCTTGTGCAACTTTATAAATAATAGAATTGTCTGACCAACGGAACTACTTCCTCTACTGCAAGGCATATAACAACAACAAAGGGCCTTTTGGTGGTCTTTTGTGTGTGGTTTTTTCCTATCTATGTAAATAGAAGATATAACTACAGTCAACTATAATTTTCAGTCAGCATGGATTTGTGTAATCCTTAATGATATGGCTTAATGATATGGCTTTGAGGCAGATGAATTCAAAATTCAGTCAAAATCAAAAACACCCTGAATATTGCTTAACAACTGATTAATTGGTCACCTCCATCAGCCAAGATCACTTACTGGGTAAACAGGCAATAATAATGCTACTCAAAAGAGTATCAATGGGTGCACTGATACCCACGCATAATGTTCTATAATCAATGTATACTTTTAAAGAATCCATCAAAGAATACTTATAACAAAATCAATACAAAGCCATATTCAAATGTTTTTAGAAAATCCTAAAACTATCTATTATTGCTAAAGTGTGTGGAAAGAGTCAAATGATAAAATAAAGATTATTGAGCCAGAAATAAAATTCATACTGGGACTTGAGGTATTTAATATTTTAGCACAAAACTCGTGGTGAATTATTAATGATTTATTTGAATCCACTGAAGAATGGTCTCAGGAGATGTTAAAGTTATTTAGGGTCCGGTCTCATCGGCAGATTACCCGCCAATTTGTTTAACCTCAAAATAGTCGCTATAGCTCCAAATTTGTGATCGAAAGATCCAATCGCAGCTTCAAGGATCAATTGTATATGCTGAGGCATAGGGAGCAAATACATGAGAGACGCCTGACTATAGTCATCGATGAAAAAGAAAATTGATTATATCAGTCATATTCACCGATATCAGTCATGATGTGTTCAAATCGAGATTATGTCTAAAATTTGTCCCTATTGCAAGGCCTTGAAATTCAATGGTGAAACAATGGGAATGTGTTGCGCATCCATCCATCCATCCATCCATCCATCCATCCATCCATCCATCCATCCATCCATCCATCCATCCATCCATCCATGCCTCAGGATTCTACGCCCTTGTCCCTATTGATGTTTCGCTCCCTTGGTGGGAATTCAGTCTCGTACCTTCCTGTACAATACACTGACATCTTCATAGCCCCGGTGAAATCGAGCACCTGTTTTGCGTTTCATTTGGTGTCAAAACGTGTAACTGGTCTTGCAAGAACCACATTTAAGTTGAATTTCAGTGACTAGTTTTAAAATTAAGGTTTCTCAGCCCGGTATGGATGGACTCATGTTGGCCAGTGTGATCAAGGCCGATCCTCGACTGGCTTCGGTGCGCTTGGTGCTTTTGACGTCATTGGGGCGACGAGGTGATGCGACCGCGGCTCGAGAAGCCGGGTTTAGTGGCTATCTGACAAAGCCTGTTCGAAAGGCGCAACTTCATGAATGTCTTCTGGCTGTCATGAATCAGCCTTCTCAAGATGATGATACATCCCGTTCTTCTTCGCTCATTACCCGGTTTAGTCTCAGTGAAACAAAAGGGCAAACTCGAACGAGAATTTTCCAGATTACAAAGACACTAGGCCCGTAACACGTAAGCGTTTTTCGGATCTCCGCTCGTGGTAGTAAGCCGTTTTTGAAAAATATATATGCCTGTGTCGCTACCGTTTTGTATTTGTTTTCTTTCTATCATGAAATGTTTCCGAAATGTAGTATAGAAAAATTACCTAATGAGTAACTGCTAACAAAATGACTGAAGTGTTACGTGTGACGCAGTGGCGGCTCGTGGTCAAAATATATGTGTGTGCAATTATGGGCGTGACCAAGCGTTCGAGCAGAATTGGGCGTGAGATGAGGACCTTTCGGGAGTGTGAAGATCATAAAGGGGTAAGAGGTCAAAAGTTCCATCATTGTCCGGAAATAATCCTAACAATAGAATCCATTCGATTTTATATCATATTTGGTTACATCGATACAAAAATGTAGGTAGGTCCAACATTAATATTTCCGATGCATTATGATGTACTACAGTGAAAATATATATGCCGATCAGAATGTCAGGGGGGGGGAATACGCTAGGCCCCACTGCTTATCAGGGGGCTACACTGAGTGATTACGGAATACGCTAGTGAATTCTCTATCATCATCATCATCATCATCATCATCATCATCATCATTATCATCATCATCATCGTCATCATCATCATCATCATCATCATTATTATCACTATTATCATTATCACCATTATCATCAAATTAGGTCGGGTTTTCCTGGGGAGTACTAGCGCGTGAGTATCTAAGAAACTCAGTAAGTCACTTGATTTTAGCTACGGAGCTTCGTCCTCTGTCAAGTTGATCAACGAATGTGAAACGCTGTATCTCACGTGAAGGCACTCTGTGAGTAACAAATGAGGGTGCTGACTCTAAGTAATTTACGAGGAGCACTTTGCGAAGTTTCAGACGCCCTCATATAAACTAAAACGACAACAGCATGATAACCTGAATTTGTATTTAAATATTTAGATTGTAATATACTGTTTTAATATTTAGATTGTAATATACTGTTTTAATATTTAGATTGTAATATACTGTTTTAATATTTAGATTGGAATGTACTGTTTTAATATTTAGATTTTGATGTACTGTTTTAATATTTAGATTTTAATGTGCTGTCGTTAATGTATCTTCCAACAGTAATGTTGCAGATAGAGTATTTTTGCTTAAAACCTATCAATTCTGCTTAACAGCTAAATGTTGATTCGGTTCACACTTGATTTTGATTTGCTAGCTTAAGTCATTTGCTTTAGAAAAGAACGATGGACATTTTATGAAGCACTGTACCGACGGAGTCGACCATTTAACCAGTCAGTTTGTCGACACTCAGATGCACGCATGGCAGATAAACATCAACGATTTTTTTGTTACAAAGGTGAATTAACTTTTTGTTATCCAGCATATTTACATTATTTTGTTATGTTTTAATATTTTGTTACGTAAATTTCCTAGAAAGAATCTTATTATTCCACTGAAGTAAGATTATTATTTTGTTTCAATCTACACCAAGCTATAATACACTAAATTGAAACTCGTTACCGTGCCTGTTTTTAACATTATATTCTTGTATATTAGTTATCCAAGCTCCATAATCTATTAAAGATTTAATCTTGTGAAACTTGAAATTCAGCTTTTATTGGAATAATACGACATATTCTTTACATTTTTAGAAAGATGTTTTTAGAGAAGGGAATACATTTTTTTGTTTCTATTTTAAAGCTCTAAACAACACAGGAACTAGGAGTGAAATATTTCCAAAAGGGAGATATGTGCACATAATGTGGTAGAACAAATATATTATATAACAAGGCTAGAATATTAAGACTAAATCTTGTCTTATTCGGGACAAGCCTTCCATGTTGTCGCTGTTACGCCTAAAGGTCGTAACTGACATTTTTACGCTTCTAAAATATTCAATAAACACTGTTTGCAAAGCTATTCGAAAGGGAGAATTAGCAGGGAAATGTATGTTCAGTCAAACTTTGAGTATGTAAATTATGGGCTTTTCGCTGGTTAACAGAGACTTTTGCGCTTGCCACCGCTTTCCATCGCAATACCATGACCAATGACGAAGGAGGAACGGACGATGAAGAGTTTAGAGTAGCCGCCGTCTTAGATCGCGTCAATACCACCTGGGAAGTCTGGCAGGGCACGACCATGGCGTGCGTGCAATGCCACAGCCATCCCTACGATCCCTTTGTACAGGAAGATTATTATCGACTATACGCTTTTTTTAATAATACGCAGGACTCCGATAAGCGCAGGGATCAGCCTCGTTTGTATACTTTTGCTAAAGCCGATAAAGAAAAAATTAAACGCTTCCCTTTTTTCGAAAATAAGGCAAATTTCCTCAGTCTCATAACTTTGGATGGGTAGGACTAAACTTGATGAAACTTAATTATTTGAAATCAACATAAAAATCCGATTCTCGTGATATATCTATATCAAAATTCCGCTGTTTAGAGTTTCGGCTACTATTGAGCCGGGTTGTTCCTTACTTACAGTTGGTTATTGATTACAACAGTTTTGTATCAGCCAGATCCGCGATTATCAAGCTGCTGTTTTTGCTTATCGATGTTTTTGGAATTATCTATGTCTTACATTTTTCTTGCAAGTTCGCCTAGAGCGAGGTCTTCCTTTTCGGTAGGATATGGCGGATGCTACGCCTGATTACACCCTCCCTTCTCCCTTATTGGAAATGGACACCCTTAAGAACAGGCCCACTTATTTGGGACTAGACTGACAGATTCCTACAACAGCGATCATTTAGCGCAAAGTGTGCTCAAAATTGGTAGATATTTTGCCATTCTTATCCTCCAGTCTGTTCACATTTGCTTCTCATCCAACGTTTTCATATCACTTTCCTTTCTGAGAATTCCACCCTTTCACAAGCAAAATTGGATTTTAGACCACAACACCCCATTTAAGACTAGTCTAACGAGTTAGACCCCTTTATGCAACTGACCGTTAATTTAGTTTTTAATATTTTTTTACATCTTTTCTTGCATCTTTTCCTTCATTCTTTCTCTCGTATGTACACCTACCACTTCTTGTTTTCTCTATCTAATTCCCGTGTTTCTTTTTTACAGCTCTCTTAGTACTTTGTTGTTTATTTTCTCTTTCATCTATTATTATTTCCCTTTTTCTTGGCTATATGGAACACATGTGAGTACAATAACTAAGTACAGTCTACATAATAACTTTAGCGATTCTGAACTGAGAACTAAAATAAAATAAAATTATCTTGTTGAAAGATAAACGTGCATAGATATTGCATTCATTTATTACATATTATGTGACGTAAGAAGTGAAACTAATTTTAAAATTTTCAGGTATTTTTCTAGTTTTAATAAAAATAATTAACTGACACTAACTAGAAACTGACACAAAGTAGGAAGCAAGGGTGCCAGGACTAGTCCCCGAAGCCGTGCCGAAAGTTGGCGGCCCGCCGCCGAAAATAACTCAACTCGCCGCCGTAGCCGAAGGTGGTCACTCGTCCACTAACGAACGCACTCACAGGTTTATGCACTCACAGGTTTACGCACACTCACTATCCGACTAACGAACGCACTCACAGGTTTATGCACTCACAGGTTTATGCACTCACAGGTTTACGCACACTGACTCACTCACTCACTCACTGACTCACTCACTCACTCACTCACTGACTCACTCACTCATTAACTGACTCACTCACTCACTCACGCTCTGACTCGCTCACCCACTCACCTCCCGCTCTCTCAATAAATCAACTCATCAATCGATAGTATTTGTTTTTTGTAGTTATATATCCATTTGTTCTTTATTTTTCTTGTGTTTGTGTATTCTTTTGTAGTGTTTTTCGTTTTTTTATCTTATACTGCATCTGTTTCTTTTGATGGGAAATAAATATATACATACATACATACCTTGCGGGAAGTTTCATAATCAGAGCGTTTATACTTTGCGAGTTGCAAAACCCAGAATTTGCACCCAATCTTCTTTTCTTTTATCATTAAGTTTAACCCCCTGTTGCTATCTGCTGACAATTTAAAAAAAAACTGCGGTGATTGCATATGTCACTTGGTTAATACCAGGTGCCATAAAAACGGAAACGAATCAATTTTGAAAAAAATCGATAAACTTTCCAAAGAAAGCTTTTCATAGTTGATTACAGCTTGAATCTCCATTCCACATTTCTTTTTTTTTTTTTTTGCATGATTTGCTTACGATGACTGTGATACTATCATTTGTTCTTTACTATGTTTTAGCTGTAGCTACAACCATTATTATGAGGATTATTATGTCAGAGAAAAACTCCCCTGGGTTCAAACTTTTCCACCAGCCCCTTCTAGATATCAACTCACAAAGTGATTCACAAACTTATTTTCTTCTTCTTTGGCACATCTTATCAGTTTACACACCCTAGTACTATATTATTAGCTCTGTTTTTTGGATTTAAAGCTCATATTATTAGCACAAAAATCGTATGCATTTGCTTATATGCGTCATCAGGTTGTCAGCTATAAAATTATGTGTAATTTTGTGTATTTTTTATTTGCCAGAAGACGGATCACGGATGCATACATACGTGTTTTTTTTGCATGTTTTTTTTCTTTCTGGTTTCGCCAGAGATTATCGTATCGACCCAGGGTGCTTTACAATTCTTCAGACGGTTCATGACAACGAAGAGTAGGTATTGAGTGACCCTTGTCAGTAAAGAAACATTAAAAGAAACAAAACTTGATAATAGTATATACATCAAAGGAATATAGTTTCTATTCTGATTCTGATAAGTAAAATTTTTCAATTTGCAGTTACGATTTACAAAATAGATTAAATAGTGGCCTGTCAAAGTTATTAGCATAAGAAAATTTACTGTGTCAACAGAGAAAGGGCTAATGTAATCAAAAAGGACTGTGTTCCTTCTGGAATTTCCACGTGACTTCTACACTTGCTAATATCATAACAACGCGCACTTGACTTCACAGGAGAGGACAAATGTTTTAAACCAAATCGTGTGGGTGGCAGTTTCCGGAGGGAGTTTTCTGGGAGGGAATTTTCGGGAGGGAGTTTTCCGGGTGGGAGATTTCCTAGGTGGGAGTTCTCCCGGAGGGAATTATCCAGTGGGAGTTTTCCAGGTGGGAATTTTCTGGGAGGGAATTTTCGGGAGGGAGTTTTCCGGGTGGGAGATTTCCTAGGTGGGAATTATCCAGGAGGGAATAAGCCGCATGAATACGGATCTGGTTTTCTTATTTATCTCTGTCATTTCTAAATAGTTTTCATTTGTACCAAGGTTTCAGACAGGATGAAGGCGGTTCTTATATAGATTTTATTAATTTTGACTATAGGTTTAGGCATCTGTGGATAGGCCGGATCACTCAGGAGGTGTTATTTCTGTCTGTGGAAGCAAATTCATTGAAATTGTTTACAAGGCAATTACGTAGTTAGATAAAGAATCATTTGTTGAACAATACTACGTAGAGTAGCCAACGACCTTCCGAACAAGTTTTTTTATTTAGGTGCTCTAAATAATACATATTTATTAGTTAGCATGTTTGGTGTTTTACTCTTTATCTAACATAGTTTCAATATCGGGTAATGTCATTCTATTTGCACGTAGAATGTCATTCTAATCGGGCCCTCTAGTCACCAAGAGTCTGAAAATGAGACACTGCTGTGTCGCATTGTGGTTAAAATTGGATCTTTTGTTGCATCGCAGGTGCATTGCAAGTCAATGTATCCCTATCTGTTTTTGTTTGATTATTGTACTTTTGCAGGAAAGCATGTAAGTACGGCAGATCATACATACTTGGGTGTAAGGCGTGATTTAGAGCCAGGGGGTAGAGAAAGTGGTGTTAAAGGTGGTTCAAAGTCATCATTCAGAGAACATGGGGAGTGGCAGATTGACAATATCCACTCACCACATTGTTTTCTCTCCTCACTAGAATGAAGCACACTTTGGACGAAACGACTGTTGACATTGACTGCACTGCACTGTTCCACTAAAGGCACGAAGTCTGCACTCTGGGTTTGTGCATTTCATGGGTTTTGGCGTAATAGTGATACAAATCATCCACATTATAAATAGTAGGAGTGAGCGTAGTTACACTATTTGAACATATTGGGAATGCGTTCTGCAAGCTGAAACTAGAGCATTTCAATAGTGCCATTAAGCATAGTTACACTATTTGAACATATTAGGAATGCATTCTGCACGCTGGAATGTGAGCATTTCAATATTGCCATTGAGCGTTGTTACACTATTTGAACATATTGCGAATGCGTTCTGCACGCTGGAATGGGAGCATTTCAATAGTGCCATTAAGCGTAGTTACACTATTTGAACATATTGGGAATGCGTTCTGCACGCGGCCATGTGAGCAGAATAATTAAAACAAAATTTGCATATTAATCTTTTTTTTTGGCTTTCTCATAGTTTCGATTGGATGATTTTGAGAAAAAAGAAGTAGGGGAGTAGGCCTAGTTATCCTCCAATTTTTTGGTTACTTAAAAAGGTAACTAGAGCTTATAATTTCTTACGAACGTTTTTATTAGTAAAACATACATAATTTACGAATTAACTTACGTAATGGACTTTACAGTCCATTCGTATGTTTCGCAGTCCATACAGTCCATTCGCATCCTATATTCGTATGTTTTTATTACACATATCCCATTGTCTCATAATGACGTCTCATAAATATATTGTCTCATAATGACTCATAATGACGTCATATGCAAACCCTCTTTTTACAAACCAACAAACATGCATTCATACAAGTTATTTTTATATAGATAGATAGATAGAATTGCAATCTTTTAAATTTAAAAATTTTAAAATTCAATTCCAGGGAATTTAAGAATTCAGATGGATGATTAACCGCTTCATTTGGTTCGTGGACGTCTTTATTATTGGCTGCCAAAATCGCTCTTTCACTGAGCCATTTATGTTTTTTAAAATGGGGTATCATCCATAATGATGATACCCCCCTGCATGAGTGCAGCTTCCAATATCATATCTAAATCTAAGCTTAGACTTGATTCTGATTTAATCGCCATTGATCTTCATTTCTTCCAAATTTTTTTTCAACTGCGAACAAAAAAAACTATATCTTGGCCATTCTACTTTTTTAAATATTTGCTGCATTCACCGCCTTTACTAATAATACTACTCAGGTAATTGAAGCCTTTTATGTGGTCAACTTTTCCGTTACTTAACATCATGTCTTTATCCTCATTTATTCCTGGTCATTAAAATACATAATTTTTGTGGGTCGAAAATATAGAAAAATGTTACTCCAAGAATTCGTAGTTATTTGCTAGAAGACTAAATAGCTACTTCACCTTAGACCTTAGGTCCTCCTCTGCTACCAGGGGCACTCAGGAAGACCCACCAGTCATACCTCATATCAGCTGCTGCCCGGACACCTTCCCACTGGGGTTTCACTATCGTGTTGATGTGAATCAGGTCCTTCCGGTCCCCTCTTACCACTACTCCAGTGCTGTAACTGGTGAGTCTATTTTCTACCAGACAAATAGACGGATGTGTGTTTATTTGTTTTTTTCCCCAGGGGTGATCTTATTGACTCAGTGGTCCTAGAATGTCGCAAAAGTGCTCATTCTAACGGAAATTAAAAGTTCTAGTGCCCTTTTTAAGTGACCAAAAAATTGGAGGGCACCTTGGCCCCCTCCCACGCTCATTTTCCCCCAAAGTCACCGGATCAAAATTCTGAGATGGCCATTTTATTCACCATAGTCCAATAACCTAATAACTATGTCTTTGGGGACGACTTACTCCCCCGCAGGCACCGTGGGAGGGGCTGCAAGTGCTACCATGATAATGGGTTTAACAGATGGTATCGAGAAGTCAGCATAATTAATAGGTTCATATAAGCGTATCGTACGTATAATCTAAGGCTGAAATCAAAACATAACGAGGCTGGCCTAAATTATTTTGGATGCTAATGTCAAAAATTGTGTGATTGTCAGTTTGAGGTGTTACGCAGAACAATCCATCAATGTAAGGTAATACAGTCGAGAAAAGACATATTGACATATTTATGGAGTTGTGAATGTTAATGTTTTTGTTGTTTATTTGAACCTATTGAGTGTACTTTTGGGCGTGGTCGCACCCTGGGGGGAGTAACCGCGCCGCCCAATGCCCCGAGTGATTTGGATGCGTAGGATACCGTCGACCAGAGCATTCTCAGCCACGAGGCGATCCACGGCTTGGCTCCAGGCTTGGCGTTCGATCCGAGCCGGGATGCCGAGGGTGTCGAGGGCTTGTTGGAGGCGATCCAAGTGGGCCTCCCAGAAGGCGGGCCGGCCGTTGTAGAGTCGGAGGGTTTCAAAGCAGCCGTCTCCGTAGAGCAGCCCTCGGTCAAAGACGGATACTTGGGCACGGTCGTAGGCCCACAAGGACCATCTTTGGTAATCTGTCATCTTTCAATTTCTTGGAAAAACACCTAATATATCTTCCGCCGTTTTTTGGAGTGCTCAAATCTCTCTTTTGATTACATATACCAACACATATATAAACAAATACTTCGGTAGCCTGGTTGAACCTGTTTGATTTTTATATTGCAAATAAATCGTACGAAAAACTAAAAATAATGTTATTTCAAACTTTCGGACGTTTCTGGAAATTCTTGTCTTATATGTATTAAGTCATCATCGCTCTTGTCTAAATGGCTCTGTAATTATTTAAAGTATACTTTTTCAGAGCCCTTACTCGTTTTGACGTTCACGGGAGAAAGATTTCTAAATTCTTGCTATCAAAAGGCCTACCAAGACATTTGTCAGATCTCAACAGAACTTGGTGGGAAGGAAAATCAAGTGTCTTGGTTGTAGTTTATGAATTCTTGCCATCAGGTTAATTAACAGAAGTTGGATCTTAAAAGAATTAACCATTGACAAGTGTTGGATCTTAAAGAAACTTTGTGTGGGTAAGAGCTCATATAAAAATAATACATTTTGGGAATCAGGGAAAAAAGTGTCATCACCTAAAATGTTTGGGGACGGGGCCGTGAATTTTAATGATTTTGCTTGTACCAACTGAAGCCGAGAATTCTTTTAAATCAGAGCAAACCTGATAAGCTGATGGAGCGTAACGACAACAAAATTCATTAAAAACCGGACCCAACACCGTGTCAATTTTCATATAGATGGCAGAGTCAAGTTATGATACAAGTAAATGAAGAATGAATGTCAATACAATTTTTGCTGGCTCCTAAACTACCAAACTCTTATCAAAAATATTTGACGAGAATTAAGTTGTTTATTGAAGAAAGATTCAAGCTTAAACATTTTCGTTCTTTGTTTGCTTCAATAATACAAGAAAAAAATCTCTCTTTTCATTCGCACACTCTCTCTGTCTCTTCGTTCTGTTGTTTTTCAAAATTGAATAGACACGGTGCAAAAGAAGGATGCAATTTGTTTGAAAGCCTTTAAACTGATATCTTGTTAATGGACGAAGAGTTTCTAGCGTAAATATCTGGTTGTTAGAAAAAATGGATACTGATCGATGTATTTTCGAGGATCAATATCTTGATGATTATTTTCCCGGGCGAACCGGCCAACATCAAAGGAATCGCTTTGATCGACGAAATCGATTTGCATCTTCACCCGGCGCTGCAACGGTCGGTGGTCCCGAACCTCAGGACGACGCTTCCAAACGTTCAATTCATTGTGACCACGCATTCACCGATGATCTTGTCCAATTTTGACCGCAACGAACTCATCTTGCTGGACAGCGCGGCCGATGGCGGTGTGCGGACTCCGGACCGTCAGATCCTTGGTTTCACGATGGACGAAATTTACGAGTGGTTGATGGGTGCAAATCCCAGCAGCGGGATCGTCTGCGTGCTGGTGGTGCCGAGCCTGCTCGGCGGCCTGCTGGTGAGCATCTTCCAGGCGGCCACGCAGATCAACGAACAGATGCTCAGCTTCCTCCCGCGCCTGCTGATCACCCTCGCCATGCTGGTGTTCGCCGGCCACTGGATCCTGCGCACGCTGGGCGACCTGTTCATCGAAACCTTCAAGCAGGCCGGCCATCTGGTCGGCTGACGCCATGCCCATGCACGAGCCCTTGCTGCATGCCAGCACCTACCTGAGCAGCCTGCAGGCCTACTGGTGGCCCTTGTGGATGCCATGGGCACCCTGCGCCTGCTTGAAGCGATCCGCTTTCTGGGGCTGGAAAAGAAGACCCGCTTCTATCAGGCCTCGACCTCGGAATTGTACGGGTTGGTGCAGGAGACGCCGCAGCGCGAGACCACGCCGTTCTACCCGCGCTCGCCTTATGCGGTGGCCAAGCTCTATTCCTACTGGATTACCGTGAACTACCGCGAGGCTTACGGTATGTATGCCTGCAACGGCATCCTGTTCAACCACGAGAGCCCGCGCCGCGGCGAGACTTTTGTGACCCGCAAGATCTAACTTTTGTGTTAGGTTTAATTAGAAAGTTAAAATCGTGTTCCCAGCTACTGTTTAACCTTTTCCAAAGTACTTGAATGACAAGATTCTTTTGAATCTCCAAAAATTGATACCGAGATTATTGACACCGGTGGCTTTGCCTTCTTTGAATCCAAGAGACTAACCTATATGCACACCATGGACTGTTGTTTCAGTTCAATTATACGATTAAATAAAAAAAACAAGTTTTTTTAACTGAAAGTAAGGAGCAAAACTAAAACTTAAAACGAACAGAAATTACTTCGTATGTTATCACCAGGAATAATTTTCCTTGTGGAAATTTTACGCAGGAGAAACTTTCCATTGAGGGGCAAGAGGGTTCCGGAAAAACTTCCCATAAGGGGGTGATTTCTGGTATGAATTGAACAACGATCAGAGACTAAATAAAAAAAAGTGTTTTTCTCAAATGAAAGTATGCTATGGAAACTTTTTCAGGTGGAATCGGGAGCAAGAAACTTTCTGGAGGAATTTGCAGCGAGGATGGAATTGTACAGGGAAAATTTCCCAGGGAGAGTACTTTACGCAGGGGAGCTTTCCCTTTGAAAGTCCCCTTCCTCGGTACTGGTGTCGTTGGTGCTGTGGTGCAAGCCAACAGCCGGCCAATCGCAACGTCGGTACCAATAGTGGAGTGACGTTGATGATGATGGTGAAAAGCCGAAGCAGTTGGAAGTGGGACGACGGCCGTCACCACGAGAAATACTGCTCCTCCTCCCATCAGTGCAAGAATCCTTGCTGGGTGTGGAAAACCAATCGACAACGACGACCTCATCGTCATCATCTTCTTCTTTCGTAAATGGCGTTTCGATGGAAACAAAAAGTCTATAATATCACCAATCGTCAGCTTCCAGCCAAACAGCACCAGCATCTTGCCAATATGTTCGGCTGATCGGCTTTGATAACCGCCATTTTTCAGGATGTCTTCGGTCAGTTCAGGCAGAAGATGGGCAAGGCAACCAAGGCCCGAAATTTCATGCCACTGATTTTCATCAAGGGCGGGATCAAAGCACGGGCTCCATGGGGAATTCACAAGCAAACGCCCCCCGGCAGGATCATAAACTCCTGAGGGCATACGCAGGTGGCTGATCAACGCCGCCAGTGTCCCGACGGAATTGATTGTAGGGGCATAAATATTGCCCAATAAATTGCTTGAAAGGGCACCCGTATGTGAGTTTCAAGTTGAAGGCATAATAATATCTGAATTGCCTAAATTGTGGTCTGAATATTGCCCCTTTTTATCTTGAGGGGGAACTCACAATTATCAAAAATGTCACCGACTCACGATAAAATTCCTTGATAAGAAAATCCATTTTTTCATGTGTGACTTTCAACACCTCATAAGACACTGAAATTTTCTTAGCCAGGATATACAAACTTTTGGTTAGCAGGATTTCTTAGAATTCTAAGGTTAATGTTGACAAAGACGAACATGATTTTGACCACCTTCCCCTCTCCTTCACTGTAATATTAACTGTTGATCCATCTAATAATCCTTGCATAAAGCCAATTGGCCTTTATATATTTCTACCCCAACAGCTCTGTTGTCCTGCGTCAAGATCCCTTTTAATCTAGTGTGCACGAGCGTTTTTTTGCCACAAGCCAGAGCTCAACCAAATATTCATTACCTTCGTTTAGTTGATTGCATGAAATAAGTTGAGAACGTGGCTGTTCCCCTTGTCCAAGTTAAATTCAAACTCTAAGTCTTCAATAGCATATTTTGTCTTCAAGTGCTAACAAGGAAAAGAGACTATTTAGCAAAGACACTGTACTTACATAGTAGATAATAATAAAAAAAACATTAAACAATACATAATAAACAATACACACATCGAACAAACATAAAATTAAGTTGATAGTTCTGCTTTCGCACCGTCTGGTATTGAGGTTTACCAGTGGATTTTCGGTGCCCAGCGTGCACGACGTGTATCCATTATTGTTTAGCTACTATCAAACTTCCAACGAAACCAGCACTATTGTAATTTTTGGCAAGTGCCTTAAGCGGCTTGAGCTGTGTATTACGCGCAACATCGACTGTTTGAACGTTCCACGTTCTACTTACTTGTGCCGTGCTTTGCAAGCTTTGGTGATCTAAAAACATTAGAATGTGCTGCATTGCCTCTGGAGGCAAATCATCGATGTTTAGAGATTGACCAGCTACTGCTGTTGATGTGTTGATTGATGGCATTCCCATAATTACTCCTTGTTTATATAGAATATTATAACAAAATTCTTAATTAAATAGAATCATTTTTTTACATTCACCATCAATAGCTTCAGTGTGCTTGGGTTCATTACAGTACAAAATGTATACCTTGCCGGATATGGTCATTACGGTTTTTGGGACTGAAAGAAGTGTCATTGACCATTCAGAAGAACCAGTTTGCTCGGCTTAAGGAAAACTGTATGAAAAACAATTCCTGTCCACTAAGCTTTTGACACAAAAAATATATTGATCACAAACCCTTTGTAAATTAAAATTCATATCTTTCAAATTTCTTTCATTGAACGTCTTGTCACTTCAAGCTCACTTCAAGTACTGATAATGACTTGGACCAGTTTTTATGTTCTTCACCGCGAGGTCCATGTGGTCGGGCCACGGGCTCTTCAAGTGCGCGCCGGGGTAGGCGAGCCCGTGCGCCCGTAGCTCGCGCAGCGCCGCGTCGTGGGCCTTCTGTTGTTTCTTGCTCATCGCCGCCTCCGCGCGCCGAGCATAGCCGCCGCGCGGTTCGATGAGCAGCGGCCTACGAGGCCTTCTCTTGCAGCGGCACCACCGAGGGGCGCTGCGAGGGGTGCTTCGAAGGCTTGCGGGCCACGTAGACGCGATCGCGACCGTCGGTCTTGGCGCGGTACATTTTGAGATTCCGCCGGTCGTCGCAAGACTTGGATTTTCGACCATGAGTGACGCGATAAAGCCGCCGACGCCAGATACGGCGGCGGATAGAACTGACTCGTCTCGAGACATGGTTCTCGTTCGTGCCCGCGCTTCCAGGGCAGAGCTGGAGCGGTTTCGCGATGATTACGTGGATCGCCTTCGATCGAATCGTCAGAGCGTGGACGATTGGTTGGAGTTAGCGGGCACTTATGTGTGCCTTCGTGCTCGAGAGAGCGCGATGTTGTGTTACGAACAAGCATTGCTCTTGGGATCAAGGACTGGGGCGTCGAGAAGTTCCGGGAAGTTCTCGAGACGGAGTACCTCGGCCGCAAGCTCATCGACGGCCCGGCCCCCGAGCAGGTGCCGCACACCATCGACCACGTCGGTGTGCAGAAGCTGAAGAACGGCCTGAACGCCGTCGGCGTCGCGGCCATCGCCGGCCGCTCGTCGGGCACCATCCTGACCAAGGTCGCCGATCTGGCCGAGGCCGCCGGCTCCGACCGGATCCGCCTCACCCCGTACCAGAAACTGGTCATTCTCGACGTGCCCGACGACAAGGCCCGCTCCGCCGACGTGAACGTCTCCGCCAGCGCCGGCAAGGCCATGAGCGCGAGGAGCAGCGTCAGTACGCGGCTCATTCGAGATCGTAGGGCGCGGACAACCGGATGGGCCCCTCGCCCGTCCGAAGTGCGAACTTGAAGCGCCAGGCGCCGGGCATATGGAAGAGCATGCCCTCCGCCAAGAAACGGCCTGGCGCCGTCTGGCTGACGCGCGGCGCATAGTTCATGCCGTGACGGTGCGCCGGCATGTCGGCGTCGATCTCCACCGCCCCGGCGAACGCCCCTTCTACTTCACCTTTCATTCCCAGGAAGAAATCGAAGCGCGCGAGAAAGAATTCGCCGATAACCCCCGGGAGCTTAAAAGGCTGCTGGCCGAAGAATTGACTATCCGAATTCATTCCGAGGCCTCTTACCGTTCGGTTTTAAAAGTATCCGAAATCTTATTCAATCGCAGAGCGAATAAAGAAACTTTAGCCAGCCTGGAAGTAAGCGATCTAGCCGTGGTAGCTAAAGAAATACCCAGTTTCTCCATCGATTCCGGCGCATTAGTCAATGGCGTTAACATTATTAATCTTCGTGTGACCTATTGCGTCGGTGGTCTGAACGTGGTGAATGCCATTGCCTGTGCGTATGCCGAGCGATCTCCCGTCGTCGTTCTCTCCGGATCGCCGGGGGTTGCTGAACGCGTTCAGAACCCCTTTCTGCACCACATGGTTCGAAACCATGCCACGCAACGGGAAGTCTTCGAGAAAGTGACGGTTGCGTCCGTGCTTCTCGATGACCCCCTCACTGCTGAACGAGAAATTGATCGCGCCTTAGGATTGTTACGTCGGTATAAACGGCCCATCTATTTTGAAATTCCTCGGATTCACAGACGGATGATATTTTCCGACACATTGCATGTGTAATCAAATTCACTTAATTAGGTAATTTACACAAATATAGGGTAGGGGTCACTTTTATTCAGCCTGGAATTACCTCTATTGCTAAAAATGGTGTTTGGAAAAAAGGATTGCACAAGTATGTTCTTCATTTCATGAATTTAATTTCCCGACGAAGGAGAATTATCCATGAAAGGGTGAGGACATTTTCCAGGAGAAGAACAGTCCATGGAGCAATTTTCCAGTTGAAATCTTTCAAAAACTATTGAGTTCCCGGTCGCCGCGCGTCTGCGCAGTTACCATGTGGCCCTGCCGACAGCGGCGGCGGCCTATGTCGAAACCATCTATCGCTGGCCAGCGTTTCAGCGCTGGTACCAGGCAGCATTGCAGGAGGTAAAGCGGTGAAGCGTGTGCATGTCGCGGCAGCGGTGATTCGGGGCGTCGATGTGCGCATCCTGATCGCCAGGCGCCCCGAGGACAAGCATCAGGGTGGCCTGTGGGAGTTTCCCGGCGGCAAGGTGGAAGCGGGCGAGGCGGTGAGCGTGGCCCTGGCTCGCGAGCTGGAAATCTCTTTACCAATCACTAATGTTCGGCACTGAAAATAATCGTGTGACTTTACACAGCGGGTACCTGAAGCCTTAAGATAAGCAAGTATTTTTCATTATACGTTTCAGTGGTGACTATTTTTATACGTGGTTTGGATAAATCTAACCTGTCTTATCTCTCGGCTGAGAGATTGAGTGGAACCTTCTAGAATTTCTTTGGACGGAAGGGGGGCTTGAAGTTTTGCATAGGGGAAAGAGGGCAAAATATTTTTCCCCGTCCACAAAACAGAGCATTCGTTACGGTTGTTCATCGGTGGCATAAAACAAGACCGTTATGTCGGTGCCGAGTTCTTTTCCTTCAACCCGGCCGCGCCAGAAATCCGGCGAGGACGCCCAATGATCATGCGGAATCCGGATACCCTTTTTAGCCATTGTTCAATCCAGTACATTTGCAGACGAGTCGCCGTCAGTGACCGGCTGATCGCTGATATGATACCATTTATTCGTTTGGCGAACATCGAATCGATCTCGGCACCTCCCCGCGATCGGTAGTGCGGAAGGACAAAATGGACAAACCCTTGGCGTTGATCGTTGGCTCCTAGTGCACCGCTTATGGAGGTGAAGAGACAAACTTGCATGCACTCATTTTATTAAGTATCTGGTGGAGGAAACGTCCAGGAGGAATTGCTGGAAAACCGCCTTATTTGATGCTACACATCTACCTAGAATTATTCTCTGGAACGATTCTGGAATAATTTACGTGGAATAATAAATGATGCTAAATATCACCTGGAATGTTGCAGCTATTTACTGTTTTATACAGTAGAACTGAGAGAAAGAGTCAAACTTTAGCGTAAAGAGCGGGACATTGAGGAGGGAACAGCTGCCTCATTCGTGACAGAGCCCTGAATGCTGACAGTGGCTTCTACAGCGCCTCCGCCTGTCGGTCCGTTGTCGCTATCGCAAGCGGTGAAGAGGAAAAGGCTCAGGCCTGCATAAAGCATAGCCAAGGATGAAAACATGTTACTCCGTTTCATAGGTTTGTCTCGATGGTTCTACATCAGGATAGGCTCGGCACGCAGGGTGTTTTTAGCGTGTTGAGCCTTCGTTCTTATGAAATACGGAGCAGGATTAGCGATTAAGTAAGCCGTTTTGTAGGAATTTGCCTCAAGGGTTAGTTGGAAAAAATTGTTTTTTATTGAATACACAGGGACTATTCATTATTTCATTATTATTTGCATCATTTTGTTAGGCTACATGAAAATCTTTATTTAGGACATTCACCTTCTAAAACTTTCATGACACCAATTAGTAGAGGAGTGGGGACCAGTGGAGGTAAACTGTCATCTCTACAAATCAGAAACTACTACATTAGTAAAACATAAATGTTAAAAAAAATGTTTTTAATTGAATACAAAGGGGTATTCATTATTTCATTATTGTTGGCATCATTTTGTTAGGCCTTACACATCCAGCCTATCAACCATGTAGTCTTCATGGAGTCTTCAGTCTTCCCGAAAGAAGAAGAGATATCTAGTTTTGGAGTTGGCTTCCCGCTTAGATGCTTTCAGCGGTTATCCTTTCCGAATATAGCTACCTGGCAATGCCACTGGCGTGACAACCAGAACACTAGAGATTCGTCCACTCCGGTCCTCTCGTACTAGGAGCAGCTCTCCTCAAATATCTCACACCCACGACGGATAGGGACCGAACTGTCTCACGACGTTCTAAACCCAGCTCGCGTACCGCTTCTCCGTTTGAATCCAATTCAATGGTTTTATTTTGACAAACTGCCGTCGGATTTAAACTGTCTTCGACCGTTATATGGGTTATGCAGTCGTCGGAATTGCCCGAATAATCCGTGGCGGTAACGGTGGCGATATTGACTCCCAAATTCGAACAATCAAAATTGCTTTGGATGAGTTCAATTGTTTGAATCTCACAATTTTCGGAAGAGGTTATGTAAACTTTGCTTGTTTGGACAGTCACCTCCCCATTTTCGTCTAATTCAACGGTGGCAAATTGACAAAAGGCAATGGGTTGAGTCATTTTAAGTCAAAATTTAACCTTGTCATATGAAAGAAATACGTGGATTAGATCATCAAAATTATACTTCACATAGAATTGTGTGATTTTAAAGGCTCATAAAAATAGCTTTTAAAACAACGGTTCAAACCTCCTAACAAAGCAGAGCATAGAACTCGGTGTTGAGCATTCTCATCCTTAATTTGAGTCAGAGAATAACTTTGTCACACAAAGGGAAATTTGTGATCATCATAATTTATCATCATAAATATATGTATTCCAATATATTTATGATTTATATGAGCTGTGTAAAAGAGGAAAAAATCAACATCTTGCGTGTCATTTAGTTGGCCCTCAAGTTAATAGGCAGGTTTCCAAAAGGACATTGAATTTAGTAGATTTCGAATTATTTTTTTAAAGTAAAAACGACCATTTCCTTTATTTCCTAGTTTTCTCTAATATTAAATAAAAAGCGTTTTTTTTTTCAAACTAAGTAAATTAAACATCCAACAAATAGAAACTGTTTGGTATATAAGAGGGGCTGTTCCCTGCTCAACCATTCGCCCTTTATGCTAAAGTTTTATAGTGCTTTTTGAACCTGCTGTTCGGTTCAGACACCCAGAGCATCGATCTGGGATACGACACGCTCTATTTCCTCGACATCATCGATGTGCCGATTGCCAAGCTGATCGGTGTTTTGATGGCTGCCACGCTTGCGGTTGCGGTCATCCTGTTCATGAAGAACAGCCGCATGGGCCAGGCGATCCGTGCAACTGCGCAGGATGCCCGCGCCGCACGAGTGCTCGGAATAGACACCGAGAAGGTCTATGCCTTCACGTTCTCGCTGAATTCGGCGATTTGCGGTGCCGCTGGCGCGATCATAATCCAGAATGCCCTGCAGACAGGCCACTTGCTTTGGTGCCGCCGCAAAATGCGCGGCCACCACTTCCAACTGGTCGGGCGCAGGGGCGTCTTCGGCATCCCAAATCCCGATGATGTCACCTTTACAGAAATCCAAAGCGTAGTTCATTGCCCGGGGTTTGGTTGTTAACCCCTTACCTCTGGGAACCTCCACCAGGCGCATCCAGCCTGGCAAGCGACACTCGGCCAGGGTCCGCCGGGTCATTTGATCGTCTTCTTCCAAAACCAGCACCACCTCCAGCAGCGCCTTCCGTCGTTGGTAGATACCATTACTTTTTTCGTATTACCACCCCGTTTCACTTCAATGGTCACTTCAGGCCAGTTTGTATGATCGTTGTCGTTGATCCAAATGCAGTTTCTGAAAAAAGTCATTTCACCAATAGTGGGATTGTCTTCACTCACATCCAGTGTATGTGTCCAGGGTACTCCTGCACTTGGGGCAGCGTTGGTAATATTCAATGAGCAGCTTGAAGGCAACCAAGCGCAGTAGTGAACGGCTCTTTTACCTTGTCCAGACAATTTTTGAACGAAAGCAAATGCTGCTTACCCGACCCACCCCCCCCCCCACCCCCCAATCCTGGTAAAGGAACTTTGTTACTTTGTAAATAACTACAGAAGCATACTGTTGCCACTCTGCTTTTACGGCGTACGTCGAGGAGCGAATTTTACAGCATTCTTGGCGGTTTAATATCAGCTATATTTCTTCGGGTTTTGCTTCGCGAATTGCTACAATCGAGGGCTTTTCCTATTTTTACAACCTACGAGAATAACGCTCCTTCGGGCTAATGGCAGTACTATAACTAACATATTTTCAGAACTATTAAGGCTCGATCTGCTGCGCGCCGTGGCACGGGATGCACCATTGTTGCTCATCTTCGACGATCTGCACCGTGCGGACGGCCCGTCGCTGCGGATGCTCGAATTCGTCTGCGCGGAGAGCGACCAGGCGGCAATCATGTTTCTGGCAACCTACCGCGATCTCGACGTGCCGACCGGACACAAGTTCGAGGAAACGTTGAGCGAGCTAGCGCGCTTGAATCGCTATGAGCACATCAAGCTCGAGAACCTGACGCTTGCGGACGTTCGCGACCTACTTCAGGGCACCCTCGCCGACCGTTAGGCCTAGGCACGATCTCAAAAATGATTAGAAACTAAACAAAGAAAACTAGTTTTTCCAGCTGAAAATAAGGAGCAACATTAGAACTTTAAACGATAAGTTATTGTTTCGTCAATGAGGAGAGCTGATTCCTTCTTAGCTCCTCTTTGTTTACACTGAAGTTGAATTTGTTGTTCCAACTCTTAGGAGCAACTGCAGAAACACGAGAGTAGTTGGCTTGGAATAAGAATCTCTTTAAAGCACTAAAACTTTAGTGTAACGATCGATGGGCCCAGGTGGATGCAGCCCCGAGGAACGTTGTTTGTTGAGGGGTCAAAAAGGATCCTTCCAACGACCTAAGGTGGAAATTGTGCGTGTCTTAACCTTCTACCAAGTTTAAGTTTCAAGCTCAAAGGGTTTATTGCCAAATACACATAAATCTCAATTAATCGATATACTCAGTCCATTCCTGGACGCTGAGAATCACATAATTTACGTTTTAAACATAATACACAGAGTGGCCCCTGATCCTACTCTCTGACACAGCCTTACCTCTCGTTTTTAAAAAAAAAACTAACCAATTACCTCACTGCCGCTAGGTCAGTGGAGAAGCGCATGGTGCGCGGTGGCAACCCACAGCACACGTACAGCACGGATCTGCACTGCCGTCTCGTGCTCTTGAAGAAGAGAAGAGGAGGAGCAGAGCGCGTCAGTCGGTGGATGACATCCCGCTGTGACACCACGTGACGGTGTCCAACAAAGTAAGAGTTCTCGAGCGGGGCGGCAGGGATCCCCGTACTTTGCCGTTTCCGAATTCAAGCCGCATGGGCAGTGGCGGGAGGGGGCACTGCTTGGCGAAGGGGTGTGTGTGTGTGTGTGTGTGTGTTGGATATCGACCTCCTGCTCATGCGGCAGGTAGTTCAGGGTCGTGACGATGTTCCAACGGTCCATCTGCGCCTGGTTGATCTGCTGGGTGCCGTGATAGAGGCCCGTCGTGTCGCCCAGGCCCACGGTGTTTGCCGTGGAGAACAGGCGGAAGCTCGGGTGCGGGCGGATCACCTTGTTCTGATCGAGCAGGGTGAGTTTGCTGTCGGCCTCGAGCACGCGCTGGATCACGAACATCACGTCCGGACGGCCGGCGTCATACTCGTCGAACACGAGCGCGCAAGGATGCTGCGAAAAGATTTTTCAAAGCACTAAAAAACTTGAATTTAATGAAAAGGTGTTGAGAAGGGGACAGTCCCCCTTATACGGAGTAATTTATATTTGTTTTAAGTTCTAAACTTGCTCCTTACTTTATTTGAAAAGCGTTTTCTATTTTTGTTTAATTACATATCATGAAACTGTATAGTTTTATAAATACAATATTTTTGGTAACGCAGAAAAAATGATCAATATTTCAATGATCTCTGTTTGGATTTTGATAGGTAATCAAATAGTTCGTGGTGACGACCCGGCTCAATAGTTCGCCCTTCATAGCATTTAATGAAGTATCTGCGTAAACAATTGATAATAATGATTGAATAAAATTATAATATATTCAATAATATAACTTAAAGTTCTACACAAATAATGTTATAGGTTGATATGCTGAAAATAAACTGATAAAGGTGGTATTAATTGTTTTCTGATTTGGACTAATTGACAAGGAAGACTATATGGTGTGTGTTAGTAAGAATTGTAAAAAACGTAGCACGAGTCAGCCTTAAAAAGTCAATTGATGCTTAGTTGTTTTTTGCTTTTGTTTTTTCAACTGGAGGCGGTGAAGCAAATCAAGCAGCAATTCTCGTTTAGGGACGAAATGTTTACACTGAGTGAGATCCTTGACCCTACAAAAGCTTTGGACATAGATACAACTCGTCTTCTGCAGAAGATTCTACAGAAATACAGTGCACCGTTGTGGGATGGAAGAAAGATAGTAGAGGATTGGCAGAGTTTACTGATTTCTGATCTTCCAAATGTGACAGATATCTGTGGTTTTTGGCGTCATGTGAATTCTGTATAAACCCAAAATGGTTCTCAGAAGTTTTCCAGCATAACCAGTCGGAGAACTCCTCGACGTTGCTGCACGCCAAGTTCTTGATGCGCCCGGTGAACGCCGCCACCGGCGTGTTCGGCGAGCGCGGAATCTCGATATCGGGCGGCTCGTAGACGAAGCCTCGCTCCTCGGACCACTCGCCCCACTCGCCGTTGCACTTGCCGCGGACCTTCCAGGCGTACTGGGCGTCGGTCCAACCCTTCTGCCAGCGTGGTGCGACACTGCAGCCACGCTGCTCCTTGGCGTAGGTCTGATCATGGATCACGCCGCCGTTGGGGTGACTGATCTGCACCTGTACATGGAGAAGACTCATTACAACTGTTAGAGTACATGGAGAAGACTCATTCCAACTGTAATTTAATGCTCTAGTGCCACTTTCAATTAACAAAAAAGACTGTACTATTGTGAAATGGGATTTCTGTTATTTTGTGAGACAAAACAACGATTTAGACGTGAATAGGACCAGAAGGCCATTGATAAAAAATCCTGGAAACGATAGCGAAGTTATGTAGAATAGAATAGTACTTTATTGTCAAGCCAAATCTCACAACATAAAAACTGCCGAACTTGTTGCCTCCAGTCAGTTTTGAACGCTTTGTGCACCATGGAATGTACGCATCTAGTGTATGCAAACTATGTCAAATATGCCTAATTAGCCTATATTGAACGCTTTGTGCACCATGCAATGTACGCATCTAGTGTATGCAAACTATGTCAAACATGCCTTATTAGCCTTGTTTGAACGCTTTCTGCAACATGGAATGTACGCATCTAGTGTATGCAAACTATGTCAAACATGCCTTATTAGCCTATTTTGAACACTTTGTGCACCATGGAATGTACGCATCTAGTGTATGCAAACTATGTCAAATAGTGGGCTTGAATTCCGGTCGAATACCACGATGTGTGTCCCTTAGAAAGACACGTTACTCCATACATCCCCTGAACTCTCGGCATCTCACAGGCATAGTACGAAAGGTGCGCGAATCTAGCATTTTGATGCGAGGATTAATCTTTAAACAAGATTTGGAGGTTTTTTGTTGTTTTTCTTCTGTAGATTTACGTCACACTTCGTAATGCCGTAACGGACGGGAGATATGATAATTTGCAGTATTATTAAAACTGAGTAAAACCAACTTTAATGAAGTCAACCTTCTTGAAATATGTGCATAAAGTTTATCTAAAGGACATATCAGCAATATCTTAGGAACAGCATAGCATATCAAGCTGAAACTTCCAGGGCATGACCAAAAGGTCAAAAGGGCATGACCAACTGACCAAAAGGTCATATGTGCATACTACTATAGCAGCCAATACTACTGCTACAGCAGTAACTGCTACTACTACTACTCCTACTATGATACTAGTAGCCTACCACCTCAACTAAGGGTATAAAGGTGAAAATTTAAGTGAATATTGAGGGAAAAGTTGAACTAAATCAGAACACTTACGGCTACCATACCATAGTAGATAGATATTTAATGGCTCAATTAAAAGCTATTGCTTATATTTACTTGATTTTACAAGTTATACCATCTATTAGATTTCGCAGATGTTAATGTTAGGTAGTTTCTTGGGAGAATTTGCAATGAACTCTTTGTCATGATTGAAGCATTAGCTGCAACATAGTAAAGGGCGAACCACCGCCCATAGTAACTAAAATTGAAACACTTTAAAACCGTCTTTTTTCTAGGCCTAGCGGACTACTAAATCACCACAGAGAGATACTTACGATCTCATCCCGATCCCGTGTGTTTTTCACTTCACTCGATTGTGCCACTTTATTTTAATACTTTTGTGAGGTTGTCCGTCGCTATGCGAATTCAATGCAACTTGGATCATTTCGGAAGCACTATGGCAAAAATAGGATGAAAATGTAATTACCTCTCGATTGGGAGAAGAAAATGACCGAGATTTATGACTTTGCATCAGGCTTAAACTTCACATCTTGGTCCAAACAGTTTGACCAATTTCATGATTGGGTCATGCAGGAAATCAGAGTGATTGCTGACGATGATTCTGGATCTACAGTAAATTCCAGAATATACAATTAAAATTATCTTAAAAACATAAGCATAAAAATAAATACTTTTTTAATAACCACAAAGTCATTGAACAGCATACAGAGATATTTGGACGGATTGAAAAGGTAACATTTCGGTCTCACCAGCTATAATACCAATAGTGAGTAATAAACAATCTTAAATTGTAGGAAATACATTTTAGTATTATTCAAAATGAAAATCAAATAAGCTCCCGCAGCTTCTCTATATACAACAGAGAAGTTCAAGTTATGATAAAAATTTTAAAGCTATTCTAGCAAGCGAATATTTCCTTTTTGGTTAATTGATCATCCTGTTTTCATTCCCTGAAAGTTCCAACTTAATTCCCTCAGCCTTTCAAGCCCTTTTGCTGCCAAGAGCTATTTCTAATCGGGCAGTTTATAGAAGAAATCATTGAAACTGGATGCATAGTACAGTGACGCTGCGAACTCATTACAGAGTCTACCCGTTAATTTTGGAAATTGAATACATCAACGGCAAAAGGGCTTCAGAGAGTCAAAGAATTTTCCCATTGCTGCCGAATATATGTTTTCTTTAGATTCCTAGTGGGCCAGATATTGACACTACCCTAAATAAACAGAAAAACCACCAAACAGGCTAACTAATAAATAAAGGGTAGCTAGGGCGTCCAAGGGAGACGCCCCCTCAATGTGGCTACTGACATCTTCGCGCGACGCCCTGCTCTCTTCTTCGTTCAATGTCCTATCAGAAGAAGGTTTACCATTGTATTGATTACTGAGTTTGTAAATTCTGATTTTCAAGGTTCGGTGACATCACACTAAACTAACACTATTTCTTCAGACTCAAGAACCAGCGGCAAAGCCATAGTTTCATGGCTACCGTGTATAGCTATGCATGTATATTTATGCATACTGATTAGAGTTGCCAACTGCCGATGTGTAAAAAGAGTGCAAATCAAGGCCCGAAAAGAGTGAATTTTCCTCAAAATTAATTTTTCTTTTTTAGAGATTTTGCTTTTTCTATTCTACTTTTGTCTCCTTTTCAGAACATCCATTTAGTATAAGGAATTTAGTTACGTCTTGCTATATGGCTACCATGTATAGCTATGCTTGTATATTTATGCATACTGATAAGAGTTGCCCACTGCCGATGTCTCAAAAGCTCATAAATAAAGATTTAAGGGAAATGGGAACTTCCTGGGAGGGTGTAAAGGGGGAGGCCTTGAATAGATTAGGCTGTAGGAGGAGCGTGCGTAGCTGTGTCGGTCCTAGGCTGTTTGGTGCTGCAGTGAGTTATTAGTGGTAGTAGTTCGCTGTTTTTTTTTCTGTCACTCTCTTCCTGTCTACGACGAATTCTGCTTGACTATAACAGGTCTCTTTTGTTTTAATTATTATCTGATTCTCTGATCATCACCAATGAAAGTGGCATTGAATATATTTATGCCAACGATCCCTGGAAGTATCAGCACAGAATACCTAAGTTGGAGGAATCAGAGCGTGAGAAAGTATGAGGAATCATGAGTACTGATAGCAATATATATTACTAATACTTCCAATTTTAAGGCATGCCATGGGAAGCCACTAAATACAGTTTTATCTGCAGTGCTTATTTGCGTACGTCAGACTATATACATCTGTCTTCTGCTTTACTGTCAAGAATTTTCAAAATTTTTCACAGGTACTCCAGCATAAAATCTTGCTAAAATAATACTACAGCTTCCATATCACCATAATATGCAAGAATTCTGTGGAAGACATTTTAGATCGATGACCATTTCATGTTAGTCATTTGGTCTATGCAACTTTGTTTATCTAAAGTTTAAAAGTGCCAAAGATTTAAATTCAAAGAACACATTGTGTCCATTTCTTCCAGCAGCATCTCAACAGCACGTCTCGACACATCAGTTTCCAATAATTATTTGATATTTTCAGTTAATGCACATGTGTCTATAATAATAATTACACTGCTGATGAAGTTAAGTAAGTTTTATCGAATAATACGAAACCAAAGAAAACAAAACTTATATTCCTTCTTCAACCTTCAACTTGACCATCAGATTGGTCCTCTTGTTCTCCTTCAACTTATTCCTCAGATTCTTCCTGTTTCTCCCTGAACTTAACCCTCAAATTGTTGCTCTATCTCTCCTTCAACTCACCCCTCAGATTCTTCCTCTTTTTCTCCTTTAACGTTACCCTCAGATTCTTCCTCTTCTTCTCTTTCAACTTATACCTCAACTTATTCCTCAGATTCTTCGTCTTCTCATTGAACGTAACCATCAGATTTTTCCTCTTGTTTTCCTTCAACGTATCCCTCAGATTCCTGAACAATGACCTCAACGCTACTTGCCAACCTATGCGTCGTCACGCGAACCTCGGGCTGGTCTCTATCGGACACAGCATCGAAGGCGTTGCTCAACAGGTTTAACACCACTCGGCCTATCTCTTGCGGCACCAACTCGACGACGCCCACCTGCTCCTCGTAGGTCTGGATAAGCGTAACCGAAAACATGGGATTCATGGCGCGTTTGCCATGATACGCCAACTCCACGTGCTCTCGGATGAGTTGATTCAAGGGCGTTGGCACCTGTTTACCGTGGCTCGTACGGGTCGGTTGTTTTTTGTATCTATCTGGTCGCCAAAGTGAATTGAAATTTTGAGACTATTTACAGAAACTAAGATTAAGCTCCTGCATATTCATAGGGGACAGTATCTGCTCTTTGGTCTCTAATAAAAAGGGGGGTTAGAATGAACGGGGAGGTGGAATTAATGTTTAAAAAAAACACAATTTCTGATAGTTTTAATAAATAAAACAGAAAATATATCGATATTCTTGACTTACACCGTGCTTCCAACCTCAACTTTCACATTTGTGAGATCAGTGGAGAGAACATCAGTTTATCGTATTCTTAATCACTGATTACCATCTTGTAAACTTAGCTTTTACATTCTTATCATTATGATCTAAAAAGTCAAAATTTTTAGTTAAATAATATTTAACTTCGATATATTCGTATGCCTACGACCCTTTTTCAAAACTTCTGAACGTTCTAAAGCCGGTTGTTTAAAAAGAAAAAATACTAATACAAAAGAAATATAATAAAAAAACTGTTAATAAACGAAAAGATTATACCAAAATGGTGTGAAATGTTATCCACAATAACATTAGTAGTTTTGTATCCAGTATTAAGAGCTGTTTAGTCCAGTATTTAGGAAATGATTATAGAATACAAAAGATTGCTTTTAACGGAATTTTTATTCTATTTGATCTTAAATTTTATTCTATTTGATCTTAAATTTTATTCTATTTGATCTTGAATTTTGTTCTATTTGATCTTGAATTTTATGTACACGAGTGCCTATAATATCTTTGGTACCTGTAAATGATTGTCTTTTTTTTGTACATATCTTTAAATGTTTTGTCTTAATCAAAAACGTGCATGAAAGGATCATATTCTTCCAGCCTGTTATAGGTCTGATCAAACCAGTTTTTTTTTTCATTGCTAAAACTATAATAATAGCAACTTATTTCTAACCCACTAATGCAAAAATGCATAACGTAGAGTATAAGTAGAAGAAAAACGAATTACGAAAAAAGCTCAAATTTAAAATATTGAATAAGTTTCAATTGGCTCACGTTAATATCCGACAGCCTTTTGCTTGCTACAGCTAACTCTTCTAAAAGCTTCATTTATTCCTAGTTTGTTTAACAGTACCAAGAATGAAGACAATACAAAAATTTACAGATACGGAAATAGTGAATACAAAGAGCTCAGGAAAGGCAATGGGAGAGCACTGAATCAAATGGAGAGAAAAAACTCTCCTGGACTTAGATTTTTCTCATGATTTAAGCTTCTTAGATGAAAGTTTGAAGAAAATGATTGAGCTTTCAGAGGTTTTGCGAGTTAAGGGTGCTAAAATAGATTCGCTAATTAATGTTAAATAGACTAAGTCACTAATGCTAGCAATAAGTGAAGAAGAAAATGAGACGTTGTGTTACGAAAAGATTGATCAGGTAGGTAGCTTCACTTACCTCGGTAGAATTCTTAGTAAGAGCATCTATAGTTTCTGGATTCAGATTAGATGAAACGGTCAATAAGTGACACCAACCCATGACAACCCAAAGATTTATTTGGGTCCAAACCTTATTTTAACATACTGTAGATTCATCGACACCATCAATTCACGGCTTTTGGGAATGATTGTGTGGTCTCCTTCCAGATGTATCAAATTTGCGTAGCACTTGGAGAGGATCAACAACTTCTCCTCCTTTCAATTGTCCAAAAACTAAATTCTCCTTGCGCAAATTCTCCTTTATATGTCTAATTCTAGTAAATGACAGCTACAAAATTTAAAAAAGAGGTATTTTGAAACTGAACAATTCCTTGTAGATATCAGATAATTTTTGATCTGGTAAGTAAGTCAAAAGAATATACATAGCTAAAAAAAAGATAAAATTCTTTTCTCAGTCAGATGAGGATTCTTCGTATCACCTAAAATTAGTTCTAACATAAAAAAAGAAAATGTATCTCTTTTAAGAAAATTAACTAGCTTTTTGAATATTTTTTTCATATTGATGAAGCCAATTATAAAGACGTTTACTAAAGAAGATTATCATTAACAATGACTAATAGTAGGATCGTCAAAATTCAGAAAAGAGCTAATCTTCTCGTAAATAATAGATATAGTATTCTTGTTCAGTCACAAAACGAATCCGAGGGCATCTAACCATGTTTTTGCGTCTCTGTCTGTGTATCCACGCGTTTGTAGATCAAAACTTCTAGGTAGATAAATCAAAGTGGAAGAAACAATTAAAATTAAGCCTTCTGTGGCAACACGATGTACCGTATGTATTTTCTGAACGAAGGGAAGTTAAAATAACGTCAACCTAAAAACAACTAAAAATTACCATAAATAGTTGTCTGTTGAATAAATTCTCGTTCCAAAATTCCTTACACAGCCATCAAAACAGGGACACCCATTGTGTACGAAGCTATGTTCGGAAAGAAGTAGAGCCCGCCTGCTACGCTAAAGACTACGTGCTCATGTATATCTTTTATATATCATTATAGTCGTTGTACAGTAATACACCTGAAACGAAACTACAATTTGTTCTCAAAGTCCGGCTTGTTTACGTTGCGAAATGATGTCTCTCTTTCTGGGAGGTACCACGCTTGGTGGGAGCTCAGTGGGGATAGGCCGACCTTTCTGATAGGAAGGAGTGCAAGTCTGATGTTTTTATGCCCGTCCTTCTTCTAGTAGCATTTATTTTCATGAATAGTACAAACCAAACTTTTATGCATCTACTATGTAAGGTTCTTGTTGCAAACTGTTTTTTTAATTTATGTTCTCGGAGAATTTTTGCGCGATATTTGAAAGAGTAAACTTTCATCTCCCCATCTGATATTGTCGTTAGGAATTTTAATGTAAATCTAAACAAGTACTGGCATTTACTAAAAAGCCGCTGCCCCGGATTTCCTGTACTTTAATCTGATAAATACATATGACAATTCCTCTAGGATTGATACAATCTCTCATGACCTGAGAATAAGGTTGTAAGTCTTGCCCATGGGTAATATCAGCTTCCTATTGAATGGTGAGTCAGATATAGTTCCCTTTTTAAGAGTCAAATGTGATTTAAGGGCAACTCGCACCCCACGCTCATCATTTCTCCAAAGACATTCAGTCAATATTTGGAGATAGCAATTTTTTTCATTGCAGTTGAAGCGTCTAGAACTTATGTCATTGAGGAATACAAGCGCGCGCCCACAGCTCCCAGTGAAAGGGTTACCATCATGACGCAGTAGAGGCTGGAAAGTCGTTTCTAAGAGCCTACCATTCTCCGCACGAATCTAAATAATCGCGTCAACGAACAGCGAATGAAGCAAGTAACAGAAAACCGAAAGAGGCTTAAGCCAATTCTGGAATCAATCATAATTCTAGGAAGGCAGAATATTCCCCTGAGGGGCCATCGGGATGATGGCAACTTAAACTTGGATGACATACCGCTTCCTAATGAAGGAAACTTCCGAGAACTACTACGTTATCGTGCTGAAAGTGGCGACAGTAAATTAAAGGGGATATTAGTGACTACTATCCTGACAGGGAATGCAGCAGGTAAACACATCCCAAGGACGCTATCAGTAATGCTGCTCAAGTAAAAGAGACTGCTGTGTCTATCCACACATCCCAAGGACGCTATCAGTAATGCTGCTCCAGTAAAAGAGACTGCTGTGTCTATCCACAGAACTTAAGGCAAACCCTAAAAGTGGCCGGACGTGATCTCACAGAACTCTTTACCATTTAACCAAGTCCCGTGGCGATGAGGGGGTGACAAAGTAGCAGGCGTTGAACTCAATGGAAAGTGTGTCAATCTTTCAACCTTCAAGCATGTAAAACTAGCATTTTAATGGAAAAGTTAACTTTAATTTTTTACTAATTCTAAAACACACAAAGCAGCACTTTTAGATAAGCATAATCTTTGTTATTAATAATTACATTCGATAAAATTTTTTTGGGAACAAGTTATTTCTGTTCAATTTTAATCTTTAATATGAAGGACATTTTACATGTAAAAAACCTGTGACTAACCCAATTTTATATTGCGCAACAAATCCCAGAATCCCTTATTCTGAAAATGCCGTCGACACTTCTAGCCACTAAGGCAGAAAAATTTAGGATGTCATTTGTTTGACTGACGTCACTATACTATCACGTGATCAAATGTATTTCACGAGTGAATCACGAAGTCAGTTTTGTGGGATGATTTGGAAACATTTCACTGCCTCTCGGTAACGGCAACGACTATCTTTGAACAGATGTACAGGACAGAGGTATGTTTCAACATTGCTGATGTGTGTTCACTCATTTTCTCCCTTCACCAGTACTTTGAGACCAATACAAAAATAAGCACACGCTCTCCGCCCCCTCTCTCAAACGCCCTAAGTGGCATTTCATTGGTATTATTCTAAGACTTTCAGCAATGTGATGTTTCACAAATGATCCCTAACATTAAGTTGATGTCAGCTTGAAGTCTTTTCAAAGGGAAAGGCTACGGTCAAAGCAACATTAGGTTGCTAAATTAACAAATGACACCTGACAATTGCAATAGAGTGACTTATAAAAGTGGGTATTGACAAAAGGGTTCAGTTGCTTCGAATGTACTGCTGTTAAGAATGCCTAATGGCTCTCCTTTGTTAATATCTCAAGGAAATGTCTAGTTCCATAAAAACGTATTTAACTGTTTCAAATTATTTCTAGCTATGAAATAGCAGACTGATTAAAAATATGCTTAAGCGCAACATTTTGGAGGGTGCTCTTTAGGAGGAAGGGAGATTGCTGGTGGAACCTTATATGCCTTTTTTGATACCTTAAATCGAATAGCTATTACAGGGATCGGCTGTAGTCACTTTTTTCGTTTTTTGTCATTCTCTTTAGGACGTGTCACTTTTTGTCACTTTTTCACTGAATTTGTCCCTAAAGTTGCTTTTTTTGTTCAGGTTTTGAGCTTTTTTTCAGCAATTCCACACACGATTCAATTTTATTGACAATACTGGCTCATTTCACTTGTGCCCTTCGTCGTGTACGGAACAGCTATCCTACGAAATTTAAAGGAAAGACTAAAATATCCATTGCGTGCTGCAAACTACAGAGATCCTTTCATAAATCCAAATTCTATTAACACCTCCATGGTGCGAACAATTCAAGATTATCAACGGGCCGTCAATAAATATCTAAGGATTTTGATTTCGTCAAGATACTGTGCAATGCTTCAATCATCGCCCACAGACGATCAATAATGTTATCAATTTACCGTCCAGTGCGAAAATGGATTTGACCGAAATTAGACCATAGAGAAATCCAGCCAGGATACCTCCTGCGACGACTGACACCCCATCCATTGAAGCGAGGATGCTATTCAGCTGATATCTGAATTTTCTGCCTAGAAAATGAGGAATTTGCGCATAAAGGGCGACATGTGACGTGCCGTGAAACATGCCCATAAAAAACGGCAGAATCAAAAGCAACGTGGGGTGGCTCGCGGTCGAGGCAAGAGCGAGGCAGATCATCAAACCGCCGTTCAGGCAATCCGACACAACCAGTTAAACCTAAGTCAAATGAAATTTAAGTTAGTGAGTCATGTCTCTTCAAGTCTGTATCCCGGGTGGATCGGGGAAATCCCTCACAGAATATATCTATTGACCAATTGTGGATAATTTTGATTAAAATAAACACTAAATTATTTGACAATCTAGATCATCGCTCGGCTTATTAACTGTTGGTCATAATTTCTTGACTAACCAAATAATAAAACGGTTTGAGATTTGCGGTCGACTTTCACTGTAACACTATTTAATTTTTTGAGGAAAAAAAGGTTGAGAAAGATTTTAGAAAAGGAGAACTGAAGTCGATCTGGAGAGATTAAGGAAAGACTTAGGACGAATTCAGGCAAGGGACAGTAGAAAAATGCAAACAAGGAGGAAAAAAAAAGGACTGGATAGACGCTACAAACTGAAGGCCCAAGGGTTCAATACCATTATGGAAGAGATAAAGCAGCGAATTGTTGCAAAAGCTTCCAAGATTAAAAGATACACCACTAGAATTAAACAGTTTAACGACAACAAGTTATTCAAGACAAACCAGTCAAGGTTCTTTAGAAATCTGGAAGGAGGTGAAGCTAACCGGCCCCCCACTCCCCCCCAGATGGTCAAATCGGGAAAACAACTATTTCCAACTTAATCTAGTCCGGTCCCTGATACGCATGCCAAATTTCATCGTCCTAGCTTACCTGGAAGTGCCTAAAGTAGCAAATCCGGGAATTTAGGTTTCCCCCCTCCAACTCCCCCCAATATTATCAGACCCGGTTGGGATTTAAAACAAGAACTCTGAGACACAATATCATTCCAAACATCAACTTTCATTAAGATCCAATCACCCGTTCATAAGTTAAAAATACTTCATTTTTTCTACTTGCACCGGTTATTGTATCCGGTCAAAATTTATGTATAACTATTATGTTCGAAACAGTCTGAAGTTAAAATAACTATACCTCCGGGGTTGACAACCGCACTCCCGGCCCCTGCGGCATGGGCTATTAGTTATGGGAAATTGCCTATTGTTTACACATTGCATTATTATGGAAGGGGTGGTTGTATAGACTTTGAGGGAGGCTTGTTTGGTTGGAAATTGAAAATTCTGGTTCTCTTTTTAAGGGTCAAAAGTTATCGGAGGATCACCAGCCCCCTCCTCTCACGCCCGGTTCTTATCTACATGCATGTTTTGTTCTGTTTTTCTTTTCTTTTTTTCTTTTTTTTTATCTTGAGCCTGTGTAATTACAGTAAAAATATGCATTTTATTGAGATCTTGTTAAAATGAATATTTATTATGCACAAGAAAAAGATAATCGTTTTACATTAAGGGGGTTTAACCCTATTGCTAGGGTGTCTGGGGTAACTCAGAATTTGTACCACCCCCACCCCCCCACTGCCTTCATTAGAAAGTAACTCTCTAAAAAATCCTGACTCAATGCAATCTCGTCGAACAATAAGAGCATGGTTGCCATGAGATAAACTGATAAAAGTTAATTTTATATAATTAACTTTGACTGTAATGTTCTCAGCAAAACCAAGTGTCAGATAATGATTAATTTTCGAGTTTCTTCAACTTGTTTTCCTATTCTATTCTTGTTCTTATAGCATCGTTTGCGGTATCAGTCGACTGTGAATTGGTCCACTCAAAGCTTGGAACAGGGGTTGTTGTGGTAGCACAAAATAGGCTCTTCTGGCAACACTGCTGGCTGATTAGATGGCGTTGCCAGAAAATTTATAATAATATCAATTTAATTTTGGTTATATAATCTATTTATCATACAATAAATATTTCCTTTGAAATATTCTTTGTGTAGCACAAATTATTTTGTGTCCTTTTTAAGTATAGTTGCGCAGTTTTCGAAAGTATTTCAAGTGAAGAACAATTAGTTAATTTAATTGTTGCTGTATAACCTATTATTATATTATAAATCTAAGCAATTAAATACTCTTTTTACAGCATGAACTATTTTGTGTCCTTTTTAAATATAATTGTACAGTTTTCGAAAGCACTTCAAGTGGAAAGAAAAGAGTTAGGTCGGTAACTAAAACCCTCGGAATTTACCATCTAGTTCAGTTTGTTGTAGTCAAAAGTGCTTTTATTAATTTTTTGGTACTAGGCAAGCAACTAAAACACTCAAAAGGTTTTGGAACTAAAAGGGTTTTTATTAAATTCTTGATACTCAGTCTGCAACTATAACATTTGGAATTTATCTACTAGCTGACTTTGTTGAAGTCAAAAGTGCTTTTATTAATTTTTGGTACCTGGCCAGCAACTAAAACACATGGAATTTATCAACTAATCGAGTTTACGAGAAACATGTTGCAATTCTTGCTCTTTGGTTACTAACCTTAGAGTTTTTTTGTATTAGGTTAATTGGTATTGGCTGTTTTTTTTTGTTTATTTGGTTTAATTGGTTTAATTTGGTTTATTCGATTCTTGCTATTTGGCTACTAACCCTAGAGGTTTTTTTTTGTAATAGATTAATTTGTATTTGCTATTGGTTTTTTGGTTTATTCGGTTTAATTTGGTTTATTCAATTCTTGCTCTTTGGTTACTAACCTTAGAGTTTTTTTGTATTAGGTTAATTGGTATTGGCTGTTTTTTTTTGTTTGAGCATGGATAGCTGTGTTGGTCTCACATGGTGATACAGTGAGTTTTAAGTAGTAATAGTAGCAGTAGTCCTAGATAGGGTAACACCCTCAGTATTCAGACAGTGCCTTATCTTGGAAATATATTTTAACTAAAATGATTGGCTTTCTATACTCTTGCAATTTTTTCATATTTAACTTGGACTAAACTCACCCTTACATTCTGGTTTATTAAATATAGTTATTCTGCTTCACAACACTTGCCTTGGATTGAATATGTCTGTGATAAGAGTCTGTCTGTGATATAGAAACGTCAGTTGTAAAGAACTAGCTATGTAGAAATAAAAAAAATTACTTTGGCTTATTTTATAAGCCAAAGAGAACTATGGTACTCAAGAAAGATGTTTGCTTGTTGCGCGAAGCGCAACGCGTGCTAAATCTTTTGGATACTTTTATGTCGTAGTAGCACTTTTTAGAGACCCCGAGTAGCGCTATAGCCACAACAAACATTTCCATTTCTCAGAAGAAACGATTTTGGCTAGGCTGATTCAGCATTCAAATATCTGTTTACTTTTTATTGTCTTCAGATCTTAAGCTATTTGGCAACACTTTAAGGGGTACAACTTCGATGAAAAAAAGTAAGAAGTTGAAGAAAATCATAAAAAATTCAAGATTTAAAATGGCATATGCCCAGAGCCAAATTATACTCAATGACAAGTTATGCTCGTAACACATACTCTCTTCGGTTTGGTTGGGACGATCTGAAGTACATTTGAGCAATTGTTCCTGATAACAATAGAAAATAAATTGTAGCAGTGAGGACAAAAAAAGAGCCATGGTAATATTAGAAATATACAAAAACTATGATTCAAGAAACCTAAAATAGTAACCGCAAGCAAAGCTGAGTCTATTAGTGCTGCATAATAAAACTGATAACAACATAAAAAGAGACTGGATTGGTACCGCTTATACGTACACACACAATTCTTAAATTGTTAGAAAAATACATATATTTTGTTTCAATTCACTTTATTGTATCCTCAGCAGACATTCCGTACAACATGCTGATGCAGAGATAAATGTCCCACAAGTAGCGCTGGTGTTGCGGGAAATGCAACTAATTTCAGTCATAATTCTTAGAATATTTATGTCTTTTTTATGCTGGTTAAAGGAAATATTCCATGAAGGGGGCGCTGAATTTCCCAGCATTATTTAAAAAAACAATCAGAAATTAAATAAAAAACAAGTTCCTTCAACTGAAAGTAAGGAATAACATTAAAACTTAAAACGAACAGAAGTTATTACGTATATGAGGGGGTTCGTCCCCTCTTCAATACCTCGCTCTTTACGCTAAAGTATTTTTAGTATTTTCCAACCAGCCAACTATTCTATTAAAACGGCCTTTGTGATTCAGGGGTCATTCTTAAAGAACTGGAACAGAATTTGAATTTTAGCGTAAAAAGCGAGGAGAGTAGGTCTAGGTTTTTCCAAGGTTGCAATATGGCATAAGTAGTTAGGAGTTATAATTAAGCCTATACTAAATAATCCTCCATTCTGCACCCCTTTTTCCCACATTACCCTTAATTTTTTTTTGCTTTATTCGCCTATTCCTAGTTGAAGACAGACAAAAAGACTAAACAGGCAGATAGACGAGACAGACAGGACAAGAAGACAGAAAAGAAAAACCAGCTAGACCAGAAAGACAGACAGAAAGACAGACAGACAGAAAGACAGACCAGACCAGACAGATAAACCTGGACAAATTTTCAATTAAAGTATAAGTTATTGCTTGTTTTCCACAAAATAATACTTTTTCTTAGTGCCATCTTTTTCTATTTTCTACATCTTTTTCTATTGTTTTCAAAAAAATAATATTACATTTTCTCAGTGCTAAAATTATTTATAATAAGATTAGGTTAGGTTAAAAGTGTTTAAATTTGAATTTATGGTAGAAGCAATTATTTTATTCATAAAGAACATAAAAAAGACATCAAGTAGTATATTCACTTTATTGGTAAGCCAGTTATATGAACTACTATTACTAAAAGAGAACAAAAAAGCAATACGTGACAATAATGGAGAAGAAATTCAATAGCAGAATTATGTGACTAAATAGTACCTAGAAACGAGCAGAGTTTTTTTCTAGATAAAAGTGAACTTCTAAAAGAGAACAACTAATATTAGTTTCTCTCAATATTGGAGTTGTTTTGGGAATCGACTGTGTGTCCTGCATGTGACACAGCCTCCAGCATGCGAACAAACGTAATGATGGATAAAACATTTGCTTATGAATGATTTACTCGGGAGTTTCAAGATAGTGAGTTTGGGTACTAACGTTCTCCTTTCTCCAGTTTGGAAAGTCCTGCCTGGTTTACCTCGATGAGATGGGCGACATCTGTTTGGGTTAAGCCGGCCTTGCGACGGGCTAATCGCAAGTCCATGGCAAATTGTGTGTTCATAAGCTTTGTACTTATTGATGGATAATGACATCCATTTTGAATGACGGAGCATTTCCGCACTAGGCGGCGTATTATGCCCAGATTATGGGTTTTGTCATTCTGGCTATCTATCAACTCCAGAAGTTCACCCTGACCGGTATTGCCGTATCTAAAACCCGGAAAGGTGGGCGGATCCAGAAGGGGGAGGCGATGGGGGTGATCGCCCCCCTAGACGGGTTGTAATTTCTTTTACTGCACTTACGGAAGTCTGCATTAACGCATGTAAAGACGGTTTGAGCATTGAAGATGTTTAAAGTGGAATAGCCAAGGCTCAGTATGTTTTTTTTAAAGTTTTTTAAAGTTAAAAAAAATGTAGGAATAAGAAGAATAGTCGGAATACCAAGATTAGAACATTGAAAGCTGCAGCGATTAAAGTGGTCACATATGGCTTGGAAACATGGGCACTCCAAAAAGTGCTCAGCGTCGCCGACTTCGTGAAGGCGGCGGGCGAGCTCCAGCTCGGGCGCTACGAGATCCCCGATGACCACCTCGTCATCGCGACGTGGACGTTCTACGCCAACCTGGCGGACGGCGACATCGGGCTCGAGCCGATCATCAGCCGCGACGCCTCGGCCGCGCGCGTCTCGGCGCGGATCGGAAACGTGGGCAGCCAGGAGAGCGCCGCCATCGTCGCCGAGGCGGAGCGGCTGTTCGAGGAGGTGTTCGGCCAGGGCGAGACCGAGCGCTACCAGCTCACCGTCACGCATAGTTTTCAGATTAACTGTTGGCTGATGAACGCTACGTACTCTTGCAAATTACTTGATGTGGAAACATCAAATTTTCTTTTCAAGTTATGCTAAAAAGTCAAACACTCTAGTATTGTTTTACTATTTACTAGTCCATCATTCAGGGTGCATATATTTGATAGGTAAAGCAAATGAGAGTGATGCATTGCTACTTTCAACTGAGGATTTTTGCGCTGCAGCTTTGCGATTACAACCATCAGTCTCTACCATTGAAATGTGGAAGGACAAAGAAATGTTTCATAAAGATTCTTTTGTTTTCTTTTTCTTTTTAAAAGAAGTTTTCTGCCATATTTTATATCAAATTTGATCTATACTTTTTCTCTCTCTTTTTCTTCGTTCTTCTCTTTTCTTGTTTTGTTTTTCTTCTTCTTGATCCAATAAATTTTGTGCCGCAAGCTATATCCAATTTGATAATAAAGCCTATTTTATTATTATTATTATTATTATTATCATTATCATTCTTGACTCACCAACGTTTTCTATTAGCTTGACCGTTTTTTTGGCAAACTTCATTCCAAGCTTAATTTTTCACATTCAGGTTTTTGTTGTTATTGTTTTCTTTTGTTAATTACGTTAATTTTGCTATTATTCCTGTTATTATGACGAGATGTTTTGTTTTGTGTATGTCCCATTATTTACACACCCAACCTTACGAGCTCTGCTCTCTGTTAATGCTTTTTGTATTTTTATGTATAATGAAAAAGTATCTATCTATCTACCTAAGTTATAAAATTAGGCAATTTTATAAGTTATAAAAAGTTATAAAATGTATTTATTAACAAATAAAATTAGGTATCTGTTATTGCGAAATATGTTTACATTTTTAGGGGGGGGGGCGAGGGGTCTTTGTTTGAATTTCCCCCCCCCGCCCCCCCTATAAAAATTTGCCTGGCTGCGTGGCTGTCCAGGCAGCTTTGTTGTTGTAGGAACGTTGACGTGGTCTTCCTCTACTGCCTTTTCCCTCTACCGTGCCTTCTAACCTATGTTCGATCTCTTGATATGTCCGAAAAGTTGGAGGACTGTGCTCTTAATGATTAAGATAATTGGAAGTTGACGGAGTTTTCTACTTAAACACGGTTTAAAAGCTCATTATTTGTCATGAATCTTTTAACATGACAAAAATTAAATGTAAAATTTCACATTTTTGAATAAAGAAGTTTTAAACTTCTACGGTGAGGTTTCCTGATGCGCTGAATATGACGGGGAAATTTTCATTAAAATTCATTGACTTTCGGGGCTATTTCCCCCTTTTTTGAAAACCAGGTAAACTTTCTCAGGCTTGTAGCTTTTGATGAATCTTGTATATTTAGAATCAGCATAATAGCCCGATTCTTTTGATGTTTCTATTGATATCAAAATTCCATTCTTAGTTACGGTTACTATTGAGCCGAGTCGCTCCTTACTATCTTAGACCAACAGAAACCAAAAAATTCTTTTATGGGGAGGTAGCAATCCGTGCGCTTAGAACAGCCCTGGCTATAATATTTCAGACCAACAGAAACCAAAAAAAAATCTTTTATGGGGAGGTAGCAATCCTTTCACTCATATTAGTCCTGACTATTCTAGTTAAGACGAAGAGAAAGAAAAATGACGTTTTATGGGGAGGTGAGGAGGTAGCAATCCGTGCACTCAGAACAGCCTTGGCTATAATATTTAAGACCAACACAAAAAAAAAAATCTTTTATGGGGAGGGTTGACATCCACTGGTGAAAGTCGACATTCACAATTTTTGGACATTCACGGTAACACACATACAAGCAGCACCTAAAACTCCTAGCAGCCATCTCTTTTTACCTCATAATCTACATTTTCATCTAATTCATACATTTTCACAGTTTGCAATTTAACAAGCCGTGTTCATAAACTGGTTTTGTGAAATTCTTTGTTCCACTAATAATTGACAATCTTGTTTCTAGAACCTGGTTTGTTTGTGGAACACGCCTTATGTACAACCTTTAACCTTTCACTGATGTATTTGGTGATGTCCTAACCATCTCTCTCATTATGGCCCTAGAAAGCGGGGCTGAACCACATTTTCGCACAGCTTACTGTTTGAGATATGATCAGTAAGTCGGCTACTATTTCTAACTATTTTTCACGTTAGAAATAGTTGGAAATTCCAAATTTTGTTTAAGAATTGAGTGTACCGTATCTTTGATGCAAAAAACGTGTTCCAGAAACAGTTACGTGCAAACAGCAGTCGAAACCAAAAATGATGTTTTTAGTTTGTTCGCACTCGCGCAAAACTGTGTTGACTTAAACAATTGTTTAGTTGTGTTATGGTTTTCAGAAGGTATTGGGGGAGTCAACCCAATAATCTTAGTTTCTGGTCGTTTTTAATTTGACTCGATGTTTTATTGTAATTTCTGTCCGTTTTGGGTTTCATTTATCCATTGATGATTACTTTTTGTAGTTTCACGCTAGGAAAGTCATTTAGCTTTATTTCTGCTCATTTTTGACTTAATGTAGCTCATTACTTTTCCTTGAAAAAATTATCAAGTGGAGAATTCTTTGTAAATTAATTTAGAAAAAGATATAGGCTACTTATAGATAAATCAGAAAATTGTACTAAGCCATATTTTTTGCAGTTGAGAGCTCCAATTAAAAATAAGAATTACCAATATCTTTATTTCACAACTCTCCAAAAATTGTTCAAAACAATTACAGTTTATCTTTCAACAATGAAAATTAGATGCCACATTTTAGCATCAGACCTTTAATAAAATTTAATAAAAGTTGAAAAGAATAAAAGGCTAATTTTTTCATGAAGTAAATACAAGAATTCAAAATTGAAACTCCAAGAAAGTACCCAAGGTAAATAGCAGGACGTAATCCATAAAAAGTTTCTATATTATTAACCGTGAAATTTGTTTGTTAGGAATAGGGTATACAAGATATTTTTCGGGAAAATTCGTCTTTTTCTTATTTTATATTTATAGACCCCATACGAGTTAGCTTATAATTAAACCTCTACTATGAGATTGATTGCACAGCCCCTAGCAACAGTCGACTAATTTCATCAGTTTAGGCCTACTTGGTAGACACCAGCGAATACTCTTTCTACAGTGGCGTCACTTCAGTACTTAAGGCAATTTTGTAACATTATTTGGCAAAATTGGATCTTGTCGGGATGTCAATCTTTTCTTTTATGTCTCCCCGTCATGGGCATAAGCCTTCTGCTGTTATGATGGTCTATAAACAAATTGATTGATTAACTGAATAGTAATGCTGGCCTAAGCCATTACAATGTGTATCTTATTTATCTTGACAGAGCTAAACATTCCACCAACTAAGATACGAATGCAATGATGAATATCCGAAAAACCAATAATTTAACATAAGGGGTAAAATTTCAAATGACAAACTCTAGAATAATCAAGTTCGGCATAAAAAATTAAGTATTTTTATATTAAGTATTTCCTTCCGTGCTGATGTTAACTTGCGTGAGCGGGTAATCTGCATGTTATGGGCGCCTTGCTGACAATGTTCGGGCTTTTTGGGGGGGGGGGGGGGGGGGAGGCACCCAAGAGAACATGTTGACTGTAGAAGCGGCCGTACCATAATACCACACCAGACACCACAACCAGCTTCCGTCATACGTAACTCATAACATAAGTAAGAAACCACTATCCTGCACTGCATGATTGGGCTTCACCTTGACAAAGGAACTCCAAATTTTAGCTTCTTCACTTACACGATACTAGAGACAGTTAACATGTTGACGCACCGAACTCTTTTTCAATAATGAGGTAAGTGGACAGTAAGATCTATCAAAACAAGTCACGTGAGATTGAGTAATCTTCAATAAATTTACTTAGGTAAACAATTACATCCCCTAAACTATTACATAGCAATCAAAGAACTCTTGAAGAAAACATTTGCACAGGTAAACAATTACGTAACAAACATTGGATTTGTGAAGAAAATTTACCAAATAAGCTTAAAAAAGTGCCACAACCGGGATTCGAAGGGATTTGGCTCGGTGGAATTCGTTGTGATTTCACAGAAGTCTTACAAATAAAGGTTTCCGTAGTTAAATATGAAGGTGTCCACTTAATCTGGATCTCTTCATCACCTCATTTATTGCGTAGCTTTTTAAATTCTATCTATCACGAGATATTTCTTATTGTAACTACTATTTGGACCAATTTCTGACTATAAATTTTTGAAATTTTCTTCTATTTGACTGACAAGGACGTCCCCATAAGTGTAAACAAGGATAACACCTTATATCGCCCTACTTATTGCTTTTATAAGGTCAGGGGTCCTTTGCATTTCCTATTCTTTTAATATTTTTTTTAGTGGCCTCTTCGTCGAATTAAAGAAAGTTTGTTATTTTATGTTGAAAGTGGCCACCGTAAGCGGGGACTTCCTGTAACGGGAGAACGTTCTCTCTGCGGGACAGTATTTCTTTTTTATGTGGCTTAGAAGTAGTATTACAATAATGCGAAGACCATTCTTCGGCTACTATTTTTAAGCAAATTAAAGTGTAGGTGGCATTTAGTTTTTTTTTTGTAAATGTTAATATTATTATTTTTTTGGAATTATTTGTGCAACTGAGAGGAGAGGTGGTGGGATTTTTCGAATGGAAACAAGATTTGGTACTTGTGTCTCATAGCCACCACACTCAAGTTCTGTCAAGAAGTGAAGTTTGGTTAATGTTAATAAAATAACCGGGTTTTCAGACAATGGGGTGAAATCCATTTAGTTTGCGATCTGTGTTCATAGAAAACAGCGTCTGACCATGGATGTTACAATGGCAATTTGGGATTTGCCAAGGACTGAAGGGACTGACTCAAGGACTAAAGAGGCAATTAAACTTTTCCAGGATAAGGATGTGTTGCCCAAAACCAAACAGGGTGTGAATGTATTTCTCTAGGGCCCTAATATCCATTTTATATGGCAGGAATACTATAACCATTCCTAATTCAAGGTAAGAGCAGTCAAGGTCATACAGTTTCTTTACCACACATTATTTTCTTATGCTCAATGTGGACTTAATAAACCATAGGGCTTGGTTAGCTTTAGCAATATTGGGTTGTATGTGCTTATGAAATTTCAGCTCAATTTTAATTATACTTCTAAGGCCCTTCTCCTGAGTTACTTCTTCTAGCTGTTGATCTCTATAATTAGTGTGGTGTGAGGTTTATCCCAAGATGCCTTTGTTTTTGGTTTTCCGGGTTTTCCGGAATCTATTTTTCATATTTTGATAACTCGATATTTTTTTTTATCACTGACACTGGCTTTACAACTTTTTTCTTTTGGTTTTCCGGAATCTATTTTTCATATTTTGATAACTCGATATTTTTTTATCACTGACAATGGTTTTACAACTGTTTTCTTTTGGTTTTTGCGGGTTCTTCAAAAACAACGGGTTTTGCGGGATCTATTTTTCGAATTTCGGTAATTTGATATTTGTTTTATCACTTACACTGGTTTTACAACTTTGAAGCGACACCGGGCATGATCGACGTTATCGCACGGCAGGTTGCACGGCCGGCATCGGGGTCGTAGGGAATGCCGGAAGGCATCAGCAAGCCGCCGATATTGGCGTAGCCGAGACCAAGTGTGCGGTACTGGTAGGACAGAGCAGCAATCTGGCGTGACGGGAATTGCGCCATCATCACCGAGATTTCCAGAACGATCGTCCACAGGCGCACCGCGTGTTCAAATTCCTCGATGCGGAAAGCATTGGTGCCGCGCTCGGCAAACTGAAGCAGATTAAGCGATGCCAGGTTACAAGTATTTCCTTCAACTATTTCAAAGACTTGAATTCTATCATTGTTTGTATCTGCAACATAAAGCAAGTCATTAACTGTATCATATGCCAGTCCTGTTGGTCCATCAAATTCTCCTTCATCTGAACCTGCGGTTCCAAATTCTTCAACAAAACAAACTCCATCTACAACTTCATCTGTTCCTGCAGGACAATTGGTTCCTGTAACTAATTCAAAAATAACAATTCTATCATTTCCAGAATCTGCTACGTATAGTATCTGTTCTGTATTATCAACTATCATATGTGTTGAGATGGGACATTGTATTTACTGTAAACACTCTTATCATCAAGGAGGCATGCGCAACATGGTAATAACAAAAATGGAAACGTAACAGAAGCAATAGTTAGGACGATAAGACTTACAACAGAACAGACCCAACAACACAGAGACTGGCCATTGTATTTACTGTAAACACTCTTAGCATCAACGACAGATGCGTAAAATCGTAGTAATATATATAAGAACCTAACAGAGGCACTAGTTAGGATGTTAACACTAACAACACAACAGAAACAGCAGTAAAAAGACAGTCCAAGGTTCGTTTGGGTTCAGTAAGCGTGCAGGGTCGCATACTGAACCCAAACGAACCAGTCAAACATATTATATTTCACTTCTTCTTCTTCTTCTGTTTCAGCAAACGAGGACTTTTCTGCCGAATTTATTAAGCCCATTTCCTTTTGATTCACTCCGTGAGATGACCAGAGCTACTGAATTGGTTTCTTCTTATTTATCTTGAATCTGCTTAGATTTCTTTCATTCAATCTTTTGATTATATGAGTTGAAATATAAGAGGATAAACATTAAGTTCTGAGCTCTTTCTACAGGCGCGCATCACCTACGAGAGCGGCGAGACCGGGGTGCTGACCCGGGTTCTGAAGATCGGCGACCTGGACGGAGGGCAGCACTGACATGGCCTATTTCATTGAACTTCTGGTCAACGGTGCGCTGGTCGGGCTGATGTATGCGTTGGCCGCCCTCGGCTTCGTGCTGATCTACAAGTCGGCAGGCGTGCCGAACCTGGCGCAGGGCGCGCTGGTGATGATGGCCGCCTTCCTCGTCTGGTATCTCGGCTCGCTCGGCCTGCCGATCTGGATCGCGATCCTGGCCGGCGCGGTTTCTCAAACTTTTTTTCTATAAGGAAGTAAAACCTTAACTACCATTACCGTATTAAGGTATTGAAGTGAAGTGGACCTATCAATGAACAGAACGGAAAGAATTTAGAGCAAGCTGCAGCCAAAATTACGAAAGAGAACAAAACAAAATTGCAAGGAAAGAATTGTACGATCCAGTCAGTATCTTCTTGCGATTTTGATGTTTCAGTTTTGATTTAGATACTTATTTGCTTGGAAACAACAACAGTTACCTTGTCAAAGCAATAGTTGCAAAACAATTGATAATATCTTGGATGACAACCTCGTCGCCGACCTTCCAGCGGGTCACCTTGGAGCCCACCGCCCAGACAATGCCCGAGGCATCGGAGCCGGCGATGTGGAACGGCTTGCCGTGGCCGTCAAACGGCGAGATCGGCTTGCCCAGAGAGGCCCAGACGCCGTTGTAGTTAACGCCCGCTGCCATCACCAGAACCAGCACCTCGTGGCTGTCCAGCTCCGGCACGTCGACAACTTCCTGCACCATTGCGGTGTCGGGGTTGCCGTGACGCTCCCGGCGGATCGCCCATGCATACATCTTCTTGGCTACCTGCTGGGTAGAATTGCATTCCCGCATCAAAAGTTTCTAAATGAATTTATTTCGTCTGTTTTAGGACATCGCTTGCTCTCTAAATAGTTCCTCAAACAAATACGAGACTGAAACTCATGTTTTGCTTTAGTTTCATTCAACGTAAGCGATGATCGAACCATAAATAGTCGTGATGTTTTCAGCTTCAAAATAGCTGGACAAATTTATCACAAAATCAATTTAGTGACACACCCCTGAAGGTGATAACAGATCCCTGAAGGTGCTTTTGAACCATATTCATATGTATTTACAGACATTTTTAGCTTATAATTAATATTTGGAACAATGGAAGACTATTATAGGATTTTTTTTAAATAATAGTTACAGTTACTGTAACTATTACTGTAACTATTTTGAATAATAGTTAATAGTTACTGATGAAATAGTTACAGTGTATTAATAAAAGAGAAACAATCGTTTTTGGCTATTTCTAAATAAACCCAAGATATTTCTTGGGTTTAAACCTTGGGTTTAAATAAACCCCCATTTCTAAATAAACCCAAGACAAGAACTATTAAAATTTTAGATCACACTGATCTCGCACCAACATCTGAAAAATGGATGCATCTGGAGTTCTATAAGCAGCGGCCCAAATCAAACGGCGTCGCGCATGGCCACCCCATTCATTGCACGGCATTCGCGGCCGCAAAGCGGAATCTGCCGCACGACATCCTGCCCGAGCTCGTTGCGGTCATCGGGCGCATCGCAACGGTTCCATACGGCAGACCTTCCTCCGCAAAATTGGCCCAGGCGCTGGCTCCGTTTGTGCGGCAGCACAACGTGTTTTTGCTCGAGAACCATGGCGCGACAGCTGTAGGAGCCCGAAACAGAACCGGCGTGGTCTGCCAACGGACGCGACCTTGTCTATGTGCACCGCGATGGACAGCAGTGGTCGCTGGTGTTGCGTCGTCACGCTCAGGCCGAAGAGGTGCTGTTGCGGTCCACGGAAAAACTGTCCGCGCCGTCCTGGCGGCCCGATGGCAGTCTCATTACCTTCTTTCGCGGCCAGGGCATCGGCGCCACCCTCGACATGGTCATATTGTCTTCGCCGCGACTGGTTCGTACGCTGGTTGAGAACGAACAGTTCGTCACCACACCGGTCAGCTGGCTGTCAAATAGCTGAAAATTTAGCTTTCTTCTGAAGGTTTAGTTGCCTTTGGGAATCAATCAATTGTTACTGCTGGAATTTTTGTGAATGAAATTTGTACCCAAACTTGACTAATTAGTTTTTGCACATTTATTTTCAAGTTTCAAAATGACAACATTGACGGAAATGTCGTACTACTCTAGAAACTTGCACAATTTTGAAATAAACAAAAGAAAAATCTTGAAAATCGCAGTTTTAAGGCATGAATAGATTTGGAAAGGATGGAAGGGGCAAAAAATGTTTTTATTTTGATACGTTGTGCCCTGGGGGCATATAAGGTATATATAGAAAGGGTGATCATATGAGCTCCGGAGGGGGCTCATTGGATTTGTTATCAGAAGTGCTCGTATACCTCGTATTTTTACCGAAATGCATCTGGTATAAATTTTGAGGTGGTCATTTGTTGTCATAGAAACTTCAAAAACAGCTCATTCGATTGGAAATTGAAAAGGCCAGTGCCCTTTTTAATAGTCGAAAGTGATTGGAGGACAACTAACCCCCCTCCTTCGTCCACTGTTTCCCCAAAAGCGTGCAATCATAATCTAAAACGATTTTTTTTATATTTTAGCTATAGAATTGGATGCAGATAATATTTAGTGCAGTTGGATAAAAAACTGTTTTTATCTTTACCGTGGTTTTTAGTCTCATAATCTTTGTCCAACCGTCAACTTCCTATTTTTACCAACTCTTTTCAACAGCAGAAACAAGGAAACAGACCCAGTACCAGACCCAGGCCTTCCTACTTTTTACAGCTTCACCACATTCATTATCCTCACTAATAGATGCCTCGGTGGCATCTACTATGACATTTTCATCATTTATTCGTAAATTTTCTGTGATTCGTCGTTCGTTTGTTTGTGTGTGACTCATGTCGACTGGGGCTGTCTATTGGCTGCTGGTGCTGTGCTGTGCTGTGCTGTGCTGTGCTGTGGTGTTGGCGGCGGTTGCAGGGTACGGAGGAACCTATGCAGGGTACGGGAGAGGAGCGGGAGGAGCAATGGGAGGATGGGAGAGGCATGACGTGTGGGATGCGCAGCGTGCGGCAGCAGCCGCAGCTGGAGGGTTTGGTGCTGTGCCCGGTGCTGGCTACGGGGCGGCTGGTGCGGTGTATGGAGGCGCTCCGGTCATCGCCCTGGCGGCGGTGGTTGTCGGCGGGGTGATCTACGCGGCGCAATCCTGATGGCGGGCGCAGCACCGGCACCGGGGGGGTTCCCTGGGTTCCCCCTCAATCTGTCCTCCGGCCCGGCAATTTCCGAGGCCGGGGGCAGCGGCGGGCAAAGCACAACCGGCGCTTTTCACTTCAAGAGCGCGGCGGCGGAGACCTGGCAGGAAACGGCACGGCAGGCGGTTCCCTGGGCAATCGGGGGGCTTCTGGTGTGGCTGTACCTGCGGAGCAAGTGACCTTCCGGGTGGACTAAGACCAAAGGTAATATATAGACTGATATCATCACTAACTTGTAAAGTGTAGGGTGTGTTTTCGGCTACGGCTTTTATGATCATGCTTTTTAATTGTGGGGTATGGACCGCATATTTACTGATGGCAAATAGAGAAATATACAATATAAAGTAGGTTGCTAATAAGGCCGCGCCAATGAGCTTCATTCTTGTCTGCATAAATATAATAATAGGACGGATTTTGTTTATGTTCTCAGATTGATTATATTTATTGTATGAATAGCAATATTAATACACATCGCGCACATCTTCCTTTTGACAGGATGGAAACACCATAATTGATGATCGACGAATCCCTTCATTAGGGTTGTATTGTAGGTGGATACACATGGCTTCTCACATTTCCTGTGTTGTACTAACATGACGACTATGAAATACCTGTATCTTTTTCACTGGATACGTCCAGGACAACGTGGATCTTTTCTCCAGGCAACTAAAGCACCGTATTTCAATTCTTTGGTTTTCATGGTGTAACCATCTGATTCTTCGATCTTCATTTTGATTTCACTCCAACGGCTTAGATACTCTTCATTTATTTACTTGTTTTTTTTTCTTTTTTTTTGTTTTTTTTTCCCAAGGGTAATCATATCCACCCAGTGATCCTGGAATGTCGTTAGAGGGCTGATAAGAACGGAAAATAAGTTATAGTACCGGTTTTAAGTGACCAGAAAAATTGTGGAGGGTAACTAGTCCCCCTCCCAAGCCTCTTTTCTTAAAATAATCTGATCAAAATTTTAATAGCCATTTTGTTAAGCATAGTTGAAAGGCCGAATAACTAACTTTTGGGGATATCATAACTCTCCAACAGCATCCTGAGAAAGAATGAAATTTCAAAATAGGTGGATCATTTTAAAGACTGGCAGCAGAGCCTGTCGAACGAAAAGCATAAAAACAGGAAGCAGTGGCAACCTTTTTTTTGCATCGGAAATCTACTGACTGCGGGCTGGCTTCAGGTATCCGTCGTATAAGTCACGTTATTGTTTTCAGAGATAAGTTACGGATTGTAACCAATTATACAAGTAGATTCTAACATAATTTCGTTATATTATCCAGCTCCCTGACAAAGCGAACATTTATGCGTCTGCCACCAGCTCACATACGTTTAAGGACATTGTTTGAAGCAGTTCATGGTAACGAACTGTAAGTAAGGAGTGACACGGCTCAATAGTAACCGAAACTCTAAAGAACAGAATTTTGATACAAATAGATATATCAAAAGAATTAGATCAACCCTGGGAAAAAACAAACGAAAAAAACAACAAATAAACACGCATCCGTGATCTATATTCTCGCAAAAAAATACAAAATTCCGCATCTTTGCCGATAGGAGTTTGAAACCTCTACAGAAGGGTTGTCTGATAGGCTACAGAAGGGTTGTCTGATTCATTAAGATTTTATGACTTCATGACGTTTGGATCATATTGTGACGCGTTCGCCGCCATGAGCTCAAAAGCAGCGAGCAGGCTGTCCCTGCTCAAATCCGTTCCCGCTTGCGCCAGGTCGATGAGTACGCGCAATACACGGGCATTGAGGGGAAGTTTGTCGCCAGCGCGACCGTCGCCAGGCGTGCCGCTGCCGTCAAATCCGGCGCGGCAGTAAAACACTGTTTCCGCAATACCCTCGAACCGAGGGATGTTGCCGATGAGGTCTCTTGCAATACCGGGTGTTCCGGACACGAGCGCCGCTTCTATTCACCTTTCTATTCACTTTTCTATTCACCTTTCTATTCACCTTTCTATTCACCTTTCTATTCACTTTTCTATTCACCTTTTTATTCACCTTTCTATTCACCTTTCTATTCACCTTTCTATTCACCTTTCTATTCACCTTTCTATTCACTTTTCTATTCACTTTTCTATTCATCTTTCTATTCACTTTTCTATTCACCTTTCTATTCACTTTTCTATTCACCTTTCTATTCACCTTTCTATTCACCTTTCTATTCACCTTTCTATTCACCTTTCTATTCACCTTTCTATAGGCCTAGTGAGAAAACGTGTAATTTTGTTGTGTACTTAGAAATGCTCGCTTGAATTCAGGCTTTAAATATAAGTTGCGTAACGCCTTTCGATTGTTTCCAAAGCTGTATATGATTGACACATGACGTCATATGACACTGTATATGATTGACAGGGAGTTGCACCTGTCATTTTATATATTATGCATCCAAATGATGCTACACCATTCAGCAGCATAACATAATTTGTACAGAACTTTCTCAGTGAATTGAATGACATTTATTGACAAAAGAGGTTACAATAAAGAGATGTGTAGGTGTGTCAGGGACCTGCACAAATTGATTTGATAAAGTCATTTTTCCCAATTCGGCCATCTGGGGGGATGAAGGGAGAAGAAAAATTAGAAAAAATGCGGTTTTTTTAACTTACGAGTGGGTGATCGGATCTTAATGAATTTTGATATTTAGAAGGATCTTATGTCTCAGAGCTCTTATTTTAAATCCCGATCGGCATTAAGCCTCTGATTTTCCTTTTGTTGATTCATTTCCTTTTTGATTCTTAGAATTTTGCATAAGTGCCATATGAGCTCTTAGCTCTAGGAACGACATTAAATCTTAAAAAGAACAGAAATTACTCCGTACATGAAAGGGGCTCTTCCCTCCTCAATGCCCCGCTCTTTACGCTAAAGTTAGACTCTTTCTCTCAACTCTACTTTTTAAAACAGTAAAAGACGGGGATTTTTCTCCTTATTTTCCTATATAAGGCAAATTTTTTCAGAATCGTAGCTTTAGATGGGTAAGACTAAACTTGATGAAATTTATACATTTAAAATCAGCATTAAAATGCGATTCTTTTGATGCAATTATTGGTATCAAAATTCCGTTTTCAGGGTTGGTATATGTACATTGTTTTACCATTCTCCTCAGTTCTGTTATGAAGTTTCCACACTATCGTTATCTAACTATTCTCTTTTATGGAATATAAATCAAGCAAACAAGCCGTTTGCCTTTGGTGAAGCATATTATCTGAATTTTGTAAGGTATGGTTCAGTTTTGTTCTTTTCTTCATCCATAAATGTAATATTTCAAAAGGTTTCATGTCCCTTGTCACTTGTCCAGATTAGGAGGTATGCACATTTTGATTTTTCTGTCTTTTCTGAAAGTGGTCCATCAAACCCAGCAGCAACTCGCCCTTGGCGATCACGCCGACCCGGTCGGCAATCGCCTCGGCCTCTTCGATGTAATGCGTGGTCAGGATGATGGTCACGCCCGAGGCTTTCAGCCCTTCGACCACCTTCCACATGTCCTTGCGCAATTCGACGTCGACGCCCGCCGTGGGCTCATCAAGGAACAGAACGCGCGGCTCGTGGCTGAGCGCCTTGGCGATCAGCACCCGGCGCTTCATGCCGCCGGAAAGTTCCATCGTCTTGGAATCGCGCTTGTCCCAGAGCGAGAGTTGCCGCAGCTGAAGAACATTTTGTGTACTCCAGCGCAAAAAAAAGCAAAAAATATAGACAATTTTTCCCCCAAGTCTACATTAAAGACATTTTCCAAACTTTTGGTTTTCTATTTTCTATTTATTCTGTGGAGTTCATTAAATCTCCAGTTGACAGATTCAAAGATCACATTTGAGTGATGCTGATGATTTTCCTAACCTCTATGATGAAAGGTACTTAGATTATACTAAGGATTCAACCCTTTTATACCATCATCCTTGCAAAAACTTTAAAGATATGAATCAACATTTGATCAAGTTTTCTGAATAATTTTACATCACAAAATCCCACGAAGCTTACTTTCAGAGCTAAGACAGTTTCTTCTGTTTCTTTATTAGGCTAGAAAAGTTAAAATATTTTCTAGAAAACAACTAGAAATTTCGCAAACTTCAAAGAAGCTTGTCTTCTCTGTTTGACATCCCCGAAATCTAAGAAAAAGCTTTAAATATCCATCCTTTATTGCTACCTAACTACATGCCATGAATTATGATAACAGAAAAAAAGAAACTACGACATTAGTAATGTTGTAGTATTGTCTTTCGCCAACATGGTTTTAAGCTTGGAAGTTGGTTCTGGTGGTTCTGCTCATTTTTTAGTCACACAATTCATTTTCAGTTAAATCGTATAAAACTTCTCTAGTCTTTCCTGAACAACCATTTACGGGTCCGGTATGTTGTAATGGTTGCTAATAGCTGCATTACGCTTCCAAGGAAGCAAGTGCGAAAGGAATTTAGAAAAACGGTAGTAACAAGAACGCACTGTAGACCTACTTTTATTCTCACCAGAAAGGACAACCCAAAAAGGAGAGAGCGCCAAGACATGTGGTGTAACCATCAACTTCTTCCACTTCCGAATATTATTCCTGGCACCTTTCAGCAATGTCATAAACAGTTTGCCAGGTTCTGCCTGACGACTTTCCTTTTCCCTCAAATAAAAGCAAAATTTAGCGAAACGCTCGCAATTGGCTTTAAGGACATGGTACTTCTCAAATTCTGAAAAAAGATAAATCCCAAATGAAGGTAGAATGGCCAAAAAGAGCACAGCTACTCTAGGAGGCACTCTAAATCCGTCTGCTACTTCATTGTTAATTCTCCATTTAACGCTTATCTCTATTTCCTCAGCCAGGGTTCGGATAATCGGTGGCGCGCGCCTGGCAGGCCGGATGGGCGGTTGGGATGTCGGAATTTTGAATATGCAAACTGCCAACGATCAAGTCGTGATCGACGAAATCAATACCGCAGTGCCCTCGGAAAATTTCGGGGTGGCGCGGGCGCGGCGAAATGTGTTTAATCCTACCTCGTTTATCGGTGGCATGTTAACCAGCCGCATTGACAAAAACGGCCAGTACAATTTAGCTTACGGATTGGATGGGAACATCCGCGTTTTTGGCGATGATTATTTAATTGCAAAATGGTGCCCCTAACCCAATAATAACTTATCATGACCCTATCGATGTCACTTTCGTCCCCTTGTTAGAAACTATTGGTATGGAAAAAGTTAGCCATGTAAGACAGTCTAATAGCGGCCAAACTTTGGCCTCCCTTTCATCCGATACTTAGCCTCAAGATAGTGTTCTTATGCGCTCTCAATCAGATTTTTTTCCTCTCGATTTTGCATCATATCACTGTTAGCAAGTACCATGTAGCAACTGTTTTGAACCCGTTCGCGACGTTGATATTTGCCAGATCTTGTTTTCCTTTTTTGTAAGGAGGACTAAATGAAATCATATTTCAAAACTTTAGGACCATCATTATCAATATAATTAATGGTTTGCAATCTCTCAGTGCAGCCCTCTGATAAGCAGTGGGGCATCTCTCCAGGGACCTTTCATTCCAAAGGGATAGGGGTTTCCTTGGGAGGAGTAATCACTGAGATTGCTATGGGGTTAATATATTTGAAATTCACATTATTTACAACATTGGTATAATATATAAAAATTAGCAATATATGTGTCACTTTTGCTGATGGACTGCTCGCTGCGCTGCTTGAGGAAAAGATTGAAAGGTGGGTTAGTAGAAGGAGGTCTAGATGCTCCCTCTGGAAAATTTTCCCGTGGAAAATTCATCCCCCCCCCAAAAAAAAATCCTCATTATTTTCCTTGGATAATTCCAGATGTTTATTAGAAGGAAAATTAAACGTTCTACTCACCCGTTTAAGTCAATGGTAATGCTATTGCGTCGCAAAAAAAGAGCAGTAAGAGTTTAATGTATTAATATTTTTTCCAAAAGCCACTTCATATACAAGGGGTGGCCCTGTAAACTTCAGAGAGGACTCGTTCAAGACTGAAATATTTCTAATTGAAAACGTGTTATCTGAGTGAGCCATGTCGATGAATACTTTGTGTCTAATGTAACATTAAGCATAGTTTCATTTTAATATTTAAGTTTTTGCGCTAAATCCATTTATTTTTTCTTATCCATGAAGAGTTATCACTTTCGATCATTCAATCTACCCAAATGAAAGAACCTAATTTATTCTTATATCTCAAAAGCGTTTTTGAATATGCTATGTAATAGGAATGCAACCAATTGAACGGAAAGAGTGAGTATTTTTTTTTCATAGTGTAAATTCGAATTGCAAATGGAGCATCCGAGAAATAAGATCCTTCTTTATATCAAGTTTCATTAAGATCCGCCGATCACCCATACGTAAGATAAAGATACCTCAATTTTCACGTTTTCCAAGAATTCCGGTTTCTCCTCCAACTTCCCCCCAATGTCACAAGATCTGGTCGGGATTTAAATAAGAGTTCTAAAGCACAAGACGAAATATCATATTTCATTAAGATCTGATCACCTGTTCGTAAGTTACAAATATCTCATTTTTTCGAATTACTAAATTTCACCAAAGAGGGCGGATCGGATCGAAATATTTACTCCTGACAAGCCTTTTGAGGGCCGATTCCTGTACATTCCTGTATTTCCTATACCTTCCTTTACCTTCTTGATGAAGTCTGGAAAGATTGGTAAGTATCTATTCTAACTAGCACAATTGGTAAAAATTAGTATATTTGAAGACGTCAGTCCAATTCTTAATCATGTTTTATCGAAATACACCCTCCCTTTTGCTCGGCTATGACTGGCTAACGGCTTTTATAGTTCGCGCTTTAACATTTTGCCGTCCGTCTATATGCGGAAATGCTTTAAATTTTAGGGGAAGTAGCAATAATTTTTTGTTTGTATGTTCTGTCAATAAATTTTTCTCTCTCTCTCAAAAATAAAATAAATCTTACATTGTCCGAAAGTGCACATTCGTGCATAATATCTACAGGCTTTTTGGGAAGGGATAGGTGTCTGATCCCTGCATATTATCCCTCCCATTCTGGCTACAGTTAGAGTTCTTTTGTTAAATATTTGAAGTACAAAGGTCATCAAAATGAAAACACTGTTTGCCTTAGACCAGTCTTAGTTCTATTTATACCTGAAAACAGCAATTTCAGATCACATTTCATTACCTAGTTTCTGTTCTGTCATTGCGTAAAATGAAGTGAACTATACATTTTGGAAGCTTATTTGCTTTATCAACTTTGGAAGTTTTTCCTCTTAAAAAGTTTTTTCATTTTTAAAAGCAGATGTTCTCTGATAGTAATAGGGTAGCAAAAGAATAACGAGAACTTAGGGCAGAAAAAATTAAGCCGTTAGTAATGATGTCTAATGCCACGCCCTTAGGCTAGACCTACTCTTTGGTCTCTAATAGTGCTGTCCACGACTAGTCGACTCGTCGACTGTGTCCCGGTCGTCATTTGTGTCCCGGTGTCTTGGTCTGTATATACATTTGTTTTTCAATTGATATATGATGAAATAAATTTTTGTGTTTATCCCCTTTTTGTCTTTTTAGTTTTTTTTTGGTTTTTACCTTTTTTTTTAGTTTTTTTAGTTTTTTCTCTTTTCTTTTAATTTTTTTTGTGCTGGAGCTTCAGTTTTGGAAGCTATTTTTTTAGCAGCTTTTTTTAGCAGCTTCCTTGACTGTTGCCATTGTAGGTTCGCGCCACCCTAACATCTAGTTGGTTCGGGCGAATAATTTTCTACCTACAGAGACCAGGCTAATGCCTCGAAAATTACCACATTCACTCTTATCACCTTTCTTATACAGTGGTTTAATTAGGGTTTTCCTAAATTGCTACGTACTTACTCTTTTTCAAAAATCAAATTCATAATCATCAGTAACTTTTTTTTAATCTCAGAGCCACCATAGTTAAGATACTCATTTACCACATTATTCCTCACAAAACAAATCTCCCTTCACATCCAAGGTATCACAAGCTTTTCATTTTCCTCTATATCATTTCCTATTACTCTATCTTGACTAATATTTCGTATCCACAACTATTTATCCTTCATATCCACAGCTACTTATCCTTCTTATCCACATCTACTTATACTTCATATCCACAACTACTTATCCTTTATATCCGCAACTGCTTATCCTTCATACCCACAACTACTTATTCTTCATATTCACACCTACTGATCCTACATATCCACAACTATTTATCCTTCACAGCCGCAACTTTGTATCCTTCATATCCATTACTAATATTTCGTGTCCACAACTATTTATCCTTCATATCCACAGCTACTTATCCTTCTTATCAAATAAACAGTTAAGCATCAGGATTGGCACCCTTATGATTTGCTGCTACCTCTAACGATTTCCATTTTTTTGTCTTGTCGATGTCTTCCCTTAGTAATTTCTTCTGATATTTTTTACAAATATTGTTTGCTGTCTTGCGGAAAACCTTCTGAATATTCTAGGGGATGCATCGTGTTATTAGGGTAAAAATAAAAGTTTTTCACAAGAAACTTTTTGAAAAATGACATTCTTTACCATGTGCAATCATAAAATAGTCTAATATCTTCATTTTTCCAACATACGTAGCTATTATCAGAGGGCGAGTTGTGGAGTAGGGCTCGTGTGCCATTCGATACTCGATAATCTCCAGTCGAATGTCAGTGGTCGTCCTGCTGCCGTCGCTACTGACATTGTGGTCTTTGTCGACGTTGACGTTGTCGTCATCGATATCAAGAGTCAAGACCGACAGTTAAGACTCGATTTATCTATAAGAAGTCAAAACGAACTGTGATGTGGGAAACTCGAATTGCTTTGAAGAACACTGGCTGATTTGATTGCACCTTCTGTATAATAGAAATTAATCATTGTAATATATGTATGTAAGATGTGAAACAAGCAAAAAGCCATAGTAAATAGGAGACAAATAATGTTCCATCAAGTTAACATGTATTGGTGATTATCATTTTAAAGTGTAGGTTAACTGGGCAAGAACCACCTCAATTTAAAAAAAAGGGACAGGTTTACAATAAAAAACAAAACAGACATATTTTAAATTTAGAAATATTATTTTTAAGTATTCAATAAATACAACCTAGAAGAATTTGAAGAATCCCGCTAGTTAAAACGCTAATATGATCGAAATGATGGAAAATAACGATTTTAATCAAGCTCTTGACACTAAATCGTAAGTTTTGTCCCAATTCTTTAAGGATGACCCCTGAATTAGAAAGGCCGTAGAATTAATAGTTGAAATTACTAAAAAATACTTTAGCATAAAGAGTGAGGTATTTATCTTCTCCTAAATACCTTGCTCTTTATGCTAAAGTATTTTTAGAATCCCTCATATGCGTAATAATCTCTGTTCGTTTTACGTTTCAATGCTACTCCTTACTTTCAATTGAAAAAACGTCTTCATGTTAATTTTTTCTTTGTTTTTTTTTTTTATAGTAATGTTAGATAAATAAGGTTCGATTTCCGCATCCAGTGCCCTGCGGCAGCCGACTAAGAATGCGCTGTAAGTTGGCCAATGTAGAAGATTTTGGCGAAAACGGCGTAAAATCCATTTGGGACGCCGTCGTAGAAATCGAAGGTATAGAAAAACCTGCCTGCGTAGCGCAATTTATTTTTCTGGATTTTGAATGACCTGAAAGATTCCTAAAGAAACATAATGAGTAAATTAATTTGTAGATCAAAAATATAAAGAGGATTTGTCAAAGAAGGAAAAATGAAAACGGCCCGCTTGAAAAAAATTGTAATGCTTAAAAGTATTGGTTTTACACGGTCTATTGGCCACCCTGAATTTGAGAACTGGTAAGGTATTTAAACTCATTTAAAAATCGTCTTGTATGCCTTTTAAAGTGCCAGTAAAATGAGATCCTTACATAAAGCTTCAAGTCAAGAGTCTAACAGTGGATTAAAAATGCCAAGGCTGATACTGACTCAAACAAATGCACAGGAAGAACCTCATTCGGGGGAAACTTTTGGGTTAAATTCGATAAGTCTCCTGGTATAGTCTGGTATAAGTCTGCGGAGGGTAGCGAATAAACACCCTTAAATTCAGATTAAATTAAGAAGAAGTACAGGAAGTGGTCCCTATGTCTCATACCTGTACCCAAAAACTTACTCGACTTCTTAAAATTCTTAAAAATCCTGTAGATTAATATTGTAACCAGCCATTCCTCCCTTTTATTCCATCCTAGAAAATTCCCGCAATTAATTCTTCGCAAAAACTCTAAAAATGACCTATTCATCCTCCCCATCTCAACACATTGGGCAAAAGTAAGGACTTAACTCTTACTTTGTCCTTTCCAGATTCCTTCTCCTATTGCAGACCATTTGATGAAACGATCTACGCTTGTGAAAATGGCGAAGCGCTTGGAAAGTATTACTTGGATTTTGGAGCCTACAATATCCGCCAAATGGATAAAGAAAAAGGACGAAAGTATGTTTATAGACTCATGCGACAAGGCGAAAGAGTTACCTTATTGGGAGATTTGATGAATTCGGATCAATATATAGCCGTTTCTTTCGTATTTAAGCAGACTTCGCACTATCTTATATATTCAAAAGATTCAGGCCAGACGAGGTGCTCAATCCCTTCTACTAATCTTCCCACTAAATTTAATAAGATGACACAATTTGTTAAAAAAGGAAAAAAAAAGTAAACGCCACTCTTCATTTTTGGACTGCATTACTCATTTCCAACAGTTGTGTTCAATCTAGTTCGACAAACTTGTTAAATTAAGTTCATAAGGATTTTATTATTATCTTGTATTGAAGTAGGTTCCGAATTAAAATTAGGTATAAACAAAAAGTTTTTTCAAATAAAAGTAAAGAGTGACATTAAAAACTAAAACGAACATCAGTTATTCCTTATATTACAGGGGCTGGCCCTCCTTAACCCAACCATGGAACAAGAATAGATTATTTGAGAAGCAGCTTTAGGTGGGAGAAGAAAGTACTTTTGCTAGACTAAGTGCAATATCGTTTTCAAGACTAAGTGCAGTATTATAAAAAAAAATTATGAGCCAATATTATCTCTGATGATTTCGATATGGCTCCTTAAGCGAAGTTTACAAAAATCGCCTCTAAAGTTGGGAATTATACTTCCTTCCATATTAAATGAGCTAGCAACTTAAAAATATGTCCCCCTTTCTGAAGAGGAATTTACCACGTACTTGAATAATGGCAGGGTCTTTAATTGTTATAGCGTCTGTCTTTGTCTGTTTGTATGTCTGAATCTGTGTGTTTGTACGTCCTCGACTTTTTAATAAACATTCTAAACGTTCGAGTTGCTAGCGTAACCTAAAAATAATGGAAGCATAAGAAAGTGTTGCAATTTTTTTTTTATTGAAATAGCGACATGTAGAACATCATCATATAAATAAAAACGAATGCTTTGAATCCATTCTATACAATACTTTATTATGTTTTCTCTTAACATGGCACTTATTTAAAAATTCTGAGCCCAAAAATTCTAATGCCAAAATTACAATTCACCGCCAATTTTTAAGTATATTAAAATGTTACCCAAAATTGATATCAGCGTATAATTACTGATTTACACATTTTGAAAGTAATTAATCAGGGATTTAACAAACCGGTACCTCAAATTATATCTTGGTTAGGCCTGGGTATGATTTGGAAAACAATTAGAAATTAAATAAAAATAAAAAGTATTTTAAATGAAAGGAACAGATTTGAAACATATTTGAAATGATTTTTCTTTATATGAAGGGGCTATTTCCTCCGTAACTCCAAACTCTTTACACGTGTGTGTGCCATGATGGCGTTTATTTCTCATGTTCGAGAGCATCCACAAATTTTCGGTTTGTTAGTACAAGCACTTGTATCTGTTAATATTGTCAATTCTCGAAAATTTAACTGATCAATATCTATTTCCAAGATGTATTGCTACTCTCTGTTACTAATACCATTGTTAATTTTAATGTTTACCACGTATTAAAATATATATAAGACGGAAAGAAATTAAAGCAGTTCCGTAGTTATTGAAGCCGGGGTGTGGGGGAGGGGGGCAATAATACAAAGAACCAATTGTGTTTATTTGTTTATTTGTTGTTTTTTTTCTCAGGGGTGATCGTATCGACCCAGTAGTCCTAGAACGTCTCGAGAGGGCTCATTCTAAACGGAAATTAAAAGTTCTAGTGCCCTTTTTAAGTGACCATAAAAATTGGAGGGCACTTAGACCCCCTTCCACGCTCATTTTTCTTCAAAGTCACCGGATCAAAGTTTTGAGATAGCCATTTCATTCACCATAGTCAAAAACCTAATAACTATGTCTTTTTGGACGACTTACTCCCCCGCAGTCCCCGTGGGAGGGGTTACAAGACGATCCAGTCGTCGTCGAACCCACCGGCAAAGACGGGCTCGAGGGAGGTCAGGTCGATCGGCGACAGGGGCTGCTCGCCGCCGCGGGAGTCCAGGGGGCCGTAGGGCACCTCGGCCGCCTCCAGCTGGACGCGCGGCTCGAGGTCGATCTCCATGGGATACGCGGTGTCGTTGTGGGGCACGAGCTGCGCCTTCAGGCCGGTGGGGTCGGTCTTGCTCAGCGGCTGGTTGTCGGCGTAGGCATAGGCGTTGAGGCCGCCGTTCAGGCCCGAGGGATCGGGGGTCAGGAGGATACGTACTTTAATATTAACGGCAAAGACTTAAAACTTATTAAACTCTATCACCCTCCCGAAAGTGACACTACTGTCGTTTGCATGGACAGTCTTAATATTGCCATTAATTAATGCCATTGTCAAGAACGGTTAAAAGCTAGAAGTCCATATCAGTGTCGTGTTCGCTGATGCTGTATCCTAAAATTTATACCCAGATAGAAAACATTCCATTTTAGTATGGTGGACCCTTACCTTAGACCTTAGATCTTCCCGTGCCTCCAGAGGCACCCAAGGGTTCTAAGATGAAGGTGATTATCTTGAAATTGTACTGGTGGTGACAACATATGTATTTGGATATCGTCAAAGAGGTTGTATTTAGATGACGAAGCGTTTAGATGTTGCATTAAGATATTGGATGAACCAGCTAGTATAATCTAGCTCGGTTTAAGAATAATAAGCAAAACCCTGAACATAACTTTTTGAATGAATCAATGCTTATCAGTTAACATTCAGAACTAAAAAATGGGAGAGAATAACAAGTTTTTTCTTTGCTTTTAAGTTCATTTTCTCAGTAGGAAGCGATATATGTAGAATGTGCGTCAAAAAGGCCATTTTCAAATGAGTCCTGCCGAGTAGCTTCTTCGTTACCAATATCCCCAGGAAAAAACCGGGAAACGGCATCGACCAAAACAATTGCAGCGGGAGCTCCGCTTGTCACAACAAAATCTCCGATACTGATCTCTTCATCAACTTCGAGGTCAATCGCCCTTTGGTCAACGCCCTCGTAATGCCCACAGAGAAGGATAAGATGCTCTTCCATGGCAAGACTTTCGCATTTTCTTGCCGTGAGAGGCGCCCCCTGAGGCGAGAGGTAGATCACTCGGCTATTTAAAAAAACAAATACAAAGGGAAGGAGACAATAGGGAAAATCTTTTCAAGACAGTGGAAATTAGTTCTGTGGATTCTGTTGTGATGGGTCCTGCCGACATAGTAATTTCCACAATTGATAGATCCCTCTTTGGCGAGTAACTGGGGTCTTATCTTTACCCAAATTTAAGAAATTGATGATTTTAAAATTGTTAGTAAAAACTATGTACAGATTATTTTTTGTGCAAATATTTTTTAATTTTGTTGTGATCTTTGGGATATACGGAAGACAGACAATATTTGAGAATATCGAAAGAAGGGACTAAATTGACTTTGCAGCCAATTGAACTTTATCCTTTTCAATCGTAGACATCGTGACGGATGAAAACTTGGAACAATATATCTAAATATATAAAAATAAGTTGTTTGTCTTTTGACTGACGTCATGTTTGTCGTCTGACGTCATTATAAGGATTGAGCTGTATGCCGTCATGAAGTTGTTTGTCGACTGACGTCGTGTTTGTCGACTGACGAAATTACAGACCGGGACACAAATGACGACCGGGACACTCAAAGAGAAATTACAGACTGGGAAGTAGCCTCTTTAAAAGAGGAAGACTATTATCCTGTTCAAACCCTGTTTGAAAGGAATGAAGAGTGTATGGTGAAGGGGGGGGGGCTGCTTTTTTGTCAAGATGTTTCCTAGAACGGCTTGCTAGATACCAATTTAACTTCATAAGAAGTTAGAAATAGTGGTATGTTTGTCATTTGTAACAGAGAGAGAGGCTGTTTTTAACCACTAGGGCACATGTCCAAAGGAATTTTTTGTATCTCACCCAGACTGATTCACACCCTGTGGTGGGAAGAGGGAGAGAGGGGAATCATTTGGCGCCCCCTAAAAATCATAATCCAGTTTTAATGTTTCTGGCACTTTAAATACTTTGTCCTGTGAAAATCTACTTTGTAATTGCGATGTCCGTTATGTCATGTCATGACTAGTTATGTTATGGTTATTGTTATTGTTATGACTATTATTATTTCTATTTCAGACTAAAGTAAGAGTAAATTTAAGATACAACTCGCTTGTAAAACTCATTAAAGTGCTTTCTTAATCTTTAAGAAAAAGAGAAGTATTCTCACGACACTTACAATCAATCATGTAAAAGGGGGACTTTGATATTGCTCCTTGATTTCAGCTGAAAAAGCTTGTTTTTTTATTTTTTAATTTCTGATCGTTTGTCAAACACTGCTAAGAAATCCAGCTTGGGAAAAAAGCTGCCGTCAATGGAAGATATCGTAGTTAAAACCAATTGTCTTGTTTTTCAAGCCGACGGATTTTCTCTTTATTCCAGCTCACGTGCTGTAAGTTTCTTTCATAGGGTTTGGGGGCCGGGAGATTACTAGCTGCCGCTACAGCCCGGACTTTACTCAAAAGTACTATAAAAAATACTGAAGCTGGACAGAACTTCTCAGACGTAACCGAATACAAAAATTTATCTTTTTTCCTTCGTGTGCTTGTTTCATTGTTCAAATTGTAATTTTACTGCTATCCAGATTTGAATTAACGGAATGTAACAGGTAGGTGCATCTGATTGAGCAATAGAAACATGTAATTTTTATTAAGACCTCTAAGAAATATCTCTTAATGTGGCTTAAATTTATCTCTAATAATAGCCGTCTCTCCCCCACGGAATCGCTTGCTAGGGTGGGCCAGCCACATATTGTCACGGTGGCATGAATTTGCATAGTCTGTAGCTTTTTTAGTTTTTTAGCTTTTTTTCTTTAGTTTTTTTACCTTTTTTATTTTGTTTCCTTTTCTAGGTTTTTTTCTTTTTAGGTTTTTCTTTTTTTAGTTTTTCTTTTTTTTTAGTTTTTTCTTTTTTTTTAGTTTTTTAGCTTTTTTAGTTTTTTTAGTTATTTCTTTTTAGTTTTTTTCGTTTTTTACCTTTTTTTCCTTTTTTATTTTTCATTTTCTTCTTTATTGTCCAGACGTCATATGCAAACCTTCAAACATACAAAAAACAAACAAAATGCAAACCATTCTGCTCTTACAATTTAAATTAATCAAAAAAGTGTAAGTGCATCCAGGTTGTCAAAGAGCAGAGCTAAAATTTGTTGGGAATGATGTTTTGTTTTTTAGGTTAACTTGAGAAGACATAAATTAAATAAAAAACACTATTTGTGTCAGGATCAAACATTGGTGAAAAAAGTTCTCCAACATAGAAATAGCAAGCCACACAATGAATTCTTATAGAAAAAAACGGAAAGATATAAAAATAAATGCTTTTTCAATATAATACTTTCTCAAGACCAGAGCATAATTTGCACGGTCGTTACCTCCCGTTCATTCAAGCCATAAGGTTTAAATGTTTTTAGCTTATGCTGCCAAAAAGATTCTTTATGGCGTAGCAAGGCTTCTGTGTCCGCATGGTCTATAAGTTTATATATAAATATATATTTATATAGCCAGGGGGTTGGAATAGCCAGGGGGTTGGAAAATGACCAAAAATGTCAAGAGTTAATGTTCAGAATCATATGCAACTTCCTATATGTAGGGTAATACAACACAAATAACAGTCAGTTATTCGAAGTCTTGGTAGTCTCCTACATGCCTTCCATTTAAACCTGACAAAATTCGAATAAATCTGTGAATATTTATTTCTTTGTATTTTTTTTGCTTAGGTAATAGCCACAAAGATAGAAGATATATAGATAAGATAGATAGATAGAGCTTTGTACACCCGCAAATTGATCTCAAAACATACGCAATCAAAGAATGATAAGCTAAAACGTGCTTTGTGCCATAGTGCCCAAAGTAAATCACTCAACATTGTCGTTGAGTGAGTAAATCACTCAAACACGTCAACAGCGAAACACAGAGAAATAAAGGGACTCAAATATCCTCCATCAATAAGTGAGCCCACAAATGGCTCTTGCAGATAGTACAACATAATTCACTTGAAGTTTAAATTTCAATTTCAATGAGCCATTTATATTAAAGGGTTTGGGTTCTACGTTCTATTAGGTATTACGTTATATTATTTAGGTATTTTATTGATAATTATAGCATCTATACATTGCAATGATAACCATGAAATATTCTAGCATACATATATACTTTTTTCGTAAATCATTTGTGATGTAGCTTTTGTTTATTTCTTATTCAAGAAAACGAAAGATTTTAAAGATCCTGATAAACAAGGTTTTCAACAGGCACCAATACTTTAAATCAGCTTAGGTATTTATTTTGGATCAGCTTAAATAATTTTACTAGGGGAAGAAAATTGCCAAGTAGCATTGTTACTATTCCACCCTATACTTTTTTCAAATATATAGTCCAGAGTTTATAAGTCCAATGCATTCTATCACCAGTCACTTTTCTTTGTATGCTGACTCTCTAATTACACATTAACATAATCAAAACACTTCTCTTTAGTTTTAAGTCATGAGGTGAGGTATTAAATCAGCAATTTCAATTGAATTACACTAAGAAAAAGCGATCATTCGGTATTGGGCATATCTCTTAATTGCTTTCCAGGTTTTACTGATATTCCAAATAATTCTCCCAAATATAAATATGATAGAGCATATTATACTGCATTTCCTGATTATATTTCGTCTCTTTCTATTCAAGAGGAGTTACAGCAATGTAACGCTACCGCTGATCTGCCCCTTGATTTTATCTAGCAGGCCCTTAAAGAAGGTAAATATCGGTGTGTATCAATTTCTACTAGCAGATTATTTTCCTAAATAGACAGATCCTTCCTCGGTATAAGGCGAACCCACCCCGTATCCGGATTCGAGCCGATGTTCGGCAACCAGCCAGTCCGCCTTTCGCCCAATGGCGGCAACTGATGCTTCGGGGTGTGAGCTGCGCCTGGCAGTTGGATGGGCAATGATGAAGGCGTTGAGAGCGCCAAACCCGGGGTAGACCCCAGCCGTTGTCGGATCGAAAACGGGCCACTCATCGCGGATCGCGCGTGGAGGCAAACGATCTCCGATTGTGTGATCGTAGGGGGAACGGTCCCAAGAAACATACGCCAGGATTGTGCCGCCAATTTCAGTATTTCAACTGACTCTTGGTTTGAAAGAAAGAAGAGTTTTTAAACTGAAATTTGCTTTCAAAGAAAAAAGTCTTTCAACTGACACTTACTTTCAAAGGAAAAAGAGTTTTCCAACCGACCCATTTCTTTTGAAGAAATAGAGTTTTTTATACCGAATCCTACTTTCAAGAAAGAAAGAAAGAGTTTTTTGAACTGAGTCTTGCTTTCAAAGGAAAAAAAGAAGAGTTTTTTTAACTGACTCTTGCTTTAAAAAAAAAGTTTTTGCAACTGAATCTTGCTTTCACAGAAAAATGTTCCTGCGATGTAGTCTGGATGAGGCATATTTTGCTGCGGAACGACACTACCTCTTTTTCGGTCTTTGGCTCTGAAGTGATAAAAGATACAAGCTAGAAATTTTTCTTGGTTATGGGAATTATTAAACGGGGGAGAAAAGTTCCATTGAGGTCTGAAAATATGTCATTAGTTTCCTAGAAAGGAAATGTTTACCCCTTCACGTTGTGCATGGTATCAGTACAACACCATCCTGGCTGGTCAAACTAAACTGTTTCAGAACAACTTTATAACGTAATCCTGCAGACTGTACGTGAAAATCTCTTTGAGGGATGTTGCTTTGGGAGAAGTTATTGAAAAGAAGGAACATCGTTATTGTGACTACAGGTTAGATGGACAGGTTTTGGATGTAAAGTGGAAAGGTATTACTGTTACGCACATATATACGGGTGCCAGCAGAGAAGTCGGATCAAAGCCAAGCATGCAGCAAAAAATACCCGGCTAGAGATGAGAGATTAGAGTGTTTCAAATGTCATCTTTTATTTTTACTTCTGTTAAACATGGCAAAAATGTTTATACATATGTGTCCTTCAGCATTGTTGGTAATTTTTCTATTATTGCCTATTTATATTGTTCTATACCTTTTCTTTTGCAGTCGGGGCTTCATTAAGAAGGCACCTCATGGAGGTGCTCCAAGGACTTTTGTGGAATTCATCTTGGAGCCTTTGTACAAGATATTTGCACAGGTCAGTAGTAATCATAACTATTTATCCTTACTCGTATCAAGAACAAAATTATTCAATGTTGTTAAGGAGGGTGTAGTTGTTTTGGAAAGCCATACTACCCCTGTCGTAGCATTTTTTTTTTTTTCTTTTTTTTCGTTACTTCAAATATTCTGCCAAAGGAAGGGGCTAATTTATTGTATCTGATCAACAAAATTTTTTACACTCAAAGTGCGTGTCGATATATGATCTTTGCAGTTAAGTGGTAAGGTAAATCAAATGAGACTACGTGTTTCCATGTTATCAAAATGGCGCATCTGCAATATTTTGAGAACGGCTTGGCATATCAAGCCGAAACTTTTACGATGAAACTTGAAATGAACATAAATTGCCAAAATTAATAGTAGGACCATCGCACCCTAAACTTTGTAAAGGCTATAGTGTTGTTTGCCAATTATGGTTGGGCGAATATGCCAATATTATCATCATATTAAGAGTATATTTAAAAATAGATATGCAATTGTATCTTTACCATTATATTGGTATTATAATTGTGTGAAGATTGCTGCCTTTAACAATCCCGCCTACTTTCCTCTACTTACATTTTAAAACAAATAACACAGAAGTTATTCTCTTATTGCGATATCAGTTTAAACGTCCAATCTCTCACAGCCAAGCTTTATGTGGAATGAGTCACTAACGTCAAAAACTAATAACTGTTATTGGACTTTTCAAGTAATGGCTGCTCGGCAGGGTTTCAGACGCTGAGCTGCAGAGCCTTTACCGCAACGCCAAGGCTTTCCTGTGGCCCTCGCTTTATGAAGGCTTCGGAATCCCGCCACTGGAGGCAATGACGCTAGGCACCGCGGTTCTGTCCTCCAACAGCACCGCCATGCCCGAGGTGTTGGGCGACGCGGTGGCTTACTTCGACCCCGAGGACCCGGAAGACATCGCCCGCAGCCTGCGCGGTTTTCTGGGCTGCAGCCCGGCGGAACAGGCAGCGCTGGCTGAGGCCGGCAGGGTGCAGGCTTAATATATATTAAAATTCATATTAACATTGAGCTGAGGGGTGTGACGGAGGGACATGTATCCGCGATATTCAAAGGCAACACGCCACTTTATCTCAGATTAACGTGATGAAGTAAAATTAAATGCATTCATTCAAATCAAAATAATGGTTTGTTTGTGGTACAAAACAAGAATATCGCACGAAATAGCAAAAATTGTGTACTTAATAGCTTTTTTCGTCTGACACTCCTTAAGGGGTGTTTACACAAGGTTGCAACAGGTCGCTGGTTGCTGCAACCTGCAACTTGTTAAAATGGATTCTACATTACAGTTAAAATATAGTTATATCCCTCTTCCAGATTTCAACCGTTTTGACGAAAAGTTTCTTAAACTTTTGGAGGAAAGGGCTAATGAACTTATTCTTCAGGGTGCAAAGGTTGAAGTCACTGTTTATGAAGAGGGTGATGAGAAACCAGAAGAAGCTCGTACTCGGGGTCTCCCAGATAATCATAGCGGACCAATACGGGTTATAACTATAGATGGTGTTGACACTAATATGTGCTGTGGAACACACGTAAATAACTTGTTGCATTTGCAGGATAGATAGATACGTCAGTTGACAAACATGACGCCAGTCGACACACAAACATGACGTCAGTAGACAGACACACAGACAAACAACTTATTTTTATATATATAGAAGATTTACGGGTTTTGTCATTGTTTTGTCAGTGGTTTTTTGAGTTACGAGTAATTTCTGTTCGTTTTAAGCTTTAATGTTACTCCTTACTTACAGTTAAAAAACCATTTATTTTTATTTATCTTGAGAAGGCATGGGGGTTATCAGCCCTACTCATGTTAAATTTTGCTGGTTTGGGTTTGACTCGGCAAAAGAAATTTCCTAAATTTATTTGTTTCGTCTCCATTTCTAACATTCGTTGTCAAATCACAAATTGCTTGATGGATGTAATTAATACATATTGAAAAGAAAAGAGGGTCAAGAGGGGATGCCTGGGGAACACTGCTACGAACATAATAATCTCTTGATTTCATATCATTCAGTTGCAAATGCATAGATCGGTGACTCAAATATGAGGATATAATTTTAAGAGCCTTGGTAAAAATCAAAGGTAGTGGAACTGAAAAATCTACTAGTAAGAAGTAAGCCTGAAATTGTGTAAAATTTCAATTCTCTACCGCTAGAAAAGCTGCAAATTAACGGAAGGGAATAGCGCTACCTATCGGTGGCAGTAGTACACAGAGAGTGCAGAACACAGGATGCAGATGCCACTACTATATTTAAAATTTAAACGACGTGAAGAAAACGGCCAGAGGTGTAAATTTCAAATACATGCTGAATATCTGAACTTAATTGAAGCCTTGGTGGCTCAGTCGGTAGAGCGTAGGTCTCTGAACTTAATTGGCTTCTTGATTGAGTATGTGATTTAGCCAGCTGATACGTACTTATTCATGATAAATGACCACATGTGCTCTATTTTACTGTTCTTAAGTTAATCTATAAGAATCATTCCCAACATCAAAGTTAAATTTTACTTTATAACTGGTTTACATTTAAGGATATCTGAATGAAAGAAGAAAGTAGTTGTTCTAATAGGTATTGCAAACAAAATCCAAACATGCTATTAAATAATTGCTAATTATTTTTACAGAAATTTAATATTAAGAAAAAAACACATGAAAAACATCAGCAATGACATACATGTTGCAATAACAGGTAGACAGAGTGGACTAGCAACTTGTCGTAAACGGGTGCTATTTTTGAAGGAAATACATGTCAAGGCTCTTGGCATGAACCTATCCTTTGCTTTCAGATTGCTGTCATAGGGCATGTACATTTTGTAAAAGGGTGCTATTTTGAAGGAAATGCCTGTCAAGGCTCCTGGCATGGGCCTAGCTTTTGTTTACAGATTGCTGTCAGGGGGCATGTACTTGTCGTAAAGGGGTGCTATTTTGAAGCAAATACATGTCAAGGCTCTTGGCATGAACCCATCTTTAGCTTTCAGACTACTGTCACAGGGCAAGTTACCCCTCGCTCCTTATGAGGACCTTCCCCATTTATTAATTTCAAGGAATTTTCCAGATACTCAAAATGGCAATGATGTATGAAAACAATTGAATAACTTCTCATGTAACATTTGAGCCTGAAACAGTTGCTAGTCAGTCAATTAGTACGAGTTTGTCCTCATGTGTGTCATCCTTATTTAAAACTTTCCAAAAATTGAGACTGGAGATCAGTCCCCCCGTTTATTAACTTTATACCGTAATGATAACCCCCCGTTTATTCTGACTCACCGCTGCACCTCCCTCATGTCAAATCCCACCTCCTCCACTTATCTTGGATTTTTGATTCCTCTGGCGTTTAGAACTTCATAGACATCTGGCAATGAGAATACGAATCCGACATGGACACAATCTTTCTCATCACAGAGCTGACAAAATAGTTCCCCTTTCTGAATTGCAACTTCGGCAATTCTATTTTTGATATTATCTTTTAGTACAACACGATCATCATCAATTGAAATTTTTTCAATCTTTGGAGCATATCTTGCAAAGGTCTTGTCCTTTTGCATCATCTCCTCTAACATGTAAGTTACATAGCCGGGCTTGCTTCTGGCTAGTTCAAAATCCCCAACAACTTAACCTTAAAGGTCTAAATTAATAATATAAGTTGTTCTTCAGATATTGCTTTTTCACCTTTTTGAAAGTCCACATGCTTAAAGTTTTTGTTTTATTTAGTTCAACATCGGCCAAAATATTCCTTAAAAGCTTCACCTTAATACCCTTAGCTTGCGCAGTAGCAATAAGCTGTAACAGCATTAGTAGCAGTATGCGCATAGCACCTTTGGTTTTTTCAACTTTTCCTAAAACAGACTCTGAAAGTTTCGGCTTACAAGATTAGAACGTAATGTTAGAAATATTTCATTAAGAGTTTGTTCATCAAGAGATTTGAAATAATCACCACCAGTCTCCTGAGAAATTAAAATAAGAGTATCTTCATCTAATTCTGCAAATTGAGGTTCTCCATAAACATCATCTCTTAAAAAAACAGGTTCGATAGAACCTAAACCAATTGTATGAATTTGTACATTATTGATCTTTGCATATTGAATAGCTTCTTGTGGAGTAAGTAATCCAGAATTATGAACACCATCACTAAGTAAAATTACAATCCCTCGCTTCTGCGAGCGGATGATTGGCATCGATAGTGATATCGTCACCTTCAACGGCGGTAACCCGTACCTGACGCTGCGCACCGCCTTCACCTTGTGCGATGAAGCTCATACCGACTTCAATTGAATCGACGCCCTGGAACATACTCTTGCTAATCACTTGAATGAGTTCCTCATTGAACTCGCCATAGGCTTGCTCAGGGGGAATGACAGCATTAAACGAAGCACCAGTGGTTTTCCCAGTAAGCTCTGATTCCAGGCCTGGGATGAGATTGTTGGCGCCATGGAGATAGACCATGATCAGTGGTGCCGTTGTAGCGTTGGTTGCCTCGTCAGCCTGAGGCGGCTAGCGACACGTTCTGCACACCCGCCTGGCGCGCCGAATCCATCACATGGATCATCGCCTCGGTAGTGGAGTCTTTGTGCGGCTGGATGATGACCGGCGCTTCCGGGTTCTCAGCGTGCAGTCGTTCAATGTTCGCCCGTACCGAGCGCCAATCCACGTCACGCTGCGCAATGACAATGCGGTCGCGATTGGTAATGCGGACAACAATACTCTTCTTGTCGGGATCAACTGTTTTCGGTTTTATATGGAATACATGTACAAGATTGTAAATATTTTATTTTTCTATATAATTAACTTATCTTGACGTTTTCATTTTTAAAGTTATTACTTCCCCCCTCTTACACCTTATAGCCTCTCCTTGAAGAAACGAATAGATGTGTACGCGCCTGAATTCAGACAACTTAAGTATTTTACAATCAGATTCATTTTGCTGATGCATGTCTTTAATTCTTTTTACGTTATTTTCCTCAAATTATGCCATAATGTATTTTTTTTATCTTACGCTAGATAATATGTATTCGCTAAGTTCGGCGGAGCGATCGCTGGATCCGGGCGATCGCCTCGTGGACTTCCCCGCGGCGGTCGTAGGCCCGGAGGCGCCCGAGGAGCGCCGGGCGGGAGTCCGGATGCGCGTCGAGCGCGCGCTCGAACCAGGCTTCGGCGGCTTCCGCGTCTCCACGGGCCTCGGCCTCCTCGGCGAGCCAGAGCAGGGCGTCGAGGCTCGTCGGGTCGTGTTCGAGCACTCGGGTCCAGGCCTGCCGAAGCGTGTCCACCGGCGCGCCGTCGTCCCCGAGCACGATCGCGTGGAGCACCCGCGTCTCTATTGGTTCGGCAGAGTGCGCCCTAAACGTACTGTGCCCATTCAAACAATAGCAATTTCTAGAGTATCAGACAAATCCAATACAATGATACCATGAGTTTTTGCGAATATTTATTTGGTTATATCATTTTCAAATAATTATGAATTTCATTGTAAGAACTGCATCTTAATTCATATGAGATCCTTTAAGATTTATCAAAGGAAAAATTGTATAATGGAATTCCATTTACTTTATATACAAGAGATAAAAGTCCAAACATTCCAAATTTATGTGGAGAATTTGTCCATGCTCACCTGCTTGCGCCATATCCCCAACGCCAACTCGGCCAGCGTCAGCAGGATCAACGTCATCGCCACACCGCGCAACGCTATCAGCAACCATCGGCCCCAGCCAGGGGCGATGGGCCGCGTGCGGCCATAAAACCAGTACACGGCGGCAAGGACGGGCAGAAGCGCCCAGGCGAAAACGTCGGCCCCACCGGTGCTGAGGTCCAGGCCCAGCCAATCTCGCATCAATTCACAGGCCTACGCGGGCAACGGCGTCTAGATTGTTGGGGCTCGTCTCACCCCGTCCCAGTTATGCTATAGTCTATGAATGGATGCTGCAAAATGGTTGTGATTCCAGCACAACTGATCGTGTATAAGTAAATACATTGGCCATTGGTTCTAAACAAATGTGTTACCCCTTGACTGTTGCCAAGAGAAGTTGTCACATGGTACAAACAGTAGGACCGGTCGGTGGTTTGCAACGCAAACTCTTATAACATACGACCACACTCTAAACTATCAAGTATGAAGTATTAAATCGAACGGTTGATCATTCGTTCGTCGCTTTCACAACCAAGTGAAATAACAAGAATAAGGTAGATAATAAGCTTTTGTTGTTTAACAGAGCTTGCGAAGTTCTTTATGGCTTGTCTCGGCAAGACGTTTTTGACCAAGCGCAAGCCAAATTACAAGAATTCAAACAAAAGCTAAATCGAGTTTCGAATTCCGATACTCAAACGCCCTATCAAGAAATTACCAGTATCCGGGAAAGAATACCCATGAATAAAAAGGATGGCGAACAAACATGGGTGGAAATAATTTTCACTCCCATTTTCGACAAGAAAAATCGGGAAATTGCTTATGTGATGGGAATAATACGAGATGTTTGTCGTTGGAAGCCGAATTGCAGATAACTTTGCAGCAGATATGCCGGGTGGGGTAATTCGTGCATACGATGTCATTACAGGTGAATTGCGTTGGGTGTTTGATCCACGAAATCCTGATCCAAACTATATGCTTAAAGAAGGTGAAACATACAAACGTAGTTCAGCGAACTCTTGGGCAGCGATGTCATATGATCCGCAAATGAATACTGTGTTTTTACCAATGGGTAGCTCATCTGTCGATGTCTGGGGTGGCAATCGTCAACCTTTAGATCATAAATACAATTCATCTGCCGTGACCTGGTACGAGCAACTCGCCGTGTTCTCACCGCCGTCTTCGACGGTGTAGCGAATCGTGGTCGTTCCGACGGGGAAGTCCGCTGCGGTAATCGGGTTCGTAAAGGTGAGGGCCGGCGAGTTCGGGTCGATCCGCTCGACGATAAGCGAGGCGTCCGCGTTGTCGCTGAACGTCGGAACCGCGAGGCCGTCGATGTACGCCGAGCAGGAGTTGGTCGCCGCCACGGCGCTTACGTCGCTCTGCGTGCACGTGATCGTCGGGTCGATGTTGTCTTCGACGGTGATAGTGCTGATTCGTCTTTAAACTTCAAAATTTGAGTAAAAAGTGCGAATTTAAAATAAAAATCAGATATTTAGTGTTACTGCTACATAATCTTTGATGACTAATATATTAGTTATTAACTAATATATTGTGGTTAACTGGTTTGTGAAGGTCCACGAGAATTTAATTTGGCCAGGAATTAGACTTTTCGAGGATTTTTCCAATATGTCGAGAAGAGAAACAAGGTAGTGGGAATTAGAAGCGGATTTTAGGTTCCCTAATTGTCTAAGGTCAGTAAGTGGTACGATTTTTGTTGGTGCGTCGCGGCTACTACGCGATTCCGGTCGAGGCTGGTTTGGCGATGTTGGCCGCGCGCGGCCTCGTCAAGCCGCCCGCTCTCGCCGCCGAGGACTACGCCAAGATCGCGCGCGAGCTGGGTGCCGATGCGTTCCTCACCCTGCGGGTCGGAACGTGGAAGGCGCGTCGCATTCCGGAGATCGTGCGGCTCGAGCACGATGTGGGCTACCGGCTGTGGAGCGCCGCAGACGGCGCCATGCTCTGGGAGTTGCGCGTGCGCGACACCTGGGATTGGCGCGACGAGAAACTTGAAATTCAGCTTAGTCACTCAATACCCCTAAAAATGTCAAACTCGTCTTCCAACTTGAACCTGACAGAGAATAGATTATCTATAAGCTTAGTATATCTATAATCTATATCCTTAGATTTTTTATCATATCTATAATCAAATAATCGATAATCTTAGATAATTTTGATAATCTTAGTACACATGGTTTCTGCGGTTCTGGGAATAGAATTCAGTTGAACAGGGGCTAATAGCGCCAACAATTTTGAATTGGTTAAAGACTTTTCTTCACCCTTCCCCTCAGCCCGTTCATTGCAAATTAACTTTAAAAATTCTTACCCTTTATACTAAATAATTAAATGTCCACTTTTATTCACTCCAAGATTGATATTAACTTGAAGTGTATAAACTATGATTGACAATTGCCAAAGTTTATTTGATGCGAAATACAACTACAATGTTTAACACTTTATATATTGTATCATGTACACATATTTAATAAAACTTTCTAGTATTAAGAAAGTTTATAGAAATATTATTTAAAATTATATAAAGTAACAAGTATTGAGACAGTGTAGTGCCATGGGATGTACAAGCACCTGTAAGTCCTTGTTTTATTATTGCAATCCCTAGAATGTGCAGTACTATTCTGACGTTAAAAAAGAAGTATTTTCATGGTATTAACAACCTCTGTGGCTTCGTCTTGTCCACAGGAGTTTAAGTTAAATATTTCATTTAAAAATTTTATTTCAAAGCTTTTTAACATTTGTCTTGTTCCTGATGTATTTCATACTGATTTAAAAACCCCTGTCATTAAAATGGGTAAATTGTCATTTGAATGTAATTTGTATTGACCCAATACTATGTAAGTTGATGGAACTGTTTCAGACACACCCAATTTTTTCAAACGCATTCAATCATAATTTTGAGTTAGCCATAACAACAACTTCGAGGTCAACATACCCCCCCCAGAGCCCGGGGAAAGGGCTGTAACTAAACAACCAATGACGCAGGAGGTTTTAGACTTTTATAGTGAGAGAAGGAAGCAAAACCAAAACTCTTTTGTTCCTTTGTTTCTTTATGATTTTTGTTCCTTCCAAGCTTGATTTTCATATTCAATGTAAGTTTCACTCGTTTTGAGATTTATTTATTCATTTATATTAGTACCTATTGTCCGGATTTAGTTCAACCTGGATTCGAAATGGCTGTAGAAGACTCGCGGTTTGATTCAGTAATTTCACTTCCAGGGCATGAAATTTATTATTTTCCAATGTGGCGACGGGGATTAGCCCTTTCTGGTCAGATGGTTCGTCGAACTCCACCAATTGGATTTTAACCGCGGTAGAATCGCTGACGCTGCCGGGCGCAAAATACACTTGATAATTAGGATGAACCGAAATAGTATCCGATCCCTGGATAGGTGAAACATTAAAAATCGTGGGAGTTAAGCGACTATTCGATGTGTCATAGATTGCCACTGGCGGTAAGGGTTCTAGGAAAAAGCACCCTGGATAAAAGCCCTCGGGGGCAAATTTCCGGGGGCAATAATCCGGGGGGCTTTTTTCCGGGGCCTTTTTTCCTGATACCGGCTGTAAGAACTTGGTCATAAGCTAGCCCAATTCCAGATTTTATTTTCATACTGCAACAATTAGTTCAAACAACCTTAGTCAGGAGTATAAAAATGTTAGAAATTTTACTTTACCCACCCCGATATCAAAAACTTTGCCAAGTCCCTGCTCGTTCTAAATGAAGGAAACAAAGGGCAAGTATAAAACAGGTTATGGTAGCAAGAATGTTCTAGGTGCATTTGTAGCCCTCAAAAGCCCATATGTATCTGTCTCTGTATATAGCCTATGTTTTCTTTAAGCACCAGTGAGAAAGGTTCGGTTAGGGATGAATTTGTTTTTATATGCCAAGTACAAATATTTAAAGCTGAATATTATAAGTAATTAACTGTTATTTTTGATCTGATGTAGCTGTTGTTCTTTTTGGTTTATGTTCAATTCATACATTTTTTTTGTTTTGTGATTGTATATTTCCTCGATAATTTGAGAGCTATGAGGCTATGAAATAAATTTTTCAGGGGAAATAACAAACTAAGAAGGTTTTTGGATTATTTGTCTGTTAATAATTATCCTTTTTTTTTTCTCTCTCTATTTTTATGCAAGAAATGTTGTTTTCAACGAAAATCCCTTGATATCCAAAGTGTTTGTGTAAACGTGGGGAGACGTAAGCATAACCAAAAAAGACAACAAAACCCTCTAAGTAATCTAAAAAAAAAACTTAAACGAGATAATAGAAAAATAAGCTCGTAAAGTCGATCTTCTGTGTTATTCGGCTGTGGCCTGCTGATGAAACTGCGAAATAGCGGCTTTGCGCTGGCGCCCGCTGACCGGATACACTGTACCATTGCCGGTCTGGGCAACACGCTCGGCTCCGGCGCCCTCATTGCCTCGTTTCTTTATCTCCCCATCAGCCTGGCCATATTGATTTTCTACACCTTTCCGCTGCTGACCCGCCTCGGCGAAAGTGCACTGGCCCGCCGCCGGCCCGCTGCCTTCGAGATACTGTGCCTGCTGGGCGCATTGTTCGGACTGGCCGTCTGTCTCGGTTTCGGGGGCGGCGCAAAATCAAATCGATATTCAACTAATGACCACAAGCGATATTGCCTTTCCCGCAAGCCAACAACAAAGCCTCGCTTCAGGCGAAGTATTGTTGTCATATGATGACAATAACAATACCCACATGTATGTTTGGTATGGTAAGAACGCCTATCTTCACTTTCGGCTGCCAGCACAAAACCAAGACAATCAATTTTTATTCTACAGTGTTAGCTTTTTCATATTACTTGGATTATTCATTGCGCTTTGGTCGTATCCTCTTTGGCGCGACATCCGTCGCTTAGAGGCCTACCTTGGTATCCAGGATCATTGCTTTTTCTCAGGCCAAAATAATATAAATGATTTAAAGAACATGAAAATTGGAATTTGGAATGACGTTAAAAAATGACTATCGTATCGACATTTTACCTGACGCATTCTGACGATTCGAGCCGGACTTATTAGGAGTTTCAGAAACTTATATTCCAGGGGTAGGAAGCATGAAATTAAATGATATAGAATTTATTGCTCAAGTAGGAAGGATGGGGTACATAGACATGGAGTGGAGCTCATGATGAATGAGGAAACTGCAAAGTCGTCATCATTATTGATCATCATCATCGTTTATCATCGTCATCATCGTCATCATCGTTTATCATCATTATCATCATCAACATCATTATCATCATCATCATCTTAATTATCATCATCATCGTCATCATCGTTTATCATCATCATCATCATCATCATCATCACCATTATCATCATCACTTAATTATCAACATCATCATCATCATCATCATCATCATCATCAACATCATCATCGTCTTAATTAGCATCATCATCATCGTCATTTATCATCATTATCATTATCAACATCATCATCATCTGATGGTGTGATTTTCGTTAAGATCGTATTACTTTTAGGGGGTGTTTCCCCCTATTTTCTAAAATGAGACAAATTTTCTCAGGGTCGTAACTTTTGATATAGTTCGTTACCACGAACTGTTTGATAGAATTCTGGTTAAATTGCCTTGATTAAATTTAATTGGTTTAATCTTTGTCCAAATAGCTCAATTCCTCAGTTCAGTTTAAGGAAGAAAATGCTTAAGAATATATTTGACTTTTAATGATTAAACTTAAGATGATGGTAATAATATTTAGTTTATTACCCTGCATCATCAGATGCAGGTCTACTGTATCATTGGTTCAAGTACGTTAAGAAGTCGGTTTCTATTGTATTTCTCGACCGAGTTGAAAACTGGGAAGCTGGTGAAAACGGAATTGTTGAATTGAAATCTACGTCAACGGACGTTTTCGAGAAGCATGCGACCGAGCGCACATGTTGGAAACAGTCTCTGATTGGTAGGATGTGTGTACCTCCGTTTAGAGATTAGTATAGACACATGGCTTGTGCGTAGTGGGGTCTTTTCGTGCCATCGTAGCTAAGTGCCAATTTTATGGGCACCAAACATCTGTGTAACCTATTCCATATGGCTCAAAGCAAAGTCAGGTACTCCACCAAAGAATGTTGCGCGACAAACCTTTTTATAAAATAGATATAGAATTTGCTTAATATAAGCAGCAGAAAATATTCACAAAGTCCTGAAACCAATCTAATTATTATCTAGTGATTTCTAAACTCTCTACCCGGGCAAATGGTTTTTTAAAACTCTTTTTAATATTTCCACTTTACGCAAAGCCCCGGTAAAAACGATCACCAAACGTTTCGTTAGAAAACAATCAGAATTTTGGAAGCGAAAGGGATATCGATCGCAATGGCAGCAGGCGATGCTGAACCGACGGCCAACCAATGTGGTTCTGGTGGCCACCGCAAACAAGACTGCACGCATTGCCTGGGCGCTGCTGCGCCGCGAAGAAGCCTATCGGCCGCGGGCACAGGCTGCAGCATAGCAGTCTACACGAGTGAAGCAGATCGATTGCGAGGGTAGTTGATGTGATGGCATGACAGGGTCACCGGGATCGGCCAAACCTGATAAACTGTCCGGGCTTCGAGCCCGTTTCGGTGTAGAGGCGTCGATAAGGAGCAGCACTAAAACTTAAAACGAACAAAAATTATTACGCATATGAGGGGCTTACCTCCTCCTTATACCTCACTCTTTATGCTAAAGTATTTTTAGTAATTTCAACTATTTATTCTACGGCCTTCGTGATTCAGAGCTCATTCTTAAGGAATCGGGACCAAATTTAAGCTTTAGGGTAAAGAGCGAGGTATCGACGAGTGTTGAACCCCTTCATACACGCAATAAAAACATACGAATATAGAAGTTCGCTACGTAAGTTAATTCGTAAGTTACGTATATTTTTTACCATTCGTCTAAATATTCCTTCAAAGCTTTATATTAATACCCTTAGCTTGTACAGTAGCAATAGTTGTAGCAGTATTAGTAGCAGTATGCACATAGCACCTTTGGTTTCTTCAATATCTCCTTCAACACACGCTGAAAGTTTCAGCTTAATATATACCATCAACTGTTCCTAAAGCATTTCTGACGCTTCTGCTTGACAACCTGTGTGCGCATAGTGTACTTCGAATTAGTTAAAAAAAGTTATTTAAAAAAATTATTTAAAAAATTAGTTAGTTCGAATTAGTTCACATGGTCCGACGCTCGAACATGATATGGGTTTCAGCCAGAAGCGGCGCACTTCCGGACACAAACAGGCGCATGTGTCGGACCAGATCTCCGGTGAACCGGGGATCGGCCAGAAGCCGTGTGTAGAAGGTCGGTACGCCCATCATCGTGGTCGCATCGGGCAGTCGGGCAAGGATCGTATCGAGATCAAATCTGGGCAGAAAAATCATCTGCCCACCGGCGAGCAGTGTGATGTTGGAGGCCACGAACAGACCGTGTGTGTGGAAGATCGGGAGCGCATGCAGCAATATGTCGGTTGTTGGGCGACCAGATCCCGAGGCGGTCGCCCGGCGCGAGCCCGAGCGTGAGCAGACCAGCGGCCAGGGCATCGACCCGTTCTTTCAGCTCGCGATAGCTCCAGCGCAGGTCTTGGTGGCACACCACAAGGGCCGGCCTATCCGGCCATCGCGCAGCGGTGTGGTCGAACAAGGCGCCGACCGTCGCACCGATGAGTGGCGTCTTGCTGACGCCGTGGACATAGCTGGCTGTCAGTGGCGTCATTGCCGCGCCTGCCTCGGCGAACCTGTCTCAGCGGAGATTCCGTCCAGGGCGGTTGTATGTATTTATAGTTTTTGTAATTAGTAGTTCATAATAAAGAGAGTTCTTAATCTAAAAAAAAAAAAAAATTACGCATGCTCCTCTTTCATTCTAATCTATTCAAAACCTTCCTCTTTACAACCTCTCAAAAAGTTTCTGTTTCCTTTGAATATTGCAAATTTTTAGGTTCCGATATTCATCCCAGAATCCCATAATTTTTGGATAATAATGAAAAAAAGAAAACATTTTCTTTTTGGGAAAGTGGTTGAGTGAATCAAGCATAAGCCGACTATTATGATATTTCGGGCGATTTTGACAACGGTGTACATTCACAAGCGCTTCATTGCTACGTTAGAGCAGGAGTCAAATCTTTCGTCGTAAAAGTTCTTCAATATTGGTATTTCGATTCGTTGGTTCGGTTAAAATGGATGTCTGATATATCCGATCCTATTTCAGTAAAGAAGGGAGTCAGGTTAGGTGGTGTGCTGTCTCCATATATTTTTATTAATGTGCTTGCAGAATGTTTGCGAATACTGTCTCCTACTGTGTTTTTAGAAGGTGCTGTTGTTAGTCACATTGCCTATGTCTCGAAGCCGCGTGCGCGCTCGCCAATCGCTTCGCCCCCGAGCACCTGCAGATCATGACCCGCGACGACGACGCCTGCAGTCGGGCGATCCCCAACGCCGGCGCGATCTTCGCGGGCGACTACACGCCCGTACCCCTCGGCGACTACTTCGCCGGGCCCTCGCACGTGCTCCCCACCGGCACCACGGCGCGCTTCTTCGGACCGCTGTCGTGCAACGACTTCGTAAAGGCCAGCAGCCTGCTGGAATTCGATGCCGCGAGCATGCGGGAAGACGCCGACCCGGTGAGCGTCTTCCTCAGAAATCTCACATGCAAAACTCATTTGAAGTGCAATTACTGTCAATAAGTGTAATTTTGAAGATTATTATCCCAAGGGTTGTTTTTTCTAATCAAAAGCTCTAAAGACCTGTCTCATTATTCCTGAGAACTCTTAGAATGAATAGCTTCAGCCAAATGCAACATTTTCTATTCAACATTACAATAGAATTTTCTAATTGCACTGAAGTTTAGATATTAGCTTGAATTAAGCTTCTTAAATGAGAGCAGATTTATTTTTCTCAATAACATATTGTCTTAACTATCTAGACCAAGTCTGATGCATTATGTACATCAAAACCTAAAAATTAGGAGGATTCTGTGGATAAAAAATTCCGCAAAAACTGAAAGTTGACAGTAGTATAGGTACGAATGCCGCCTCCCCCTGCCCATACCTGAATGTGAAGATTGGAAAACAACATATCAGATACAAATCTTAATTATGCTATCCAAAATTTAAAAACGTTACTGGAAACAGTTACAGAGTACTTTCAAAAAGCCAGAAAATCAACCTTAGCAGTAGAGATGGGTGTAAAGCCTTTTCTTACCAACAACAAATTTGATTGCCAAAAGATAGCTAGGCCACGTTTTACGGATGAAGATCCACAGATTGCCAAAGCTTGTGATTTTTGACCATCCATCTTGGGCCAAACGAAGGGCAGCTTACCCCGACTGGAGAGAAAGACATAATAAGAAAAGCCTGAATGAAATTGGATTTTCACAGGATGGGGTAAAGAATGAAGCCTTGAATAGATCGTGGCGGAGGAGGAGATTCAGCAGCTGTGTCGGCCTTAGTTTGATGCTGTAGTGAGCTGTTACTAGTAGTAGTCGTTTTGTAACAGTCGTTGAGTGCCGAACACCTTCAGGCGGTGCGTGACGGGCTGCGGATAGCGGAAGACCAGCGGGCGCCGGATATCCTGACGCTACCGCTCTCCATCACCGTCTCGGCCGATCAGGGAGAGCAGCCATGATGCGCGATCTCAAGAAATATCATCGTTATGTGATGGTAACGCTGCTGATGGGGCTGACCAGCATGAGCCCGTTGGCAAGCGCGCAGTCGCAAGAGGCAACCTCCCTGCGTGAAGCCCGCGAAGCCGCTGAAATTCGTGATCAGCAGCGCTTGATCAAGCACCGGCATCTGCTTAACTTCACCAGGTGCCAATGTTTGCTCGGTGAAGCAAAAACACTCAATTTTGTTGAAATATGTGCCAGCCTTTGAAGGCGCCACATTAAATCCCGCGGTGGTTTTCACCGCTTTATCGCTCAGATTGGTCGCGACATAGTTCACCAAAACACGTGAACCGATCTTATCAATCGACATTGCGGCAGGCTTCACCTCAATCGGCAAAGCCGCGTCAACGCTTGCGGTAAATCGAACACCCATTTCCCGATCAATAATCGCCACGGATGCATCTGCTTTATTTCTTGTTGAGGAAAGGCTGGGAAGTGTTACCAGGAGCTTTGTTTTCAGCGAGTTGACATGGTAATATTGTTCCTTTCCTGTTTACATGCAATGTTTCAATGTATTTAAACATGTGTATGCTACTTAGCTGAAAATAAGAAAATCCCTATTGCAAACAACGTGACGGCTTCAGCCCCGTAGAAGCTTAAAAGTCAAGCAGAATTTAAATCCATGAATAATAATATCCTTTTCCGTCCACCCTAGAATCTGCGGTAAAAATATTATTTAAGACTTATTATTCCGCAGCTTTACCATGCCTCTATTTTTCTAAGAATATTCCATGATATTTTAGAAAATTTAGAGACTTTTCAAAGACTCAAAACTTGGAGGATAGAACCAAGAAAGATACTTGAATGCTAAGTTTAGAAAGATATAAATAACGACGAAGACCACACTGCATTTCCATCACAAACACCAAAAACAAGAAGAAGAATAGGGAATTTTTTAAGATAGTGGGAAACAAATTAGAATGAATATTTCGGCCCTATGTTCAAGGGCCGTCCTCAGCAATACAAATAAGAAAAAAAATTACGAGTAGTTATTTTTAAGATATTATTAGTATTGGCAACTTGCAATATTAAAACATTTGAAATAAGTTACTTGTGTGCAGAGCAATTGTTAAACCCTGTACCCACTCTGTTTTTGTTTTTACCTGTATTAAGACTGTATAAAATCTACTGTGGTTAACAAACATCGGCAAAACGGCTAGTTATGAAAACTTTTATTTTTTAGTGTATGGTTCATTTTTGGATATAGAAAAGTTCATGTCTTCTTGCTCTCTTTTCATGGCAGTAAACGTCTAAAATATAATAAATATTAAAAATTTTTCATTTTCATATCTCCAATTGTAAGGTTACATCATAATGCCAGGTGGGATTATAAGTTCTGTTATACCGGGCGATATTAAATGCGAAATAGCGCAGGTGTATGCCACCACCGAAAGTATTGAAGGATTTTCGCAGATTATCGGTTGTATCGATATAGCGCCCGAATCGTAAAGAGAAGAGATGAAGAAACCGCACCTGGGTGCCAAGGTGCAAGTAATCCACAGAGGAATCTTCGAAAAGCGGCATCTCAAGATCTGCGGCGATCATTGCAGAAACAACCTCGGATGACATGACAAAAAAAAATATTTATAACCGAGATGCCATTCCTGTTTGATTTATGAAGTTTGGACTTAGTTCAGTTCTTCGGCTAAAACCGCATGGACAGTGGGGGTTTTTCAACTTAATTAGCACCTAATTAATAAAGTTTAACAATTGTTTGGATCCAGTGATGTAATTTCTACTACAACCAGAGAAATAGTAGAAATAATAGGCAATCATGCATAAGGGAGAAAGATTAAGACATGCGGTTAAAGAAATTGATAAGATTGAACTCTATTCGTCGACTGAGCATGTTTCACCGGAGGCTTTCGCCGCCGTCCTCCGGAGCTGCAGTTCGACGCGCAGAGCTGAGCTGCGCCACCCTTGCCGGACCTTCGTCGCGCTCGGCGACGAAGGTCACCGGTTTCGAGCCGTCGGCATTGAGGTGCAGGATGCGTTCGGGACGGCCCTGCGCGTCGAAGAACACCTGGCCGAGGCCGGCGCCGTTCCACAGCCGCTCGCCCGAGCGGCTGCGGTCGGGGATCAGCGGGGTGACGCGCATGCGCCGGCGCTTGGTCAGCCAGTTGAGTGGCGACCAGGGGGCATATGAAATTGTGAAATGTCATTTAGACTTGATTTTTATTCAGTTATTTTTATTTTCAGTTTTTATTCACCGTTACCCGTTATCAAAAAAATGTATTGTACAAATTATATAATGTTTGTATACGTTTTAGTGCATTCTCAACCTTCCTCAGCAGAATTTCCACTTTGACATTAAAACACTTGGGTATGGCGCGTCTGGTACCTGGTGGCGAAGGAGTGTGATATTTGCGAGTGTGGCTTTGCTGGAGTGAAATGCGACGAGAGCAGAATCAGATAGGTGTAATGGGCGATTATAAAAAGCTAAAAAAAGGTAAAAACCAATAAAAACTAAAAAGAAAAAAACGTAAAAAACTAAAAAAAAATTCATCTAAAAAACTAAAAAAAAATAAAAAACGTAAAAACTAAAAGAACTAAAAAAGTAAAAAAAAAACTAAAAAAAGGAAAAAACTGAAAAATAAGCGGGATATAAAACAGGGGGATATAAATGACGACCGGGATACCGGGACATACGGAATATAAATGAATCAGAAAATACAACTCATGTTTCCAAATGACGTCGTTTGGAGCCCAAATTGAAAATCGGCGACCGAAACGGCGCAAACGGCACTTGAGAAACCATTGCTGTTGCTGCTGGACGACCCGGCAGCGGAGCTGGACAGTGAATCGGTTGCCCGCCTGATGGGCGCGGTTGGCGCCCTGGGGTCCCAGGTAGTCGCCACGACGCTGGTGGAGAATGCCCTGGCATTTACCGTTGAGCCGGCGGTGTTCCACGTGGAACAGGGCAGGGTCTCACCGGCACCACATTAGTTTCCGTTTCGGTAAAATACTGGCGAAATCAACGCCGGAAATGCCCTGAAAAAGAACGCTTTAGCTGCAAACTTTTTTAATGGCGCTGGACAATAATTGGAATTTGATCGGGCTGCCGCTGCTTCCGCCGGATGGGTCGGTTGGTATTCTGCTTCCCGGTGCTGGCCCAAATAGTTTGTTCGGTTATGATGGCGACTACGTCCCCTACGACAGCTTGGAGGCTGGTTTGGGATACTGGCTTCGCCTCGATACCCCGGATACGGTTACAATTGCCGGCTCCGAAATCAATTCCATATCGCTCAATTTAACGGCTGGCTGGAATCTCATTAGCGGTATTTCCCAAAAAACAGCGGGTAAGTCTGACATGTCTTCAGATTTGCTTTTTCGGGTAAGACCGACACCCCTCTTATCTCTTAAACTAATAATATTAGTTTGTTTAAAAAATTCAGGAAGATGCCCCTGCTCATCTAGTTTCTAAGAAAGGAAAAAACAATTCTCTATCTCTGTTTACTTTTTAATCTGCACAAGTTAAAGTAGTCAATTAGTTGTGTTCCTAAAAAATCGCCGTCCAAAAAACTTCCAAAACCTTCCGACTGGAAGGCGTGCCAACTCTGCCGGAAGTTGATGGCACTGTTGCCTACATGCCGAGCAGTACCTGACCTCCGGCAACATGCTGAACATGGACGAGGACGTGCGCGACGCGATCCGCGAGCACGGCATCCGCAACGCGCTGCTGACCTCGATCGCGCCGACCGGCACTATCTCGCTTTATGCGGGCAACGTCTCCTCGGGGATCGAGCCGGTGTTTGCCTATGCCTACACCCGCAAGGTGCTGCAGAAGGACGGCTCCCGCACCGAGGAGGAAGTGGTCGACTACGCGGTGCAGATGTACCGCGAGAAGTTCGGCGCCGACGCCAAGCTGCCCGAGTAAGCTGGACGACGAGCTGGGCCAGGCCATCCGCGAGCGGGCGCTCGATGCGGGCAGTCTCGGCGTCAGCCACCAGGCCCGCAACCGGGAACTCGCTGACCTCGAAGGCTACATCGAGCCCAACCTCTGGACCGGCGTGGGCCGGGCCCGCTCCGGCTGCGGCGCGGCAATCGTGGGCTCCACCGACCAGGTGCTCAGCAAGCTCGAGGAGCTGCGCAAGATGGGCATCCGCGCGTTCATCCTCTCAGGCTACCCGCATATCGACGAGGCCGAGCATTTCGGAACCCGCGTCTAATTGTTGATTCCAATTTCTGAGGCAGCCAATCGATCTAAGAGAATCAGTGAACTATGTAATGGGCTATGAAAGGTCAGGTAGTCTATACAAAACCAACGGATAAATGTCGTTGTGGGTACATTTTATGATAGTCACTTGCTTCTATCATAGTCCAAGTTTTTAAGAAAAGAGCACCATGGCCTTAAGAAGAGAAGAGGATGCGTCGATCAAATTCCCCTCTTAGAAGCACCCCTTAGGCACTGAGAAGTGCCTGAATTATCAAACCCCTTGAAGTAGAAACTCCTTAGAAAATAGAGTTATGCCAATTCACAAAAATGTAAGATGGGGTACCAAAATCTCTCATGGACTATTATGCCACCAGCATTCGTTATCTAGCGGTACCAGAGTCAGTCCCAAGGTCATCAGTGTAATTTCTCTAGCACCAACGCTGGTAACCAGTATAAGTAACGCGGCCCAAGGTGTCAAGGTCAACTCCGATGCGCCACGGGCTATATAAGTGCTGCCTTTGCTGATTTGTTCTGTGGGCTTGCCACAGCTATGACCAGTGTGGCTATGACAAGTGTATTTGCTGTGTATTTTGGTGCCATATCTACAGTTAGCAAAAACTTAAAATTTCGCTTAGTTCTAAAACAAATAAAAATAATTTAACGATGAGATAAGAATGGAAAAATAATATTATTGCTGTTGAACCAGGTTTGGGAACCAATATTACCAGATATGCCTATCCAAACCTGTTAAATATTGGATTCGATTACCGGAAAAATCGGATATTGGAAGAAGCCAGGACCCAAAGGCCAGCGCTCCTTTACATATGACTTCCCTCCCCCCTCGCTCCGCTTGAAACTAACACAGTGATTCTTATTGTGCCATATGAGCTCTTGTTATAGATATGCAACTGTACAGTTACCATTTTATTCTCAAAATTTGAGAACATGATGAAAGGAAACATGATGATCTGATTAGTAGAAATACATGCACATTATAAAATAAGAATATCATTATAGCTATTGACCCTCACTCTCACAGAAAGTTGAAATTCTCTCTTAGCTAACCATCAAAACTGTTCGTTATTATAATTTTGTCTATTGGCTGTTTTGACCATGTCTTACTTCTCAATATAATTTACAATGAAGATACAGCTATTCCAAGTTTGCCTTTATCAAGTAAGAAATCCACATGACTGTTGTTATTGACAAAGTGACAAAAATAGAACAAAGCTGCTTTTTGTGACTCAGAAAAGAAATAACTTGCTAATTGTCCTTGGTATGCTCTTCATTTTGTGCCATTGCTGCAGATCAGCTTTCACCCAAGCTTTTTCAAATTGGTTGCTGCCAGGACCTCTAGAGAAAAGAAAACACATGAAGTAGAAGGTACTATTTTACTCAATATTGTATTCGAAGAACTGGTAATCCTTATACCATCCTGGATAAAAATGCCACTGCATAAAATTGTCAAGGATCCAGAAGATACAGCTAGACAGCATAATAGTAAAATATTATATAGGTACGTTAATAAATTGAAAGGGATTTTTTATGAAAGCAATTTGTAAAGTTGTTGAAGTGTCTTAGGGCAGACATTTAGGATCGCAGCTAGGAATATTGGAGAAAACACTTTGTGTTTAATAGAGAAGAGAAGGGGCTTGTGTAAGTGTTATCTGAATGGTAAATAACATGAAAACAAGATGTGTGTAAAGAAATCAGAGAAAACTTAAAATATGAACTAAAGAGGTGTGGTGCATATATTCCCTTTGGCGTCAGTAAACTTGAAGTCACACGCCGACAGACCATTGGTGACCAAGCCGTACATGCTTGCCTGCCTGAAGCTTCATCTAGTCCACTTTCATCAAGCGCTTTTATTGTAGATAGTAAAAACCTCCCAACCGCATCTTCACCAGATGTTTCTGAGCAGCCTCCCCCCAAAACTTTTAAGCTTTGATGTGCACAAGATTGACGTTTTTTCGAATTCAGATATGATGCTGGCTAATTAAGTTTAAACCGATAGTAAAAGCATGACAGATACGCACGTCACGGCCTTCCAGGGCGGGCGGAATCGCGCCTGCCTGAATCGGCGTGGGGGTTTCGTATCCGGCTTCCTCAATCGCCTTGAGGACTTTCGGGTTCAGGTTCAGATCGGTGAATTTTGTCATATGTGTCCGTCGTTGCGGACACTGACCTGGCCCGCGCGTGTCTGGTTCGATCCGGCCCCGCAGGGTCATGCGGGCTGGCAGTTTCCGGTTCCTGCGGCGGCATAACAAAATCCGGCAGCATCGTCAATTAAAGGCGGGTTTGGCGGTATTTACCCTGCGTCGTGAATGACCGCACCGGTCAAAGTGTCCTCATCAAACTCATCTCCACTTTCAGCAATACTTATATTTTGAAAAATAACACCTGCGGGCCGCCTATTGGAAAGCTGAATCAAAAAATCAAGAGGCACCACCGGCGTTTGGTGAAAGGCTTCCACAATTTTTATTTTTTCACTGGCAAATTGAAAAAGCTGATCCTGCTCTAAGATCATTTCGTTACGCAGCGTTCGCTCTTCGATATCGAGCAAAAGCTCTTCGTTTTTGCTGCGATACATAAAGGCCTCAAGCTCGATCCCCCCCTTGAATATCCATATACCTTAATCCCAACTTATATTGAGATGCTCATTTTTTGTCATCAGGTTGTACGTAAGCCTTTGTGAAGATCCTCTCCTTGGATGGTCCATGTTTTTAATTTTACAAAGGAAAAAACTGTCGGCCTTTTCTTGATTGGAATCTAGTAAAGAACGATATTAATAATAATGATAATAATAATTTATTTATGCCCTCTATATATATATGGACGTACACAGAGGAGTATAGGAAATTAATGAAAAGAAAACTGAAAAATATGAAATTACTCTTCTAGCCCTCTATTAACCTTTGAAAAAATAAAGGTTTTTCCTTTTTTGGTTTTAGTATGCTTGTATTGACTTAATAATTTGAAAACATGATCTAGGTTATTTGAGTAGGATTTTCAACTTTTTAGGGCATTTTTTCCAGTTTCAGACATAATGTTCTAACTTGATGACCAGATTTTGATTTCTTTCTCTGAACTTGGCCAAATATTGTAATTATTCTTAAAATGCATAAATGAGGAGGAGGGAGTGTCATTGAGTTTGGGCTTCAGCTCTAAACTTACAAATAGTCTTTATTGAATAGCACCATCGAAAAGCTGGCACCGGAATTCGCTAATAAGCACCACTCACTGTTCCTGGGCCGTGGCGAGCACTATCCTATTGCAATGGAAGGAGCGTTAAAGCTTAAAGAAATCTCCTACATCCACGCAGAAGCCTACGCCTCTGGCGAACTAAAACACGGCCCGCTGGCACTGATCGACGATGAAATGCCGGTAATTGTAGTGGCTCCTAACGACCAGTTACTGGAAAAGCTGAAATCCAATGTGGCTGAAGTACGCGCCCGCGGCGGCATCATGTATGTGTTTTGCCGCGTATTCCAGTTCCGCGTATGAGCATTATATCTGGCAAGAGATGGCTCGCTTAGATGCCATTTCGACCGTTCGAGGATTGCAAGCGGCGAAAGAAGCTGGGGTGGAAATCATTACCTTGGATAGTTCCAACATCAGCCAGTATGATTCCCTCATGGATGGCAGTATGCAGCCCTATAAACAAAGTATCGTGAATAACGTGAGTCAGGGAGGGGTCGTCACAGTCCCGAAGCAAGCGCTTTCCTACACGATACCCGAGGATACGGCGAATTCTTGGAACGGCGGATCGATCGAGACCGCGGTCGAAAGCCGCCGAGATCGCACCACCGCTCGCCTGCAAACATCCGCCATTATGGAGCAACGTCCACCAGCAGTTCGTAGCTGACATGCGATCATTCGGTCGACAGCTTTAGCTTATGAACTGCCTGTCAGCAGCACACAGGATGATTGCTCCCCTTGCGTCATGTCTAAATTTGGACCATATATCAATCCTGGTACAAATATGGATAAAGCCATGCCCACGCTGCCTCGTACCGCTCCAGCAAGGAGCCGCAAAGAGCTTTCTGGTCCGGCTCTTACCGAACAAAAGCAACTAGCCTGAGGCAATTTGCCTGACTTTCAAGAATAGGGAGAAAATCCCCCAAAGTCCAGGAATCATAGGCAGGCAGCACAATAACGCTGCCTAGGTAAAGAGCGATGTGGGCACAATGTATTATTTAATATTTATTTGTATTATTTTTTTTAGACCAGGGCATTTCATATAGAAGAAGTTGTAGTAGAAACTTCAAAAAAGCCCATTCGATTGGAAACTGTGAGTTCTAGTGCACTTTCTAATAATCGAAAGTGATTGGAAGGCAACTAGCCATTATCGCATTAGCACTAATTAGATCAAGAATGTCTGTTAATATATCTCTTATTTCTCTGTTTTTATTAGCCTGATCAAATTTTTGAACCATTATCTCGTTGTCAATATCAATTACTTCAGTTTTAAAATTCATATTAACGCTCGGTAACTGATAAGCATAAATACCTCTACTAATATTATTTGGTCTAACGTATTTCATAGGTCCACTTTGACGACCAATATCACTTAACATTCTAGAGACAACAAGCTCAACTTGTGGTTCATGCCGAGTCTCAGCTAGGATATCATGCTTAATTTGAGAAGCCTGCTAATTTGAGAAGCCTTAAGAAGCCTGCTTAAGAAGCCTGCTTAATTTGAGAAGCCTGCTAATTTGAGAAGCCTGCTAATTGAGAATAATTTAATGATATCTGAAATTGGTCATGTTGTCGGTCTAAACAGATTATATTAAACGACAGAGCGTCCAAATAGAAAGAGCACTGGCGCGATTATTACTTTTTAAAATCGGTATACTAGAAAAGTTCCACAGGTGGAACAAAACTGTGGAAAATTTTTATTGGTATATTATCTCCATTTTCTTCTTGCGCCTTTCACTGGCGCTTGTAGCTCCTTGAGGCAACGTGCGTATCGTTGCTTGAAAGGGGTACCGACTGTTTTCGTCGGTCGGGTTGTTGGGCGTGAACTGGGCCGCGAAGTTGGCTTCGCCATCAGCCACCCTTCCGCCATGAGAGCCACGACGACAAAGATCACCGCAGCACTTCGGGAGTGTTTCATCTGTCTCTCGCGTTGTTAGAGCCTTGAAATGGGCGTTTTTTTGCGCTCAGTCCCCACCTGCGTCGGCGTTCTCCTGGGTCGTTTCTCCCGGTGGGGCTATTACAGATATATTTGGCAGGTTTATAACTAAACTCTTTTCCAACAAATTGAAAAAAAAAATTGTGTGAATGACGTCATCTATGGCTATGAAATGTTGCGCAATATTCAAAAATTTTGCAAAAAGGCCTTAAAACATACTTTTTGAATTATATTTTTATTTTTTAAAGTCTTTTTGTATCTCTAGGATATCTCTGTACGTATATGTTGTATTTAGGTAAGATATTTTAGATTTTGAGAAAATTATATTCCAAAATGTATGAGTTTTGAAATTACTGAAATGGTTTCATCAGCAATATCTCGTAAATGACTTAAAGTGTTAAGTTAAAACAATCAGGGCATGAGAAGGGGTTATTCGACTACTGCTATCACTAATGCTGCTACTGTTGTTTCTACTGTTACTTCTGCTACTGTGCCTACTAGTATTACTAATGCCAAGGGTATTAGCTAAACTTTCAGAAAAACGTCAAGATTGGTGTTGAACTGAATCAAAACACACTAGGCACATATGGGTTATTAATTTAATACAAATTAAACTGTCAATTCGCATTCAGTCTTCTTTTGTAATTTTGGTTATATCATGAAGTTTTTGTCTATGCCAGTCAGTGACTGGGCACTGTAGTAGAAGGTGATTTACTGTTTCCACTTGATCATAGTAGCTACATTTTAGGTTTTCATTATAGAATTGGGCTAAGTATGAATATGTTCCTACATGTTCTGATTGCAGCCTGAATAGTATTTTGCCTTGTTGTCTTGATAACTGGCTGTAAAGTTCTTTTTCAAAAAACTGTTTGGTAACAAATCAGTTTGAGCTTCTAGCTTGATTATTTATGAAAGATTCATGCTTTAACTTCTGTATAATTGAACCGGTTATATCAATCACGTATCTAGAACTCATAATTATTTTTCCATCAAGTTTCATTCCGATTCCTCAATTCTAAGAGTTTTCCGAGATTTTAAGCCCCCCAACTCCCCCAATATTGCCAGATCCGGTCGGGATTTCAAATAAGAGCTCCGAGACACGATATCCTTCTAAATATCAAATTTCATTAAGATCCGATCACTCTTTCGAAAGTTAAAAATACCTCGTTGTTTTAATTTTTCAGAATTAACCCTCCTCCCCCCAACTCCCCTGAAGAGAGCGGATCCGTTCCGGTAGTCCTCCACCCCGGCGGGACGCATTGCCTTGATCAACAGATCCCCGCGGCACGCGGCCAGATCCGGGTCCTGCGCGGCGTCGAGCAAGGCGTCCCGGATCCGCCGGACCAGATTCGCCTGCGCATCGACGCGCACGGCATAGGGCAAGGCCGGGGCCTGGCGCGTCCATTGCAGAACCCGAAGTTCGTCTACCGCCTGCGGCCGATGCCGCTGCAGCAATGCCCAGGTCACGCTGTCAATCGCGGCAACGTCCGCCTCGCCACGCCGGACCGCCTCGGCGGACAAGGAGGACGTCTTCGTTCGCGTTTTCGTTGTTCTGTGCCATGACGGAACAAGGAGAAAGTGATGTGGCCAACACGGCGGCGATGACGACGGTCAGTCGGTTTCGATGGAGCTTGATCATTGCTACCCACCCCTCGGGTTAAAAGGTATAAAGACATATTGTCATACGATTATATCATTATCTTTTTGTATTGGTAGCCGTCAGCCGAATTGATTTTCGTGCTGTTTTGAGCCGATTTCGTTCCAACCACCACCTATTCATAAAACTCGAGCCAGGCGCCATCGGGTGCCCGGACGCCAGGAGCACGGGGATCGCGACGAGCAGCACGACCCCCGCGAAGAGGAAGGCGAGCCCGATGGGGATCTGGTTCGTGCGGACCTCTCGGTGCACCGCCTCCATGTCGTGGAGGCTCACCGTGCCCAGCGCTTGCTCCTGCGCAGCGCCCTCGCCCACGGGAGCCACGGCCCTACGCGCCGGACTGCTGGAGCAGCTTGGCCACCAGGCCCGTCCAGCCCGTCTGGTGCATGGCACCGACGCCGGCGCCGGAGTCCGCGTGGAAGAACTCGTAGAAGAGCGGGTAGTTTGTTACTTTTCTTTGAAGAACATGATTATTATATCTTTAAGCTCAGATTTTCGTTCCTGAATCTGTACCGACGATTTCGTATTCTCACATTTGATAAGTTACAAATGCAAAATTTGTTGAAATTTCGCCAAAAATGAAAAAATAATGTTGTGCAATAAGGTGACGTTTGCTAGAGAACCTTATATAACAATATATGCAAAATAATTATAAGAAAATCACATCTATAGATGAATTTTGTATCAACAGTGAATTAAGGGTTATATTTTTGATGTTGGGAGGATATTTTTGTTTCGGTCGCATTCAATTCCCATTTTGGTAACCATCCGCTTTCATCATAAATATGAAGCATACTTTTTACCATATCAGACTGTTGTTTGGGATATACCAGAGACATTAAGGAATGTAAATTCCTATACGTGTCCCAAAATGAAAAGACCGTAAATCGCGTACCATCGGTTTTGGCAGTTTCGCGTTTTGCCATGGTAGGATACTCGCCGTTAATATCATTAAGCGTATTTGGGTGAATCAATGTGTGATATAGAGCAGTATAAAACACTGTTTTCTCATCTTTTGTTCAGCGGCATTTGTGACTGCTAGCAACCCAAACTTGTCAGTTCACAATTTGTAAATGTGATGTTTTAATGTGTCAGGCAAACAGTCACGTCCAAGCTGTCACTACAGCTGTCACTACCATTTTGCCAAGTGGCCAGAATTTGACAGGAAATTTGATATTTGTTTCACTTTGTTATTTGACTTTAAAAGTACTTGGATCCCTGCTATAATTAGTGTAAATGTTATCAGCAAGGCACCATTTCACCGACACTTTCTTATAGGTGTTTTTGGTATCAATTGTTGACAATTTTTTCTCCTTTCTTTATTGTTTATTTTTTAATTATTTGTTGTCAGCTTCTTCTAAAAAATACCTTTGTAGTCTTCTGCAATAATTCATAAGCAAAACGCAGCTTACCGAATATTTCAAAGCTATTATATGAATTAAGAATGTTCTACTCTTGGAATTGAGAAGCTCTGGACTAGTAAGTGTGACAACCCCTCCTCTTCCAGTTAAATCCAAGCACTCCTCGAGGGATATTGGGCCAGCCAGCAATATTGCCTCCTTACTTTCCAAAAATTCCCGACACTTTACAGGATTGCTGCTTACAGTTGGTTACCATGAACCGTTTGAAATTCTCGTGGCTTCATTCGAGAAAACTATATTTAAAAAAAATTGCACAACCATCACAATCCTAAACCCATCACAACCCTCGTAAGCGAACTATTCGACAATCAAAAATATGGAATGGCAACGGGGCGTGAAAGGCTTTCTATTTCTACGACAAGTGTATTTAATATGTTTTCAAAATTTGTTAATTACTTATCCGAACATTTTCTTTTGTTGCTGCTATATTGACTTTCCTTGAATGTAACACAAAACATAACGTAACGGCATATGCAAAATGTACTTGGCTTAAACAATTTTTGGAGAGCTCTTAAATCGAGATACTGGTAATTCTTGCTTCTTTTAATTGGAGCTCTAAAATGCAAAACGTTTTTTTTAAGTACAATTTTGAGCTATACTAACCCAGCTGTTAGGTCACCAGACTTTAAATCCCACATCCGTGAGGACAGAGGTTTGAATCCTGGTATCACTGGTTATTTGGTTTGGAACGGGTTTCAATGGTGTGATTCTGTATGCTTAGCTAGAGTTGACCCTACTCTAAATGGATACCTGGGTGCAGGCGCTGCGACGGCTTGGGTTCTGAGTAATCACCGCGAGCCTCTGACAGCCGCGGATAATTGCGGGGCTGCTTCGACCTGCCCGGTGCGATGACGGCGCGGCACGCTTATGGCCCGAGTTCGATGACGATTTCATCGCCGTCAACCACAACGGGATAGGTCGTCAGCGCCTGCGAGCACGGCGCCATGGTTGCTTCGCCGCTGCGAATATCAAACGCACCCAGGTGGAACGGGCAGATAATTTCCTCACCTTCAATATCGCCCTCCGAGAGTGATGCCTCACCATGCATAATCAGTTGTCCAGGGACAATACTTTTTTCTAAAACATTATATTTTAGAATGGACTTTGGGCCTTGAATGGATAAGCTAAGCTGATTAACATTATATGTCAACAGAAGCTGTGTATCAACTTTAACATATAGCTTAACTTAGGGATCTCAGTAATCAAGATCCCCTTCGTTTTCAGTCAATACTTCTGTAATAATTCAGCAAATAAAGGTAAATTAGCAAAAGTTTTTATAGCGTAGAAAGAGAAATAAATTATGTTTAATAGTTATAAGCACGTTAGATGCCAATGGCAGCCCTCCGATGTCACCCAGTCGGGCTGGCAGCGGGTCTGCCGCGTCTGCGGCGCGTCGCATTTCCCGCGGACCGACCCGGTGGTCATCATGCTGATCACCCGCGGCAACGCCTGCCTTCTGGGCCGCTCTCCGGGCTGGCCCGAGGGGATGTATTCCTGCCTCGCGGGTTTTATCGAGCCCGGCGAGACGGTCGAAGCCGCGGTGCGCCGCGAGGTGATGGAGGAGACCGGGATCGAGGTCGGCCGGGTGTCGCTGCTCACCAGCCAGCCCTGGCCCTGGCCGTCCCAAATTTTAATAAGTACCTTTTTTCTGTCTTAAAAAATTTGATTAGGCTATTATTTTTTAGAAATTAATTAAATATTTGAAAGCTCCATCTTCCTGTCTAGATTTTAATGAGTTGGAACCCATTTTGCTTTTGCTGCATAAACAGCCGTCCATTTAAAAAAATACAGTTGATTCAGATGCTGTTTGGCATTTACTCTCGTGCAATCTTAAGCGATACTTTGTTCTCACACAAAAAAATAAAAGGAAGCCTAAAATAGATCTTCTTTACCTTTTTCAAACAACCCCTCCAGAGTTGTAAGAAAGAGTCAAACTTAGCGTTAACAGCGAGGCGTTGAGGAGGGGACAACCCCTTTCATATAAGGAATAATTTCTGTTCGTTATAAGTTTTAGTGTCGCTCCTTACTTGCAGTTATAAAAACTTGTTTTTTTTTATTTAATACTTATTAAGTTTCAACCTTCGTGTGTTCTTTGATCTTTAGACTCTAGAATGGACCAAAATTAGGGTGTGTTCTGATCCTCTAGAAAGTACAGCAGTTGGAGTTGCAGCAAGATTAAAGGGTGAACGCAAAACGGACCCGGCAAAGGTGAATGTAGTAGGCATATACAGTCAGCTTTTTTCAGGCAACTTCACCACTAATATTGCAGTACCTACCCCCCAATCTTATAGTTGAACCAAGTTCTATTTCAACAGCCCTGTATATTTCACCATTCAACTGAAAGTGATTTGAAAATGGCATCTAAGCATATAAAAAGCTACGCCCTTTAAAATGCTATGTTTGAAACTTTATATGGGAAAATTGTAACCCCCCTCCTTGAACAACAAGAAAAAATCATCTTTTTGCATAGGCAGCAGTTATATGTCCTTGGGTGCTATCGATGGCCAACACGTTGTCCACAATCGCCGATCCGGCCTCCAGCATCACGTGGGTGATGGGCCCGTTGAACATGGCCAAGATCTGAGGAACGGTGGCGTCTTGCTGAGCCGCATTGATGGTTTCGCGATTGCCCTGACCAAACTGTCGCAAAAAATGGTCCGCAGGCACCGGCGTCGGCAACTCACTGGCGCGGCACAAAATGTTTCCCTGATAGGCATGTTCATTGAGCGAACGTTTGTATTTGCCCATGAAGTACGTTTCGCCAAACCGTTCGGACATTTTGACAAAAAAGACTAAATTTTATTTTATTTCTTAAAGAACCAGTTTGTTGTCGATGAAGTTAGTGCTATTATTAAAGAAGCAATCGAATCAACTATCGGAGGAAATAGTTATCAACATGGGAAAGTTAGCACATGGTCAACAACTATTATGGACACTATTCTGGCAAGTTTGGTTAAGCTCCATAAACCATTTAAATATGTTGGTAGGTGTTATATTATATAGCTATGTATATCTTATCCCTTTAAACGAGCACTAATTGTATATTTATTTAGGTATAAATCTTTTCTGGCAATAAGAATTCTTGGCTCTTTCATTCTTCGCCTTTCAAAACTACAACATCTAGCAGAAGCCCTTGCCCTCTTTTTATTTTGGGCTATTCTCAAGCTCAAACAGGTAAAAGAATTAAAAAATACAATAGGGTTTTTTGATATTCAATCTGCAAAAAACATTTCCATGATAAAGATATTGCTAGGGTTTCCGTTTTTCTGTCTATACTCTCTTCACGAAGCTTCATCTTCCTCTACTTAACCGAGAAAGGGCTAAGTTGTCTTTAAAGTACCAGATCCCCTATATTGCGTAATGGGTTCAATCGAGCGCTTTAGTGCCGTATTATTTGAACACCTTGGAGGTAACTTCCCTCTCTGGCTCGCTCCAGTACAGGTGACTGTCATTCCAGTTGCTGAAGCACATAATGAATACGCGCGCCGTGTACACGACGAATTGGGCGCAATCGGTATTCGAGCCTCCTTTGATTCATCGAACGAATCAATGGGTAAGAAAATTCGTAGTGCAAAGCAGGAACGACTCCCCTACTTCATTGTTATTGGAGACAAAGAAGTTGAGGCAAAAAATGTCACACTCGAATCTTTATTTTTATAATTTTCTAACTTATTCAGACTGAATTCTAAATTTGAAGTCCAGGAGACAGTGTAAGGAGCTCCGAGCAATTTTAAGTACACAGTATCTCACGGAAGTCAATCTACCAATGAGCAATAGAAAGTTAGTTTTTTCAACAAAACATGAAGGGAAATGCTTGAAAGCTGATGAGCTTTCAAATTATCTTTGCTGAAAACCAGGGAGCTCTCCGACATTTGAGGAGTTATATTGTGGTAACTTGAAGGCTAACGTAATGAGTTTAAAAGTGCTTCTGTGTGTCTAATGCTGTCTCCTCCTGAAGTGAAAGGCTATCAACCCTAAAACTACCATCTTTGACCTTCCAACACAGGTACAGTGACATGCTACTAACACATATGTATGTTAACCAACCCAAAAACAAGCTCTTAACTCGGTTACCTAAAGAAAGACAAATACAAGGTCACTCTAAGAAGCTTCATAAGCCCAGAATCAGAGGAGATTTCTCAGCCCAAGGATCATCAATGATTGGAAATGTTTAAGTGTGGTTATCATGTCTTCAACATCAGCCAAAGTTTTCAAAAGGAGGCTGGGTCGGGGGTTACGTGGGAGGGTCTTTTCATAGAGGAATTAATCAAGAGGGAAAATAACTCCCATGAAGGAGGCGCTGGATTTTCCAACTCTATTTAAAAAACAATGAGAAATTAAATAAAAAAACGTTTAAAAAGCCAAATTTTGATACTAAGAGATCCATCAAAAGAATCAGATTTTTATGCTCATTTTGAATATACAAGCTTCATAAAATTTATTCTTACCTATCAAAAGGTACGAGCCTGAGAAAAATTGGCTTATTTTGGAAAAAAAGGGGAAACACCCTAGTTGTTCGAACAGATCAATACACATGTAAAGATTACTGTGAGTAATAATAATGTTGAAAGGACAATTAATGCAATACCAATTGGTAAAACATTATCTTCAATATAAGTTGAAAATAATCCAACAAATCCAGTAACACTTGAACAACCAGTAAGAGTCACAGTAGAAACAGAATCTCCAATTAAAGGGATATTTTCAATTTTTACTTTGGATAATGCAGTACACACATCATTATTAATTTCAATATCATTGTAAGTATCAACATTTTTAATACATGTAGGTCCACTTGATGGCCGCCTATTAATTATTTTTACGTAATCCCCCACCCGTGACAATTTTTGGAGTAGGTACTTTGGCGGGCAAGTAGAAAATGTCTTAATTAAAATATAAAAATCACACATTAAAAGATGACAGTGGCCTTATACCAGGCGCAAAGAAGGGTGAAGGCGCACATTACAGACGTTAGCAATAATACTGTCATTGAGCAGGAGCACGAGGGCAACATATTTAAAATCTTGGAAGCCATGTTAGAGACTGCCATGACTTTGAATAACTGGCTATTGTTTGTGTTGTATTACCTTTGTAAAGGATTCCGATAAGGATGTTTTTAGTTTTCGTTTAAGGTTTTGAATCTTTTGCAACGGCTAAACAACAATCTGTATTTTGTTTCTGTTTATTTTTCCTTTCTTTTAATGTCAATTTACGTGTTTTGTAATTGTAGATGTGAAATACCGGTGAAACTTCCGGTTCAGTCACTAATGAAGTAACTATCTAAGCAACAGTTCTTAAGACTGGTTATTATCGATCGGTTACGCAATATCATCAAACAGTTCGTGGTAACGAACTGTAGTAAGGAGCGACCCGGGTCAATTATTAATCAAAGAGTTCGCATCTTCCGACAGTTTAGAGACGACCTTGGACTTTCTTCCTCACTTTATTTATATTGCTCTAATGCTTGACGAAACTTGGCATACCTTGGCAATAAAGTGGAGAGGCTAAAGCCCCACCCCCCATACCCAAAATTCACACCGCTATGGTGTCACCCCTGCATACTGGCAGGTTGACAAGGTCACATTTTGCAATTTTTTATTTACGTTTTTGGGCCAAATCTTTATTTTCTTAGTTACGTGCTTATTTATGAAATTCTTGTACCTTTCGTGGGAGTTCCCAATTATTAATCTAAGAGTGAAAATTTGCAGTATCTCTCAGTCTAAAAAAGTGTCATTATACTATGAAATATGCTACCTACAGAGTCCAAACTAATGCCGCTATAATTACCACACTCACTCTTATCACCTTTCTTACACGAGGGTTGAATTAGGGTTTTCCAAAAATCTTTAAGTACTTCTCCTTTTTTAGATATCGTATTGATAATCTTCAGTAGCTTATTTCTACAGTCATAAGCATGATATTCAAGTAGCTCATTTACCACACCATCAGCACTTGGTGATTTTGGTAAAAACAGTTCAAATAACTATGCCTCTAGGGTCGACAAAACCCCCACAATACCCGGAACAAAAGCTGAAAGTTATGCAAGTTGCTCATTATTAATATATACGGCTCTTATGGAATAGATAATAGTATGAACTTTGAAAGAGGCTTGAGTAATTGGGAATCAACATTTCTAGTTCCCTTTTTAAGAGTCAAAAGTGATCAGAGGGCAACCAGCTCCCTTCCACGCTCTTTTTTCACCAAAAATAGCTGATAAAAATTATGAGATAGATATTTTGTTCAAAATGTGGAGTTAAAGTGCCGACCGTTTTGCACAGAGTCAGATGATGATGAAATGAAGGATTTCATTAATTGAGGAAAGGAGCGCGAAGCAGTGTGTTTCAATTTTGCCTTCTGGAATCGGGTGATTAGACACACCAATCTGTTACTTGTTCTAGTCAAGTCTCTTCGAACCGGTGACTCTCATTTATACGTTGCCGGCATCATCAAAATAGTCTTGCTCCTTTCTGACTATTAAAATTGTGACCGATGGTTGTCTGAACATATCAGAGATATGCAGATACTATTGTCAGTCTCCTTAAATCACACTTGCTAGCAACAGGATGGATGCTGTGTCTACCTGCTTCAGTGATGATTGTTAGTCTTCTGTGATATCCCAAGCAATGGTCCATGTTTTATTGAGCCATTCTACCACATTTCACTAGTTTTTGTTTGACAATTCCTTCTTACTTTAGATTTTAATTAAATTGAATGTTAGTAAAAGATTTCTTGTCATTTGTTGATGATTAGCACTCAGTTTATTTTATTATAGGTAGCCTAACATTATTTTGAATATTAGAGTGTAGCAAATTCTACTTGTTCTTGGACGTGACTGACGGCGCTGCCGGCGCCGGTGTGCACCAGTGCCGACAGCGGATCGTAGAGCGGTTGAAAGCGCGGGGCGGTAAGGTCCACGGCCACCAGGTCGGCCTGTTTGCCGGGTTCCAGCGAGCCGATCTCGGCGTCCAGGCCGAGGGCCCGGGCCCCACCCAGGGTGGCCATGTAGAGCACCGTGGCTTCCGGCAGCGAACGCGCGTCGCCGCTCGTTCCTTTGGCCAGCAGACTCGCCAGGCGCGCTTCGCTGAACAGGTCCAGGGTGTTGTTGGAGGCGGCGACTTCAAGACGCGTTCGAAAAAGCGCTGCGTCACCGGTTCTGCCGGCGAGTCAAACAAGTCACCGGGCGCCGCGCTTTCCTGAACGCTCCCCTCAGCAACAAACCATACCCGATCCCCCGTTCGGCGAGCAAAACCCATTTCGTGGGTCACGAGGATGAAATCGACTCCTTCGTCACGGAGTTCCTGGATCACATCCAAGACCTCGGCGGTCATCTCGGGATCCAAGGCTGAGGTCGGCTCGTCCAGCAAGAGTACGCGGGGCTGAACCGCCAAGGCGCGGGCTATGGCTGAGCTACAGATTACAATGCAGTTACGGCAGGCAAATACTCACCATGCTGTTAGAATAACCTCGTGTGCTTGTGGGTAGCGAAGCGAAAAAATGGCGCAACGAGTGCGCAGGGCAAAACTGTCTGTTTTTAGCGCAAAGATGCGTTGTGATGACATGGTTATATCACCAACTGTGAGTAATATCGCGACTTCGCGTGATCAGCTCCGAATCAACTGACGTGGTGGGGGACACCTCCTCATTTTCTACATTCTTGCCACTGTACTGTGTGCTACCCCCTCACTCGACATGCCCACCTACAGAGACCAGACTAATGCCTCAATAGTTATGACACTCACTCTTGTTAACTTTCTTATTCAGTGGTTTAATCACGGTTTTCCTAAAATCGTTAGACACTTCCCTTTTTCAAAAATCATATTCATAATCTTCAGTAACTTATTTCCAACCTCAGAGCCACCATCTCTAAGAAACTCCTTTACTACACTCTCAGCACCTGGGATCCTATTGTTTTTTTATTCTTTTAGTACTGTCACTAATTCTTCCTCACAAAATAAATCTTTCTTCATACCGAAAATACCACTATCCACGTCTTTCAATAAAAAACATATATTCCCAACGCCCAACCCAATACAAGGGTCCGCTTTTACGTTTCCGTAATTTTCCGGCCTTTCCACATATTTAGGTCCCTCCTGGCTCCAGTCAACTGATTTAAATAACATTTGATTCAATCGGGAATAGATACTGAAGCAAAAGTTTTCGGCCGAAATTGCGCCCTCCTTCCGGAGCTCGGCCAGTGCCGGGGCGATGACGGACAAGCGGCGCCGACCGTGATACGTGCCAGCATAGATCATGTTGGTTTTTCCGGTATTCTCTTTTACTAGCCAAGTAAGCATTGAAGAATATATATCCCTTCCATATTCTCTTCCTCCAGGACAATAAGATGCTTTGTTTTCAAGAAGATATTCCGTTAAGGCAACATATTTTTTTGAAAAAGATAGCATTAAGGGCGTCTCATTTTTACCGTTTAAACTGTTTACATCTACACCCTTTGAAATAATTAGCTTGCTAACAGAAAGTAGTTGGTGTCTAACAGCAAAGTGTAATGGTGTATCACAATTCATAAAACAAGAATTATTTATATTGGCGCCGTTTTCCACCACTGAAACTCTGAAAAACTGAGCTCTGATACCAATAGTTACATCAAAAGAATTGCACTTTACTGCTAATTTTAAATATGTAACTTTTATCAGGTTTAGTCTTACTTATCAAAAGTTACGAGCCTGGGAAAATAGGATACGAGCCTTATCTTAGAAAATAGGGGAAAACACCTCCTAAAAGTCATAGAATCTTTACGAAAATTACACCATCAGATTCAGAATATCTGACAACCCTACTGTTTAACGTTTCAAGCTTTGATATACAAAATATGTAAATTTGTATTTTTTGCCACAAATACCGACTGAAAGCAACAACAAATTATTTGAACGTCGACAACAATTCCACTGTCCTAATCAATTAATCTCAATTAAAAGGCGTTTATAAATACGCTTTAGTTGATACTCCCAAAGGTTCTCAAAAATTGTATCTTTTGAGTAAGTTATGGAAAAAGCGTGACTGGAAAAAAGAGTCATATTTAGTTTGTAAATAAAAAAGAACCAGAGATTTCGCACCACCTCATCTTTAGCTGGAATAGTATTGCAAAGTCAGCAAATAAAACAAGAAATATTCTTTTCAAGAAAAAATACAAAATTCCACATTTTGAAAGATAGTAGCTTGAAACATCTACAGTAAGGTTCTCTGATAAGCTGAATCTGATTGTGTGATTTTCATTAAGATTATATGACTTTTATGGGAAATTTCCTCCTTTTTTGAAAACAAGGCTAATGTTCGCAGGCTCATAACTTTAGATGGGTATAACTAAACTTGATTAAACTTACATATTTAAAATCAGCATAAAATTCCTATTCTTTTGATGTATATATTGGTATCGAAATTCCATTTTTAGAGTTCTGGTTACTATTGAGCTGGATAAACGTGATGACATCTTAAATCACTTTACTAATACATCGTACCTCTCTTATAATAATTCCAAAACTATATTGGATTCCCTTGGACAAAGTGCAAAAAAAATCAACAAAAAAATTCTTTTTCGTCATGTTTTTATCATTTGCTGTTTGTGTTATTTTTTTCATGAAATCTTTCATTTCTTGAAACCTGATGGGTTAGGGTGTTATAGAGATGTTTTTCCAGACACTTCAATCTTTAGTGTTTAATGTTCAATGTCTTACACCCTCTATTTTTCAGAATCTTCTCGCTTTGGTTTTGTTGTGTTTTTTTTTTTTGTTCTTACCAGTCCAATTTCAGCTTATTCCTAGAAAGTGGTAAGGGTCTAACCTCTGGGGTTCTAGTGTGTGTGTTGCAACGAATAAAACAACATTATCGGAAATATATGTTTTTTTTTTGTACTGTTGGACATAGCACTATATCCTCAAGAGATTTAAAGAAGCGGTAGTCATAAGCATATGATATATCAGATACACAACATAAGTTAGGAAGATATTTCATGAATTATTAGTTGTAAACGGAATCCAAGAGCTTTGTCTCGAAATCTCAATGATCTGATGTATACCCCTATAGCTTGATTCACAAAAAAAACTCGAAAAAGAATTTGGAATTCCTCCAAATTGGATAACACCAAATTGTGTCGAACAACCAAGACTAGAAAAGTGCCAAAAAGTTTTCTTTGACCGGCTTGTAACTTGCATCCGAAAGTGCATAGGCCAAAGGGACTATGTCCAAACATTAGACCGGAGGCCCAAGGACCTTAAAAATGGAGATTGATTTATATCCAATTGGCTTAAGACTTATATTTGTTAGTCTTTTGCCGAGATGCCATACATTTTTTAAGAGTTAATAATAGGAATTTCTACATGACAATATATTAGTGCAAACTAACAAGAAACATAATACTGACTGTCATATTTCAAAGATATAAAAATAAAACGTCTTTTTTTTTAGTTTTACGGGCATTTTTAACCCCAGGGGATCCCCCAAAAAAGGGTGTTGACCCAAAGTGTGTCCAAAAAGACTAAGAATATTAAGATGAAACATCAGGAAATACTGAGGGGGATCTCGGATTTTATTAAAATGTGCATCCAGGTTATTAAAAGGGTACATCTTTCCAGGATTAGATATTAAACCACATTTTGTGTGTGAACCACAATTAATTGTATTTAAGTATTTAAATGTCATTAAAACAAGAAAACAGTTATCATGAATCAGATGGGGGCTATCGGCCCTCTCAAATCTCTGCTAATTCTGTTAGAATAGGATTCATGTTTGCTTAAAACAAAAATGTTTTACTCAATTTAGAAATGATTTATGTGATGTTAAACAAATTTTTACAGTATAAATAATAAATATGGGCGAATTTCGGAAATGTAGCTAACGTAGGAAAGGTAAATGTAGGAGTTTTTGCTTGTTTTGAGTTTTAATTGGTTATTTATTGCAATTTCTGTTCGTTTTGAGTTTCATTTATTTATTGATGGAGCTTTTTGGTAGTTTTACACTTTAAAGGTTATTTGGCTTATTTTCTGCTCATTTTTGGCTTAGTGGAGCTCTTTCATTTTATTTGAATTGCTTTTTTTGTGAAAAAGTTTTTTTAATTAATAATGAAAAAGGGCCAGTGGATCTTTGTGTAAGTATGAGGGTATGCCCACCTGATGCCTCAAAAAAAGTAGTTTTGTGGTCAAATTTTTTATTAATTAATAAATGTAATGATTGTCACACCAAAAGAAGAGTGACGCAAAAACTTAATCGAACAAGTTTAAAAGGTACATTAATTGTCCTAACTTTCATGCTCAGGATTTTAGAAAATCTGTCTAAATTTGGCACCTGTATTATGTTTTATCATATAAAATCAATTATTTCTTGCAAAGAGGTCAGGCTTAATATTTTTGTCAACAATACTAGATTTTGCCTACCATATTCTATAAATTGTGCCCGACACTTAGTATGATGTAAGAATATTATGAAGGCCTCGCAACAAGTACGGTGTCTGACCCGTATCCATCACGTTCGGCTGTGTTGGCTCGGCCGCTTGTTCGACCAACGTGATGGAAACGGGTCTGACACCGTACCGATCACTCAAAGCGTCAGTACGGTCACCAACCAAGCCCGGTCACCCACCAGGCGACCAAACCACCGCCGCTGGCATCGCCGCGCCGATGCGCTGCGCCAAGCCCGCCGCCAGCAACCCGTAGACGTGGCTGCCCGCCGGCCCCGTGCGCACGACCCAGAACTCCCCCGCCTGCACCCGGTACCGCATCGATTCACCCGAACGTGTAATATTAAATACCTAACCCCTAACCACCTCTATATATTAAATATTTAATTAAATTATATCTACATCGTAGTTTTTCTCACTCAAAGTAAGGAAATCATCACCCGTTGCAGAGAAGAAAACTGGCTCTTTTAGATATTAAAGAGCAAAGTTCTTGAGTGTGCTCTGGTATAATTAAGAAGTGACCGAAAGATTCTATGACATAGTGTGAAAGGACCTTTAATCCTTTGCTACCTCCTCTATTTTACTATTTTTAATTCATCTGTTTGTTTTTATAGTCCACAAACCCCTTCATATAAGTAATCATTTCTCTTCATTTTAATTTTCATGTTGCTTCTTGCTTTCAGTTGAAAAATACTTTTTTTTTAATTACAATCAAGATAAAAACCTAAATATTTAGCACCAAAAGCTTGTTTTAATAATATAACATTCAGACAAACGTATTAATGTGAAATTAGCCAAAACCCTGTTTATCCAATGTATATTTTTGCACATAACCCAGCCATCGTGCTTATTAGTTGTATTCCAATAAAAAAAATAAATAACCAATAATACAATATCTGAAACATATCTAAATTGTTTGTTTTTTTTTTCAAATTTTCGCGATAGAAAATCTGCCAGTATTAGAAAATAGTAATAAGTTCGTCAGAGCTATTGGAACTTTTAATCAACCATGAGAGACTGGTGGTGAATGCGCGTCAAGAATATTGTCCAAGGCGAGACATACTTTAAGAACGATATATTTGTGTAGATTGTTGTTTTTGGATATGTTGAATTTTCTGATTCACCTTTGTTTTATAGGTCTTTCAAATGCCTCCTCGCCTTGTAGGCGACTTCGTAGCGTTTAGACCAGTGAGGAAGCACAGATCAATACCTACATGGGCTTGCAATCCTGCTTCCGTAAAGCCAGGGATTTGAGTCCTGATGTCGCTTATTTGGTTTGGAACGGAGGCCAGTGCTGTGCTCTCTTAGCTTAGCTAGAGTCGATCCAGCTCTAAATGGGTACTTGGAGAAACTGGGGGAGGAGGCACGGGATGCGTCGGGTCGGTTTGGCAGTCCTAGGTTTTGTATAAGGAAAAATTGAATTCGGCAAATTTGGCAGTGCTTTTCGTTTGAAAGAATTCAAACATAATCAGGGCGTTGATTCTTAGATTTTGCAGGAAAAAACTTTAAAGCAATGCAAGTCAGTGTGAGAGAGTGTAAACCTTAATGTTCTTTAGAATCAAACAGAGTGAGCAAGTTGCAAGCCAAAATAGAAATATGCTTTGAACAAGTAGATTATAGATTTCGAAGTAATGAGTGTATTTCCATTAAGAGTAACGAATAGAAAAAAGGAGACAACGAAAACATGTGCAGTTATTAGTAGATAAATTAAAATATTACCTTAAGTAACAGATTCATTTTGCTAAATCTTTTTGCCGGATACTGTTTGCAACAACCGAAATTCGCACAATACTGCTGAATATCGCAAATTTTGGGGGTTTTCCTACTAAATCGATTTGCGTCGCTGTCATTGTCAGCAACTTCAGCATTAATTGAGGTTGTGATTATAAATTATCTTATTTATTTATTTTCTTTTTACAGTCATAATATCGCATTAGCTCTGTGTACGTATTTCTTGCGTTCAGTGTATTTCCCTTCTCATTCCGTTTCCAGTGCTCCGTTCATTATTATCTTTTTTTGTGACGAGTTTTATAATAAATAACAATAATATTAAAATGAAATCAACGAACGTCTAGCCCACGGCACAATTGATAGATTTGCGAATCGATATCAGATACGGACTTTTCCAGTTTGCTGGAAAGTACGCTCGTACCTTTTTGGTTTTGTGAGAGTAACTTAGTGTGTTTTTTAATGAAAAGTGCTGATGTGTTTGCTAATACTTCTCGAAATGCATCTTTCAACTCTCTCAATACAAAGGGATAAGGCTCGCCAGTCAACTCATTCATAAACACTTTTTTCACTTCAGTGGGAAGAACTAACGTGTTGTCAAATCTGGCGTTTACGTGAGCGATTAAGGGACAACCCATTTCATATACGGAGTCATTTCTGTTCGTTTTAAGTTTTAATGTCGCTCCTTACTTTAAGCTAAAAAAACTAGTTTTTTTATTTAATCTTAAATGAAGATGGCAGCTCCCCAGCCAAATATATAAACACAAAAGTTAAGCAGGATAGTTGAATCCTAATTTATCCCAGTTAACATCTGACATCGTTTGTGGATCGAGTTCAGGTTAAGCAAAGTTTCCTATAAAATTCAGTTGCCAAATTATTGTTCAATACTGTAAATGGGACTTTATAAGTGCATTGGGAGGCGTTGGCGTGTTGATTCAACTTCAGGCAAGACAAGACAATACCTGAGTAAAAAAATGTTACATATAAGCTTCTACGAGGTGAATTGCTTGAAAAATTCAACAAAACAGTCCTTAGCACTTAGCAACCAATAGTAACTTCATAGACATAAGTGACATTGTATTTGAAAAAAAATTATATTTGGTGAAAAAGGAAAAAAATAAACATCAAATGATCTTAATGAGAATCTGACCATCAAATTCAATATATCAGAGAACTTTACTGAAGAGGTTTCAAGGTCCTATATCTTCTCAATAACAAATACTATGCTGAAACAATGGAAAAATTTCATAGCCTAAGGACCTTTCCCCTGGGATGTGAGTGTCATGTTATATCCAAAGGTATAGTTATTGGGCCTTTCAACTCTGACGAACAAAATGGCTATCTCAAAATTTTGATCGGACGATTTTGGGAAAATAGGGGCAAGGGAGGGGCATAGCTGCCCTCCAATCTTTTTGGTCACTTAATAAGGGCGCTGGAACTTCTTGTTTTCGTTTGAATGAGCCCCTCTACTAAAATTCTAGGACCACTGGGTCCCCCAAAGCCCCTGAGGAAACGTCTTTAATTTATATAATTCGCCCATTGTCGTTTAGTGTTTGTTATTGGGAAGTATACACATATTTTTTGGGTGGAGGTGGGACGAATTGGGTTCTGGAGGTATTTTTCACGAGAAGAAATTTCCATGGAGAAGCAATTTTCTAGGGGATGAAGTTGTGAGGTGAAATTTTACGCTTAGTGAATTTGCCAGAGTTCTTATGTCTTGCTTTCTCTTTGCCGACTCAATTTTACGCGTGGAAATATTAAGGGTAATTGTCCGGAGCAAATGGGAGGGGGCTATGTGGGAAGATCTTTCCTTAGATATCTCTTGGGAAACCCCAGCAAAATTTCTGCATTCCTCCAGAAATTTTGGAAATAATAACATAAATCCTGACTTCCCAACAGATAAGTTCAGATTTTTTTTTTCTTATCTTGACGTGTATTATATTTTAGACGTTTAATGCCTTGAAAAGTAAGCAAGGAGACTAGCACTGTTCTACATCCGAATTTCAACCCTACACTAAGCAATAATTTCTGAAGTTGTCATCACGCATCGGTTTCTTTGACATCCTAGAGGTTCTGCTCGTCCTTGGCTTTATTAAGGCTATATAGTTTTTTTTGAAAACTTCTTTTAGTATTTTTTTTATATTAATTTTTCTGAATTCTTATCTTACAGAATTTTATTATTCATTATTTTCGTGAAATTTTCAAGTTTGCCGTTTTTTTAAGTAAAATGTTGGATTTTAATTCGTACTTGGAGAAAACTTACCAAAACCTACGGAAAATTACAAAAACTTATCGATCATAAATGTGCAATAAGTTTTGAATAATAGCCTTACTATAAAATTGTATGTGGATGAGATGAGGGGTCACTTTCGGCTAAATAAAAAAAAAAAATCTAGAATTAAGCCCTTTTTGGACTAACTCAAGTCGAATCAATATATTCTGGTATTTTTATAGTAGGTTTGTAAATTTGGGCTTGTTTAAGTTCATCATTTGAGTTTTTACTTTTTGAGCAAAACGGTAATAAATATTTGTAAAACTAGACACAAGTTGTTAATCAAAAGCTCATATGCTAAACAAAAAAAAAAATCAATGGCTTTTTCTTAAGCTAAAATATTCGTTTCACTTTTTGGGACTGGAAATTAGTTTCAGCAGCTAAAAATAAAGTAAAATTATTCCAAAGTTCCATTTTTGGCGCCAGATATGTGTTTTTTAAATTAAAATATGCAAATAATAAACTCTATGAAATTAAGGGTTGGACTTGATTTCTTCCTGATTTTTTAGCTTTATAAAGATTTTGATCCGCGTGGCGAACCGTTTCTTCAAAATTACTTTCCTTTTCAAAAAGAGCCACTCCAAAGCTTGCGGTTACTTCAACCTTTCTACCCTCACTGTAACGATTACTAAGCAGATTTTAGATCATTCGAAAGTAGCCTCGTTTAGTTTAGGGCGACGCGCTGTGATTAGTCCTGGAATAGGTACAGATTACGGAAAGGGGTAAATAGAGCAAAAAACAGCTGACTTGACATAGCGAAACATATACTTGCGATCAGTATTTTCCTTGGTACTTTAGAGTTGTTTCATTCTGTCAAACAGATTGCTGAAAACAATTATAATGACGTCATGGTCATCAAAACACGAAAACGTACATTTAAAGATAGCATTACTTGACTTTCGCTTTATCTAACTTTGTTAACACGCCGTTTATTTTACTCTATATAGACTTTTCTGTAAGGTGCAACCGTACTTTGACTGTATCTCCTACAAAGCGGTTGGTCAGTTTCACCTACTACAGTGTGTTACTAACAGACATTTTTCTGTACCAGGATCACTTTTTTGTACAGTAAAGTGTTAAACAAGCAATATAGTATAATCAATGTGATGTTCAAATAGCTTTACCTTAAATAGAAAATCTAACCCCGGTCACAATTGCGCACGCCCTTGTGTAGTGAGAAAAAAGAGACTACCACTCCCAATCTACCGATGAAGCCAAATTGTGTTAGTGAATCCAATTTCTTACGATAGGATCGAAAATATTCGTATTGCAGTTAATAGTTGTCAGTGAAGTCCTTACAATTTCACCACCTTGTTTGGGGAGGGAAAAAGACCTCACATCTTCACCGCTTTGCAATGAAGCCACAGAAAGGACCGCATCATGGCTTTTTAGGGCAGAGGCTGTACCATCCTCACCTTGAGCCACGTCATCGCAGAGCTACGGCCTCTTGGCGGGAAGCACCCCTTGCTCAGGTTCTTTCTGAAATAGAAACGAAATTCAGTTTTCCAAATAAATCCTTTCCTTTGACTTCATGTGTCTGGTTCGGCGGCTGGTTGGTCGCATCGCTCGTTGCGGTCTGGCTGATGCGGGCAATCGCGGCCAGGAAATTTTCCGAGTGGCAGCGTGATGGCAGCATGGGCGTTCGTGCCGTGATCATCGGTTCCGGATCCCCGGCCCACGGCCTCGCGGGAGCCATCGGTCGCGACAACCCGCACTTGCAGGTCGTTGGTATCTTTGCCGGCTCCGGCCCCAACATGCTCTCAGACAGGGCCTTAGAGGATCTTGTTGAGCTGGGCCGCACAGGCGCGTTCGACACCGTCATCCACGGCGGCAAATAGTTCCTATTACAACCAACAATTCATTCAGCACCGAGCCGCCAGAGGCCCGGTGCGCACGCTCCTCATCTATCCAAATCCATTCTAGTCTTCACTCTTTACCCCCTCCCGAGGAATTCAAATTTTCTTCAAACACTTCCTCATGACCTCTTCATGGCATTTTCGGGACAACCAGCTTTTCGTTTAGCCCCAAATGGATGTCCAAAAAGAACAATCTGTCAGACGTATTATTTGCCCTAGCCACCTTAACCTTTCTTTCATTATGGCCCTAGAAAGTTATAATGGGCACTTTTTCTGGGGACACAGACGCAGATCCACCTTCCGTAGTAATAGTTTTACTTTTTTGCATCAGGCGGGTTATCGCATCTGAAAGCTCCGTCTTTAACCTTAAAATTTACTTGTCAGTTGACTAACAAGTTAATCAGATTATAGAATCGATGAAATTCTGAAATGGATTGAATTATCCTTCAATGGACCTAATCATATTGTTTCCTAAATTTCTGATGTAAAATGCTTTTGAATGCAGAAATTGGGCTCACCTTTTTCCCAGTAATGAGTAATTTCTCTCACTCTCTTTGTCTTTGTGTCTGGGCGGGTGTTTGCTTGTCTCAATGTCTGTCTTTGTCAGTGTGTTTATCTGAATATGTGCGTTTGTATGTATTTTTGTCTCTCTCACTCTCTGTCCCTGTGGTTATGGGCGGGTGTTTGCTTGTCCCAGTGTCTGTCTTTGTCTGTTTGTATGTCTGAATTTTGTGTCTCACTCTCTGTGCCTGTGTGTCTGGATGGGTGTTTGTTTGTCCCGGTGTCTGTCTTTTAATTCTCTAATTCTCTGTGCCAGTGTTTCTGGGCGAGTGAAGAAGCCCTTGGCGTCCATCAGGTAGTAGCCGGTGGCCCGGCCGAAGCGGACCGTGTCGTCCGGGAAGACCGTGGTCGGCGTCTCCGCGGGCAGCTTGCGGTTGTTGACGAAGGTCCCGTTGGTGGACCCCAGGTCCTTCACCGACAGCTGGCCGCCCTCGTTGGAGAACTCGGCGTGGCCCTTGGACACACTCTTGTGGTCCACCAGGACGTCCGCGTCGGCCGCCCGGCCGACCCGCACCGTGCCCCCGTCCCCGAACTGCAGCACGAAGACGCTGGCGTCCCGGGCTTCAAGGCCGGCGCGGCGGCCATGCCAGGTTTCCTGCTCCTCGTCCTTTTCGCGGCAGAACAGGATGTATTCACCCTGCGGCCGATCCGGTACCAGCACCAGCAGGGATTCGGGTTCCGGGAAACCGCTCAGATAGTAAAAATCGCTGTCGGAGCGATACGGATAATAGACGTCCCGATTGCGGATCCGCTCCGGTGCATTGGGCTGGATCACGATGGCGCCGGAATCAACCATATCCATCAGTCGCTTGCGGCGGCGGGCAAATTCTCGTTTCTCCATGGGTTTCCCGGCTGCGGATTTCCTACCGAAAAATTTCCAGGAAGTCGCCATTGCAAAAGAAGAGTTCGTGGAAAAAATCAGGGAAAAGGTCAAGGCCCTGGGATCGCAAAAAAGATCTAATCCAAACCTGACAAGACAGTTAAAACAAACCATACAATCCAAATCGGTTGAACGTAGTGATGGACCGGTTATTAAACTCAGCAATTACAAATTAATTGCCATTGGAGCTTCAACGGGTGGTCCTGTTGCGTTGGAAAAAGTATTACAAAAACTCCCGGCTTCTTTTCCATCACCTATCCAGAATTCACGTGATGGGATTTTTTATCCTTTTGTATCTATTTAGAAAATTAAGCATAAAATTTTAGAGAATAAAATTTTAAGTTGTACAACATGTGAAACTTTAATGCTAATAAATCGACTGTAAACAGATCTTTCTGAATCGATAGTTCTAATAGATAGTTCCGAAAACGAAGGGTTAATGCTGTTGGTGCTCTTTTTGAAAATGAACTGTAATATTTGCTTTCCTTGATTTTTTTTTTGGGGGGGGGGGGGGTTAATTGGGTTATCATACTTAGGACAATTATCGCTTCTGAAAATATAAAATTCATTAGGTTTAATGTTACCCATCATAAGTTAGGAACCTGAGAAAAATTTGCCTGATTTTCTCAAAAGGGGGAGACGCCCCCTAAAAGTAAAGGGAATTTAACGAAAATATGAGTATCAGATTCAGCATACCAGAAAACTCTACTGTACAGGTTTCAGTCTCCTATTTATAATAAAGTGAAATTTTGTATTTTTTTTTTTTTTTTTTTTTTACCAGAAGAAAGATCTTGGATGCGTGTTTATTTGTTTTTTTGTGTTTTTTTTTTTTTCAGGATACAGTTTTGGATAAAAGGTGCATTTTTTTTGCATAAAGAGACAACACCGGTATTCCTTTACCTAAGGAATACTAATTTATTAATAAGAAATAATTTTAATACGAAATTGACATATTTAAAATTGTTTGTTTAAAATATTTGAAATCATAACATATGAAAAATTATATAAAATACATAAAATTAAATAATTGAAAAATTAAAATCGTTACTAGTTGAAAATAATTTTTATTATTCGTATTAATTAAAAATAATTAATATAAAATTCAAACTATCCTTTGCCAAACGCCAAGCTTATACAAGACAAGAGTTTATTAAATTAGTGACTCAATTGATTATAACTGATTTGTATATCACCATCGGAAAACAAAACATCCGAAGAATTTCAGCGTAATTGGACAACAGGAAATCGGCAAGATATAATCACAAGTTTCGTCCAGAATTTGATCTTTAACTTACAGTTTATGTTCGCTGTATCAATTTTAGCATAAGACTACTATTTTCCTGTTCTTCTACAGTTTTAATATATTAACGGAAGTCGATGATTTTGCTAACATTCAATAGCTGAAATTCAGTTCTTATTAAAAGCGGTATCTTCCGCCAATGAATACTTGAGTACTTTTTAAATATAAATTTTCGATTTTAACATGGAATTTTCGAGTTCCATCAGTTCACTTAATCACGGCCTTAAGTAATTATTTTACAGGATAGTTACGACTCTGCCATTGTACCACTTGCGTCGGATATTTATCTACGTGAACGCTATCGGACATATCATAATACTGTCCGAGTTGGCCGTCTTTTAGAAGATCTTGACGTATTTGCAGGTATCTTTGGGATTTATAATTGTAGTTAGCTTATGAAAGAAGGCCTTGCGCGATGGCCGCTTGTTTCATCTTGTCGACGATACTGTTGAAGGGTCCGCCACAAGCCACTTGAGCCAGCGCGGGGCTCGTCAGAAGGTTCAGAACAATCGTCAATCGCAACAGGGTCACAGGAGGGCTCCTAACAGGGCGGCGACAAAACAGATCGCCCAGGTTTTCCAGAGTATGGTGACCGCGGCGTCGATCTCATCCGGGCCGATCTCGCGTTTGCCCTCCGCATTGATGAACGGGTCGTCGGTCGGCGCGCCGTGATAGAGGCGCGGGCCGGAGAGCTAGAGAAAAACTTCATATTTGACGTTTCGAGATAATTCTTCCACAGTCACAGAATATATGTATATATATGTATATATATTCCCAATGTTGATCGACTGATGAGATTCGGAAAAATATTTTTCGATCAAAATGAGTTGCTTGAAGAATTGTGGTTTTTTTTCGTTTGTTGTTTTTGGGGTTTTTTGGTTTGGCTTTTTTTTAGGTTTTGCAATGGCAAAAAAAATTAAGCATTTTACGATACATCGCATTTAGAAGACAGAGAAGGAGCTAATTCTTAAAGCCTTAAGTACCAGCTCGCCGTCGTGACCGATATTGGTGAAGCTGTTGGTCACCAGCTCCGGCTCGCTGGAGGGCGTGTCGAGCTTCTGCGCTTCGAAGACCACGTCCGGCTGACCGGTCGCACTGTCGGCAATTTCGAAGATCAGGCTCTTGTCGGTCTCGCGATAGTCGATGGGCGTCAGCCACTTCGGCAGGTTGTAGCCGACCACCCCGCGTACCCGCGCCAGTTCGGTGTTGACCGGCAGCTTGAGCACATAGCCCCAGAAGTCCCTGGACAGCGCCTGGCCGGCCAGGCTGATAGGGGGAAATCTCGGAAAACACTTAGAGTGGAGAGATCGGGATGAAACTTGGTGGGTAGAATAAACAAATATCGTAGATGCGTCATTGATGTAACTGGACTGGATTTACTCTCTTTGAGGGAGTTAGGGGGGGTCCAGTGCTTTGCTAGTTTGGTGCTTCTGGACGTGCTAGGACGATGAAAATTGGCAAGCGTGTCAATGACCTGTACAAATTGCCTTGATAAAGTTATTTTCCTCGATTCGACCATCTGGGGGGCTGAAGGGAGAGGCAAAATTTGAAAAAATGAGGACGGTCAATGAGGCCGTAGAGCAGTGATGACGAAGGCAGAGAAAAAACAATGATGGTTGCTTCCGCAGTTTCATGTTTTCGATCATCAGTCTACTAATATGGCATACTTACAACATTGCCTTTTGAAAGTTTCTATCTTTAAAGAACACGATGCCCGTTGTATTTAGAAGAAAAGTTAGCAATAAGTAAACGCGTGTAAAGGTAAATTATTAAATCAGAACTGCTGTCTAATTGTCGACATGGGAATAGCTATCTTGCTAAGAACTTTAAAGATAGAAACGTCTAAATACTAATGATATTATGGCGAGACACTAGGCTTGGGAGATTAAGTGGCCCGGTCACTTTTTCCCTTAAATAGGTGCGCAAGAACGATTAATTTATATGCAATTGTGTTGCGTGTCTTCCAAGATACCAATCGACACTTCTTACTTTTTTACTCCATAATTTTGTGTTCTATCCGACACGGAAGGACAAGACAGGAAACGAAAACTCAAAACTTGTATCAGACTTAAAGTATAAGAGAAAAATTACGAAACCACAATTAAAAATTGCAAATCTGTCAGCGTATGAATTTTGCCTGAGAGCCATGAGTGATGTCTCTCAAGATCCTTTTTATCTTTTTTATCTCCTCCATATCCTTTTTTGCACTTCGCCCATAAACCCTAAAGACAAGTGATCAGAATTTTTAGAAAGTAACTTTGTTCAAAATAGTCGAAAGTAAGTTACTCGGCACCCCTGGGTAAAAGTTGTAAATAATCCAAATTTCCAATGGTTTAGAAATAAGTTTTTTTAGTGGAAAAGGGAGGCTTTCATGCTTATTGGTACTAGGAAAAATAAGTTTTAGTTTAGGAGAAGTCCCATGGTCCTGGCCCGCCGGGCTGTATTTTGCGATTTCCATGAAGTTGCGCCAGCCCGAGGCCGAGGTCACGGTGATCGAGCGCAACAAGCCCGATGACACCTTCGGCTGGGGCGTGGTGCTGTCCGACGACGCGCTGGAGAACCTTAGCGCCAACGATCCCGTCAGCGCCGCCGCGATCCGCGAGAACTTCGCCTATTGGGACGACATCGCCGTGGTGCGCGGGGAGGAGCGCGTGGTCTCCGGCGGGCACGGCTTTGCCGGCATCGGGCGCAAGAAGATGCTGCTGTTGCTGCAGGATCAGAGTAGATATCCCCCCAAACGCTCTGTATTTTCCCAAAATGTATCTGCTAGAAATTTTGAGATGGCCATTTGTTGTCAAAGACAATTCAAAAACAGCTCGTTCGATTATAAATTGAAAGAGCCAGTGCCCTTTTTAATAGTCAAAAGTGACTGGAGGGCAAATAACCCCCCTCCCACGCCCACTATTTCCCCAAACACATCAAATAAAAATTTTGAGATAGCCATTATGTTCAAAGTGATTGAAAGAACCAAAAATTATGTCTTAGAGTATGACAACCTTCCCCCTAAGTTACAAATTTTATTAAAATTTATTTGCCTTAGTTAAAATTTTTATTATATTAGTTTGTAGCTTTTACATAATACCCTTTAATTTTAATTTCTAATTTATCTGCATACCTTTCGCTGATTTTGGTGTTAAGTTATAAATTTTGAGCGGTTTTCATGGTTTAAAATTCATCGAATTGGTTTGAGCCTCTTAAATAATGCATGTTAATTTTTAATTTACCTGTGCAGACCTTTCGCTGATTTTGATGTTAAGTTACAAATTTTAGGCAGTATCAATAGTTTAAATTTTGAATACATAAAAAAAGGTTTTTTCAGCTGGAAGTAAGGAGCAGCCTTAAAACTTAAAAATACAGGAATTATTACATATATAAGGGCGTCCGTTTCCTCCTCAGTACCTCGCTCTTTACTCTAAAGTATTTTTAGCAATTTCAACTATTTATTCTACGGCCTTTGTGGTTCAGGGGTCATTCTTAAAGAATTGGGATAAAATTTAAGCTTTAGTGGAAAGAGCGAGGTATTGACAAGGGGAAGATCCCCCTTTATATATGTAATAAAACTATACAAATATAGAAGTTTGTTGTGATCTGTCTTGTGGCAAAAAAATACAAAATTCCACATCTTTGTAGATAGGAGCTTGAAACTTCTACTTCAGGGTTCTCTGATATGCTGAATCTGATGGTTTGACTTTTGTTAAGATTCTATGACTTTTTAGGGGTGTTTCTTCCTATTTTCTAAAATGAGGCAAATATTCTCAGGCTCGTAACTTTTGCTGGGTAATTCTAAACTTGCTGAAACTTATATATTTGAAATTAAAATTAAAATGCGATTCATTTGATCTAACTATTGTTAAAAAAGTTCCGTTTTTTAGATCTCATGTTCATGCATCAATTGGATGTGAAAATCTCCGGCGCCAGTTTTGATGGACTCGGAAGAACCGACAAAACGCGTCCGTTGGATGATGTGTTTTTCGAATTCACCGATGATGCAGTCGGAAACGCCACAAGTGCGGGGACCGTATTTACGACAACTCCAGGTCCGGCAACCAATATCCGCGGACGCTATCCGGTTCACTTTCACCGCGGTGGCAACGATCCCGGTACGACACCGGCCGTTGTTCGAGACAGCGTTGTGTTCGAAAGCCCTGGATGGGGATTCGTCAGTATACTTACCAATAACCAATACTATATGTAAACAATGGGGAAAGTTCATAACTTACAGCCCTTCCCCCGGAAACTGTTGGGAATTAAGTCGTCCTCAAAGATAGCTATTAGACTTTTCGAATATGCTTGAACAAAGCGACTATCTCAAAATTTTGATCCGTTGACTTAGTAAAAAAATGAGCGTGGGAGGGCTAGTTGCCCTCCAATTTTTTTGGTCGCATAAAAAGGGCACTAGAACCTTCAATTTCCGTTAGAATAAGCCCTCTCATGACATTCTAGGATTACTTATTTCTAGAAGCGGAACTTTGACTTATGAAGCCGTAGGGCAGTTGACCGCTTTAGGAATTGGCCAATCTACCTGTGTAGGAATAGGCGGCGACCCAATTATCGGATCACGGTACATTGACATTCTAAAACTTTTCCAAAAAGACAGGGGCACCAAAGCCATTTGTATGATTGGAGAAATTGGTGGTTCCGCAGAAGAAGAAGCGGCGGAATATATCAAGAAACACGTTACCAAGCCAGTAGTAGGGTTTATTGCCGGTCAAACAGCTCCTCCAGGCCGCCGTATGGGCCATCAAAAAGCCAAAAACAGTCTGCATTATAGTGAAAGGTGCACCTTCTCGTAGAGGGGCGTGACTTCCGTACCGACCATCTTCTTCCGTGAAATTCCAATAATTTCGCGATGTTCTGCACAATTCTCTATCATTTTCAGATACCCACCTTTTTTAGTTTTCCTATCCCAAATTCCCCCCCTCCGAACACATATATTCGTGCAACCTTGTACTAAAGGTTCTATATTTTGCGAAAGTGTTATACAAACTTTCGTTTTATGCGCTTTTTGACTGACAGACACAATTTAAATTCCATGGAGAAAAATCAGCAAACAACAATTTCAGAAAAATCAGTTCAACATAAACGGAAAAATCAATCTAAAAGTTTCACGAAGAGAAAATCCAACATGCAACAAGTTTCAGGAAAAGAAATCAGCACAAAATCAGTTCAACGAATAAAATTCAGCATGCAAAAAGTTCCACATTTCAATTAGTTTCACGATGAAAAAAGAATAGATTAACAAGTTTCACCAAGAGAAAAATCAACGTGTAATAAGTTTCAAGAACAAAAAAATCAGCACTCAACATTTTCCATTAGCTACAAGCTGCAAGAGCTTGGAGATGGAGAAAGCAATTCATCCAACAACAGCTTGGCATCTGTTCTCTATTCTAGCACTAAAGTCACTCTTCGCACCAGTCATGGCTTTTGCTCCGTCACTACAAATAACAATACATATTTGTTCCTAATCGGTATTCATATTTTTGGTTAAGGACCATATCATACAATCACAGACATGTAACATCTTGCAAGGGCCCTTACAAGCTACAAGCTGCAAGAGCTTGGAGATGGAGAAAGCAATTCATCCAACAACAGCTTGGAATCTGTTCACCTCTGGATAGCTGTTGGATAATAGGACTAAGTATTGTGTCAAGTCTGGCCTTGCTATTGGAAGAAATGCTTTTCTGCAAATTTATCTGTACTCGTTCATCCCCTTTAAATTTCTTGACAAGGAAAACTAGTTAGTTTGCTATCTTTTGCGTAGTGGGAAATAAATTAAATACGTTTAAGCTTACTGAAAGAAAAAAAAAATAAGCGACATTGCGAATTTTATTGGATAGTTAAAAGATAAAAGTACTTCTGGTATCTCTCTTCTCTCCCTTCCTCTTCTCTATTTCTACAGTAAATAATATTTTAGGAGTAAATATTGTAGACTGAAAAAAATATTTTGCTAAAATTGTCTAATAAAAATATATTAAAGAAACAATAAGTAAGAACACCTATAATCCGGAAATTACAAAAATGAATGTAGTGGGAATACTGTTTTATTAATGTGGAGTTGTGTGTGGTTTTAAGAATCGTTGTAAAACATCATCAAATAGAAAGAAACAAAAACGTGGGAAGACAAAGAATTGATGGACCTTAAATTTTTTTTTTTTTTTTGATGCGTCAGAATATGGGTTTTTTGCGAGTGCTGATCGACAGGTGATCCTGTCTATGGCGATTGTTTATTTCCCTCTGTCTGATGTTTGTCATCGACAGGGACTCTAACAGGATGTCGAACCATCGCTTGTTCGGTCGGCTGTGAAGTCACTTCCAGCCGGCTTTGATGGGGTCGAAGTCGTAGATCGTGTTTGCGGTTAGATGTGGAGGCATTCACAGCAGGTGTCCAAAGCATTTGATTCGATATGCTTTTTTTGTTTGCTGTTTGTTGTGAAAGGTGTGCGGAATAATGACCTTTTGAAACACATTGGTATAGATAGCCATTTTGTTATAAAAAAGTTAAAAGGTCAGATAACAAAAACTCCAACGTCGATACACCAACCCAGGTCCTGGGGGTAGCCGTTGTAAGTTATGCCCGGGGACATACAGGTTTCTTATGGAAAGGTTGCTCCTATAAATTTCAGAGAGGAATCAATTGGAAATTAAAAGTCCTAGTTCACTTTTTAAGAGTCAAAGAGTTTTGATGTCAACTAGCCCTCCTTACTCCCCCCCCCTTACACGTTTTTCCTTAAAATCATCTGTTAAATTGTGAGATTGTCATCTGTTGTCCCTCTACTAGTTTGGAGAAAAAACTATTACATAGCCCATGCCCCTCGACTCGCCAGATGTGAACCTCTCTAGTCCTCTCCCAATAAAATGCTGGAGCTACATACCCGACCATCTTTATTTGTTGAACTCAAAAATCCTGTCGAGAAAGCTATTTATAATTTTAGCTTAAAGAAGAAAAGGTTTAGTGGGCAGGCTCATTTAAATTCATTTCGGTTCGTTTAAATTTAATGTTGCTCTGTACTTACATTTCATTTATTTTACTTTAACTCAGGTTTGAATCATTACTTTTTCTTCTTAATTTTTCATATTTGAAACCTTTAGTAAGAGAAAGGATTTCTTAAGAGTAATATTTAGAGAAATAACTTTTTAATTAAGAGTATCCAGTAATTAAAGCCTAAAGCAGTTAAATAGTAGCCCAACTGTGGTTACTGCGTATATTTACAAAGAGATGTTAATATTGCAAAGGTTTACATAGTAATTTCAACTCCAGGCGCCTGCGTCAAACCATCGTCAAAAGTGACCACTTTCCTTGAGCAATTTGGAAGTGTATTAGGAAAAGAGCCTTTAATCACATTCAGACATCATATGCGGACAAACAGACAGACAGACATAACACACATACAACCTATTTTTTGTTTTTCTACTTTATTTTTCAGTTTTTTTCCTGTTTTTTATTTTTTTTTCTTTTTTAGTTTTTTTATTTTTTTAGCTTTTTTAGTTTTTTTTATTAGTTTTTAGTTTTTTTTCTTTTTAGTTTTTTTTGTTGTGTTTACCTTTTTTTAGTTTTTTTAGTTTTTTTTTAGTTTTTAGTTTTTTCTTTTTATTTTTTTTTGTAGTTTTTACGTAGCCAAGGTTCGAACCGACGAAATATGTGCTTCTGTCAGTTTCGCTCCTTTTCTTTCCACTGGCTGACATTACCCTCTTTCCTTTTATTATTCTTTTTCTTGTTTGTCACTTGCCAATCCTGCTTGTAGCCCTTTCTGTCTTTAACAGCTCACAACAACTAACATAATTTAATTTCAGCTAATATTTTACCTTTTCTCTTTCAACTTTTTTTTTACTTTTTCTCTTTCAGCTCATATTTATTTTTCATATATTTTACCATTTTAAAATTATAATTACCTGTACTACAATACACTTTATCGTTCTTCCATACAATATAGGGACAACAGGAAAATACAGGATTATTCGAAAGAAAATAGAGGAACAATTCTTGTGATTGTAAATATTACTTTATATTCTTTCATATAGTTCGCCTTTTTTTAAATACCCCCCCTCCCTTCCGTTTAACTGTCACCTATGAACTATAGAAATAAAACATGATACGTAATTGCCGAATAACTAATAATTTAAAAGAAAATAGAGAACCTGACGAACTGAGCATGGTTCCAAGTTTACATTTTAGAATTGTTTAACAGCCAAAAATAACAAAGGGTTACATTTAGTGCATTAAGGTCAATTTATTTTTATCAAAGTTTAAATGAAGTTTATTTTTTCATCCTTGCAACCATACTTCAAAAAGTATAAATGAATAGTACTTCTCAATCAGTTTTCATACTGATTTCTATAGATTAACTTGTTTTGCAGAAGATTGACTCTATTCCTGTGAAAATAGGCTATTTCATTATATACATTGTTTCTAAAATGTGCTTTAGAAAGTTTCGTGCGTATACATTGTTTATACACCATAAGAAATATAATAGGAAATTTAGACCACCCTATTTTCTTCTCAACACTGGCCGAACCATGAGAAATAATCAACGTATTCTTCACCACAATGTCTAGAAGTCCGTCACCATTTGTTACCTTACGTTTCTCAATGTCCATCATTCTGAACAGATTTTATTCACATTTGGGCCGTCATTGCTCAAAGAAAGCAGCTTAGAGAGGGACACAAACTGGTACCATTAATTGCGTTCAGAATTTCCAATTTTAGGTCCTCTGCAGTGGCATGACCAAAGAAACAAGTCTTCAGATGCCTCTCTACCATCTGATTTATCTTTTCAGACCAGAAACGATAAAACATTAGTTAAAGGAGCACCTGAAACTGATGGTTTTTTAGCAAGTAAATAATATATATTTATATGTATGTTTGAATAAAAATTTTTTATTATTCATTGTTAAATTGTAGTTTCTCATTCCATTATAAATTGTATTCATTCCATTTTATAATTTATATTCCATATTAGGTTAAAAAGTAAAAGAAAAATGGAATACAATTTTTTTAAATTTTTAATCTTTTAATGTCTTCATTTTTAAAATCTGTTCTTAAAGCCAAGACCCTTTTTACTTTAATAAGTGATGGAGTTAACACCCTAGATTTCCTTTCTTCCCCCCCCCCCTCTTATGAACAGGATATTTTGTTGCACCAAGAGTACCAGTTCAGAAATATCTGTCCATCTTGGCCACCTAACGATTTTAACAAACAAGTAGACATTTGGTATTATTTACGGTTTTTCTCTGGGAAGTGCATCTAATACAATATTGCCAATCTATTACATTTAGATTTGTTTGTTGAGCATTCCTTCCCAAAGTAAAGAGAGAAAAAAGTAAAGCTTTAAAGGAAAGGCACGTGGCTGCTGAGACGGCCTTCACTCAGTGACATAGGAATCTTTCTTTATTTGCCTTTAGGAGAGTACAGAAGGCATAAACTAGGTAGCTACCTAGTTTAAGTTGCAAGCTGAGGAAATGAAGCATTGGACACCAAGATATTCTTGGTGCTTATTTTAGTCTCTGGAGGTAATGTTCATAAAACAGACTATTCAGGTAGCCTAGCTAAAAAAACAAACTTATCTCTATAGTCACAATTACATCCTGAATCCAAATTTAACATGCATTTTTATTAGAAATGAACTTCACTCCCACCCTTATATATACTAATTCACTCGTTCTTACCGGAATACAAAACTGGTTAAAAAGTGTTGTGCGACAGATATTACTGATGCTTTCGAAAAATTATCTGTCAAGCTAGCTATTGAAGCACTTTATAGGCTAGGATGCTTTTCATTGCCTTATCCGTCTTTTTTTCTGAATGTGATTAAATTTGTTTCTTGTTTTACTTTTGCTGTTTTTCTTGCCACAATTCTACTTTTTAAAACATTTAAAAACTTTAGCGTAAAGAGGGAGGGATTGCGGAGGGGAAAACTCATTTCATATACAGAGTATTTTCTGTTCTCAAGGTACATGAAAGAATATTAAATCGAACCGAACTTTCTTTTAACCGATTTCTCGCTAACCTTGAGTTGAAGAGAAAAAAGGATATGTACCTGATACTTATTTTATATCATTATTCATTTTTGGTACATATCAGTAATTTTTTAGGCCAAACAATTGTCAAAATGGAAACTTCATCATTAGCATTTTTTTGACGGTTGTTTGGTTTCATTTCTTGGAAACTACATCCTAGCAACCTTGTCTATTCTAATCCTTTCATAGTCATTATATGACCTTTCAACTTCGCTGTTCAAAATCTAACAACAAAAATGTTACCACCACCACTGTTGATAAAACGTAAGACTCGTGTCTTACAAGCGTTTATGGTTGGTTCTAAGAGTATATAAGTTGACGCTATGTCTCTTGCCTTTATCATTATTGTCATTATCTTTATCGTGTAAAAACTCACAGTGATTACGAAAGTAAGCAAATAAATATGTGTTTGCTTATAAAAATGACAGCCAGGCTAAGGATCTTTCAAGAAAGAGACATATTGATATATTTTTTTCTTCTTTTAAACTAACGATTCGTCATACTAAGCACGTGCTACATTGAACGTTGCACTTCCTCTCTTATATGACCAAATTGAATATAGACATATAAAATGCAATTACAGAATGTGTCTCACATCAAAATGTATGTCAGTACATTCTTTATGCATGACTGAGGATACATTTTTATTCCTTTACATTGAAGATTTAAAAATTTACCGAAAGGCTGATCTAAGTACACTCAAATGAATCATGTATGAGTCGCGGTGTAAGCCACGACACGCGCCAAAAATTGTGGAGATGTAGTTGGAAAAGCCTATTCTGTTTTGTCTCAAGATAATGCCGTCTATGACTCTGCTTAAATATTTGGAATTCAAATGTATTCATCACCGGAAGCTGAGATAACGTAATGGTACGGGCTGTCATAGTATTTATTGTATTATTTTACCGAGAAAATAAACTCGACATGTTTTCAGGAATGTTATTATCTCAAAAGACCAGATGTGAGGGCAGTCACTTGGCATTTTGTATTGTTTCATTGACTACATGATTTATTACGCAGTACCAGATAGTCTATCATTCCTGAAACTTTCAGAAACATACCAAGAAATTTTCGGAAACATACCCCACAGTGATGCAATTTGCTCATTAGGCTTAAAAACTAAAAATTGCTTTAAAATTAAATTAAAACAGACTGTGTCAAGCAGGCAACCAGGTCAAGCTGGTTGCCAATAAGATTTCTCAGCAATATCCCAAAACAATTTAAGGCATTAAGTTCGAACTGTTGGGAATACTTCTATTGCTACTTCTGATCTTACAATTTAACTAAATCAAAAGAGTTTAAGTGTATCCAGGCTGTCAAGGAGGATAGATAAAACTTTTGGGAATAGTATTAAGTTTTATTTTTTCACGTCATATCGATCAGTACTTGAATGAGGCCTTAACCCTACTCATCCATCCAATCACATAGGTCAAACAGAATAGCCATACACAATCAACCACAAAGAATAATCCATGGACAGGCAGTCGTGTTATAAGTATAAGTCGTCATATACCGAATATTAAAAACAATAAAAAACACAAACAATTCAAAGGCGACTATCCAATACAAGGGCTCATCAGGATCTTAAGTAACAATTTTTAAAATCAATTTTACTTACACATAGATTAATAAATTTACAACATAAAAAATAATTGTACCTTGATGTAGAGCGCGCTCGTAACCAAGCGGCGTTTGAATTCCAAGGCAACCGCAACCCGTACGTTGACCATCCGGAATTCGTCGACAAAATTTGGTAATTTTACTTAATCCCTGAGTAAGTTTCACTCAGATGAAAAGAAAAAAGCGGCCTAATCCATTAGGCCGCGTAACATACTCAGCGCAGAGTCTACGTGAGTGTTTAATAAAGGTAAGCTAACCTTCTTCCTATCCTGTAAACCGTTTTGATATTCCACCACCGCCGCGATTTACGAGTGTACTTACCTTGGCTCTAGAACTTTCAGTTTCCAATCAAATAAGCCCTCTCTAAAGTTGATGCAAGAGTCCCTTCCATAAGAACCATATATACCCTCAGAGAATAAATGACAACGCCAGCTCCCACACCCTGGGGCCGGAACCTTTGAACTATTTATAACAAAATGGCTATCTCATAATTGTATCGGCTGGGTTTGTGGGAAAAGGACGGGGAGGGACTAGTTGCCCTCGGATATCTTTTGACTCTTAAAAAGTGAACTAGAACTTCTAATTTCCAATCAAATGAGCTCTCTCTGAATTTTATATGATTAAAATGTTGGACAAAATTGGAATATTTAGTCTAAATTTTAGATAGACTGTAGTTTTGTTGAGTAAGTTCTTAAAAGATGTATTTACGACGGAATTTCGGTTGGAAAAGTGCTAAAAATGAGGGTAATTATTCATATGAACAGATATTCTGACTTCCACCGAGACTCTGTTTATATGTAATGAGGTATTTTTGTCAGTTGTTGACATTCGAGAGTATTTTAACCCTTTTCATAAGATTTTAAGTAGGAATTGCGTATGGTAAAAAAGAGGAAAATACAATGTCTTATTACAGGATACTATACTCCAGTTGAACCATATCCAACTTTTACACTAACAGGAATTATGAGAAGAAAGAATCCAATCTATGTCACCACAGTAGTTGGAAAGCCAATACTTGAGGACGCATATATTGGAAAAGTAATTGAGCGTTCATTCTTGCCACTTATTCAGATGTTTCATCCAGAAGTAGTTGACTTTAGTATGCCTGCTGCTGGTTGGTTTCAGGGATTCGCAATTATTTCAATCAAAAAAAGATACCCAGGTCAGGCAAAAAAAGTGATGATGGGATTATGGGGACATATTGTCTCTTCTGATGACTCCTGGCAATTGAGGCTAGCGTTGCAGATTGTACCCGCCTGATTACACCCTTTGGCGCACATTATCACACCTAAGGCACTTTCAACCTTTTTGCTATAGCTTTGCATCTGTGGGATGCCAAACACAGTCAAAACAAAGTATGTGCTTGCTGGTTGTTAAAAGGGAATATCACAAATATATAAGGAATGGCTGGGGGTATCAAGTCGAGATGTTGAAGAGAGATTAGACGCAAATCAGGCCCCCTTGCACTTTTTAGATGCCTCCTCTGCAGTTGGGCGCAGCGCTATATCGATTTGCCCAAACGGGAAAAACTACAAACGGAAAAAAGAATTGCCGTACGCCTGGGCGAAGAAGGCTTCACCACCGAAATTATGGTTCGCAAACACGGCCTGACGGCCGACGAGCCGGAAAGCGTAGGCGGTAATGATTTTGGCCCTTCTCCCTATGAACTCGTCACCGCCGGCCTGGGCGCCTGTACGGCCATGACTCTTCAAATGTACGCCCGCCGCAAAAAATGGGATTTGTAGGAAGGAAAAGTCCACCTCGATCACTTCAAAGCCTGATTTTCGAAAAAAGGGGACCCCCCCCCCTCCGAAAAGTCAAGGAATGTTGATAAAAATCACACCTAACATTCAGTATATCCAAGAAGTTCATTGTAGAAGTTTCAAGCTCCAGTCTACTGAAATATGAAATTCTATATATTTATTTTTGCCAAAGAAAGATTGCAGATGGGTTTTATTTCTTTTATTTCTTTCTTCCTCCAGGGGTGATCTCGTCAAACTTCCTAGAATATCGTAAAAAGACTCACTCAAATGAAAATTAACAGTTCTACTACCCTTTTAAAGTCGTGTTGCCGCTTTGAGGAGAAATGCCTGAATAACTTCAAGTTATGTCCCCCTGTACAAGAGTCCTGAGACGCCAGAGGAAGAAGATCAGGAACTGCCTTTGAAATAATAAGTTTATGAACCAGAATGGCATCACACCATCTTCTTCTATAAACCAGAGTTGGGAGTTTCAGCTTGTATAGCCTTGTAGGGTAAGGGAGCTCATGCAGTCCACTCACCATCTTAGTGGCTCTTCTCTAGACATCTTCAAGAATTTTTAAATCTTTTTTGAAAAAGGGGGATGCAAGGACGGCCGAAGGTCCGAAACTCCCCCTCACATTGACTCCCCCCCACCGCCTTCTATGATCGCGCCGCTCTAACCACGGCGGTTCGACGAGGTTCTTCATCATGGATTTTCAACTCAGCGAGGAACAGGCCGCGATCCAGGATATGGCGCGGGGATTCGCCGCCGATCACTTCGCGCCGAACGCCGCGCGTTGGGACGCCGAGGAGGTCTTTCCGGTCGAGGAATTGCGGATGGCCGCCGAGTTGGGGCTGGCGGGGATCTATGTCTCGGATGACGTGGGGGGCTCGGGGTTGACAGCAAGTCTGATTTCTACTAAGCTTCAAGCTTTTGGTTTATTTTTTATGGTTTTTGAATTGTTGCAATCTATTGTTAAAATATATGCAAATATTTTTGCAATTACCCGTTTTTTGCTGTCTCTGCAATTTAATGTCTTTTCATACGTCTACTCAAAGATATTAGATTATTGCAGCAAGTCCGATTCCTAACAACGATTTCAACTAAGCTTCAAGCTTTTGGTTTTCAAGCCCAACTTCATTTATTTTTTCCTAGATACTTTTTCTGCCTGGTATTTATTTTCAGATTGCCGTCGATGGTGGTGCTGGTAATGACAGCGTCGCGGGCGGCGCTGGTAACGACGTCGTCGGTGGTGGCGACGGCTCGGATACCGTTGACGGTGGCACGGGCGATGACACGGTCGACGGTGGTTCGGGTAATGACGTTATCTCCGGTGGCGATGGCGATGACTTCCTGACGGGCGGTCCTGGCGAGGACACGCTGGACGGTGGCGCCGGCAACGACACGGTTCTCGGCGGCGACGGCGATGACGGCGCGGTCGGCGGCACCGGTGATGACAGCCTTGATGGCGAGGCCGACCCGGATTATTTGTGGAACTTTGTGGATTCCTTGGACTATGATAGCCAGAATTCTCTGTGAGAGCTTAAACATCTGCTTTTGCCCCGCTAATAATAACTTTTAGGAAAGGCTTTAAAACATAATTATTTGATCTTTTGTCGTCTAAAGAAATTTAGCAAATTACATATACAAACAAAAATACATAGATTATTTTATTTACATAGATTATTGGAAAAAGTTAACAGAGAGAAGGTCTACATTTTATATTTGTGAAAGAAGTCGCGAGTTCGTTCAAGTCGATTTTGTTTGGAAGTTTTGAAAATACTCTTTTTTAAAACCTTTGGTTCCATCCGGCCCTCTTGGCTGCCTAATTACAATAACTCTGGGGCCAGTATATGGCTCTTCTTTTTTGTAGTTTGCACCTCTTCTGCACGGTGGCACATACACATTGGTAACTGTGACTTCGTCTGGGCTGCCGACGATTGATTTTTCCATTAAACTATCTTTTTCTGTGACAGCTTCTATTTGTACATGGTTTTCTGCATTTGAAATATTCGCTCCGGCACTTTTTATGCCACTGGAAGGAGGATCTTTTTCTGTAAATTGGTTTAGTGAAATATTTTGCTAGATCATTTTTAACTATTTTGAGTATAAAGAATTTAGTGAATATTCCCCCAAGTCCCTATTTAAAGAAATGCTATTATTTATTTTTAGACTATTTTCGATTGATTCTTGAGCCACCTTTGGCAGCAAGCCTTAAAGGCCTTTTTTATAACGGGTTCAATACTATTGTAAATTGGTTTCGTAAAATATTCCGTTAGATTATTTATAATTAAGTTTGAGCATAAAGAATTTAGTGAATATTCCCATAAGTCCCTATTTAGAGATCCTAATAAGGGGGGTTAATGCCAGATTTGCCTCTCACTCAAATAGACTATCTGTCTTGGCTTTTTCTACAATTAGCCATGGCTTGAAGCCCACAACTATTCGATTTTAATTCATTTTTATACAATTCTAATAAGAGGGGTTAATGCCAGATTAGCCTCTGACTCAATCGGATTATCTGCCTTGGCTTTTTTTGACAATTAGCCATGGCCTGATGCCCACAACTATTCAATTTTAATTCATTTTATAGAATTCTAATATGGGGGGGGTGTTTATTGCCAAGATTGCCTATAAACCAACAACATCAGATAGCCCTTCAGAAAAATCGGTTTTAGATGGCCGATTGAGGAACAGAGACCCTGAATATTCAGCTGGAGCTCTGAAAAATATCCAGTTTGTCTGGCAGCCTCGCTTACATTAGAAACATATTTACTCGTTATTGAGGGGCTTATTTTAGTCGTATCACTTTCTGATTGGCTAATACTTGAACCTTATCTAAATAGAGAAAATTACAGAAAAAAAATGGCAGTAAAAGGAATTGTGGAATAAAAGAAGTGAAGTATTGGGAGGAGCTACTAGGAAAGAATACAAACAAGTTCAAGATACGTGACTGACATAACCAGATCGGATCCACTCTCTTTGGTCGAGTTGGGGGTGGGGGAATAATTCGGAAAAATTAGAAAAATGAGGTATTTGTAACCTACGAACGGTGATAAGATTTCAATGAAATTTGATATTTAGAAGGATCTTGTGCTTTAGAGCTCTTATTTTAAATTCCGACCAGATCCTGTGACATTAGGGGAGTTGGGTGGGGGGAAACCGAAATTCTTGGAAAACGTGAAAATTGGGGTATTTTTATTTTACGAATATACTGGTACCTAAACCTGTAGCTGGTTTGCTTGTCGGTCCTACGGCTTTCCTTGACATGTTCAAGTTTTCTGTGGACTTTGACCTCAAAGTTATACTAGCCTGAGATTTCGCTCTTCTAAGTGTATTCATTGGAACTTGGGCATTGTTTGGTTTTGTTCCTTAAATAAATAGCAATGGCATTAAAGAGCATTATCAAAACTTAAAATATATCTTGTACACAAGAAAGGCAGTCTCATTAATAGAGACAATAATATATGTTCGTTCAAAGTTTTAAAGTTTCTCTTTGCTGCTTTTTTTGTCTTAGTTTCTTTTCTCTTTTTGGAATTCTTAGTATGACGAGACGCTGTGTTTTTTTCTATGCATTTGTACTGCCCTAGCCTTACGAGCTCTGCTCTCTGTTGGGGCATAATATTATTTTTGTATATTTTAATTTGAATTAATAAATATTGATTGATTGATAGCACGTCCAGAAGCACCAAACTCACCAAAGCACTGGAACCTCCCTCCTAACTTTTCTGAAGAGAGCGGATCCAGTCCGGTTACGTCAATCACGTACGTAGGATATTTGCTTATTCTGGCGATGCGCTTTCTGTCGCCGACCGGGCATGTCCACGTCATCGTCGACGACAGTCGCACCGGTCGGTTGAACCGGGCGCGGCTTGAGGCTACTGCCACATTCAGTTCACGGCGCGAACGGATCCAATTGGCATCTCTAGAGGAGATGTCCTTCGACATGTTGCAGCAGGACCTTCAGGAGATTTCGCCAGGCTCGATCTTGCTGTTGATATCCGGGTTTCGGGACCGGGAAGGCACGGTTCTTTCGCTCGGCGATCTCACGGCCCTGATCCGGGAAAACGCCCGCGTGTTCAATTGAACTTGTTTTTTATTTAATTTCTAATGGGTTTTTTTTTTTACATATTACCAGACAATTTAACTCCCATCCATGAAAATTCTTCTCCCATCAGAAAATTTTTCCACAGCAAGTTCTTCCTATGTAAAGCACCCCCCGCCTCAGAAAATTCACCGCGGAAATTTCTTTTTTTGCTGAAATTTTCCCCCAGAAAATTTCATGTGGACTATTCCGCCTGAAAAATTCTTCTTATCTCACTTTCTGCCTAGTAAATTACACGGCATTCGCAAGGAATTCTGATTATGGTCGGTTCACGTTCAGGCCGCTGGTGCGGTACAGCCATCGCGTGCAATCCAATAGTCGCGACTTGGTGCCGAACACGGGGATGATCTTTTCCGTCAATGGCCTTGTGGATGCAGCAGTCGAAGAGGGGGAAGCGCGGCAAGCGCTTTTGTCTGAGGCTAGTCTTTACCTGCCGTTCTTTATGCAGCACAACATTGGACTGCAGCTAGACGCTGGGTTGATTTCCCAAAACCAAGGCTCGATTTATAACCTCGACTTCTTCATGCCACGTGGTCAAGAGAACACCTTGCGGAAATCCCTCCTCATGCAAAATTCCCCTGAAAACTACTCCCCGAGGGGATTTTTCCATGTCAAATCCCCCCAGCAGAAAACATCCCTCCAAAAAACTTCCTTAAATTTCCCAATAACAAATAATATATAGGAACGATGGGCAAATTGCGGAACTTACAGCCCTTTTTCCATAGACTAGAGGGGTCATTGTCATCCCCAAAGACTCAGTTATTGAACCTTTCAACTATGTCAAATCAAATGATTATATCAAAACTTTGATCAAATATCTTTAGGAAAAGGGAATGTTGGTGCAAAAATGTCTCCCATAAGAACCATCAGTTGTCAAAATCAAGTGCTATGGGCCACGGGCTTATTTGCTAATCAATAGTTTTTGAAGATTTAATGCTACCAGATCGTAATTTATAACTCACTTGTTGCTAAATTAGTCAGCAGAAAAACAAGTAACTGGTTTTTTGATACTATTATATTTGGGAAGCTTAGGAGATAAGTTTAATACATTCATATATGTTGCTATTGAAGCTTCAAGATAAATAAACACCAGAACTACCTATAATTTACCAAGTTAGAAGATAATTTTATGAATGGCATCCGCGCCACTGGCGCGGGCCGCTTCGATGATGGCGTCGATACGCAGGTACGAATCAGCAGCCGCGGCTCCGCCGATGGCAATCGAGGCGTCGGCAAACTGACGATGTGGCGCGTCCCGATCCGCGTCGGAGTAAACGGCGACGGTGCCAAGCCCCAGTTTGCGCGCGGTATGCATTACGCGCAGCGCAATCTCACCGCGATTGGCAACCAGCACGGTGCTCAGGTTCTGCATGGCCATGCGCTACATCCTGGCCACGGCAAAACTGGATGGGCGCACTTGAAGGTGGAAAGGACATAAATACTGTTAAAGAGGAAGTCAAAGAAATAAGTAATGTTTTTGAAGTGGTAGCCCTTTATGTAAAGGGTAATATACCCACCAAAATTTTAATTGACATACACTTTTAATTGACATAAACTTTTAATTGACAAGTGCATGTCAAATATTCCTATATTCAATTTAGAAGATTTCAGCTGTCCCACATATCCATATAGAATACATAGCCCCGATGAAAAGATCGAATTTTTTGTACAAGGGCTCCTAGACAAATTCCTTCTCGGAATATGTGTGGGCTGGGGAAGGGTTTAGCTAGTCGAGCGCCTCCAGCTCCTCGACGAGCTCGGCCCACGGGGGGGGCGTCTCGTCCACGCGGACGATGCGCTTGCGGCCGACGCCGGCGGAGGCGACGCCGGTCTTGAGCAGGTAGACGCGGGAGCGGCGCTCGAGGGACAGGTCGGTGATGCGGCTGGCGCCGATGGAGCAGCTCTCCAGGAGGGCGACGCCCCCGTAGGAGTAGGCCCACTTCTTGGGGTAGGCGTGGACCGCCACGCCGTTGTCGCGCAGCGAGGTGCGGCGCAGTATCCCAGTCATCGAAGCTGCCTATTCCAATGTCTTTACCCACTTGAAGCCCAAGAGATTGAACAACAAAGTAGACTTCCATGGCCATTGGGTCCTGACCACAGAGAATAGCGTCAGGTTTGAAGTCTTTAATTAATTCTGCTGCGCGTTTGCGGGTAATTGAGCGCTCTTCATTTTCGTCGCCAATAATGACGGACTCGATTACAAGATTGTCAGGGCTTTGTTTGGCGTCAGCAAACGCCTGCTCAACCCCTTTTTTACGAAGCTTGGCGGCAATGATATTTTCATTCTAAAGATAGCCACTCGTTTGATTGTCAACAATGCTTACACCGCATCGTGCAGCCTTTGACGCTATTGATGCAGACACAGTTCTTGCTCTGCAGAAGCCCTCATAATGAATCTTTCTTTTTACTTGTGAAAAGTGCGTAAACCAGCGTTTCAAATTAGTGGAGGCTGCAGAAAGGGGGAGAATTGTACGTTACTTCATATTTGCTGGATTTTTTTTTTAAAGGTAGCTGTCATGAAGGGTGTTGTCTTCTGCCACACAAATCTCTGTGTAAAAAGTTTTTTCATGGATTCAAAGACGAAACCCGTCAAAAGTATGGTGCCGAGCAAGTGAAGATTTGGCGGCGAAGTTATGACACCCCTCCTCCCAATGGAGAGAGCTTAAAAATGACCGCTGAACGGTCGATTCCTTACTTTGAAAATGAGATCGTTCCCCACCTTCAAGAAGGAAAAAACGTCTTGGTTTCGGCCCATGGGAACTCGCTTCGGTCGATTGTGATGTTTTTGGATAAACTTTCAGAAAAAGAAGTCTTAGAGCTCGAAATCCCGACAGGGGATCCCATTTGCTATAGCTACGACAATCAAACCGTCGGGCTGCCATCCGTTGATGATGCCTCCGTACGCGGATCGTAAGTTGCGCGGTACGCCTAACAACTCTCTGCCGCGCTTTTGTCAGCTTGGTAGACGCTCGACAACGCAAACTATGAGTCACTGAAGAACTGAGGATCGGCGATTCTGGATGAATGTCTTATGAACAGCTTGCGACGTGGTTTGATGACTCTGCGTCGCTCCACCATCGAGCGTATCCACCTGACGGAGGATTGCAGTGCGTCGGTAGCCGTCTACCCGTGGATTGATCCGCTATTTGTTTAAAGGCCTCTTTTCCGTAATTTTACATTTAAATATATAAAATACATAATAAAATATACTAAAATATATATCTAGGCTTACACTTAGCCAATTTTGAATAATTCTGCCCAACTGTTACAACACTATCAACAAACCATATCGTGTTGGCGAGAAATTGTTGAATGTGAAAAATCAAAGAGTAGGCTATATCCACTTTTTCAATTACAATAGTAGCTATAAGGTTTATTTTACTACTAAAGTATATCCACTTTTAAAGTTCAATCAAACCTTAAATGTCAAGTGAGTTTTTTGTAAATTCTATGTGTAAGCAATTGGCAACTTATACAGCTCTCTTCTTGCCCCAGTGGCTGCGGGGAACCATGTCGTTCCTGTCTACATAGTTATTGTACATTCGACTATTTCGGACAGTGGATATCTCAAAATTTTTATTAGATGTTTTTGAGGGCTGAGATAGGGGCAGGCAGCGATAAAAGGTGTGGGAGGGGAGCTTAATACCCTCTGATTACTGTTGACTTTTAAAAATGGCTCTAAAGCTTAACTTCCCATAGAATCAGTCCCCTCCAAAGATGCATTTCTGTTTGGACGGCGATGAGATCGTCAATTCCTTGACGTTGGATTGTTCTTCTGTAGGTGTTAATGCTAAAACAGTACTGGTTAAAGATGGAAAAAAACAAACAGCATGTTCTGTCAATATTACGGTAGTTAATAACACGGCGCTGATTATTACTTGTCCGGAGGATATCACCGTAGACAATGACCCCGGAAGGTGTTTCGCGAGAGTAGCTTACTCCGCGCCCGCGGGCGCCGACAATTGTTCCGGCTTGATTGCCGAACTAACAAATGGCCTGGGCGACGGCGCCGACTTCCCCGGTGGCGCTGGCCGCGGTCGCCTCGTCGGTGATCGCGGGATCGAAGCAGATGGAAACGGCGTTCATGGCCATGCGGCTTGGGTCGATAAAATTCGTGCTGCCGTTCATCATCGTGCTGACACCGGCGCTCATCCTGCGCGGCGAAGTTGCTGACATCATCATCACCATCTCGGCGGTCTCGTGCGCCATCGTGCTGATGGCGGCAGGCTTCGAAGGTTATCTGTATGGGGTGGGGCGCGTCGGGCGCGGCCTGCGCACGCTGCTGTTCATCGGGGCTGCGGGTTTCCTTATATTTATGGAAAAGATTTATCAGGTCCTAGCTAAAATTGGTGAAAAGCAAGAGTTACTGTCCTAGTTCTGTCTTTTGCTAGTCTTGTCGCAAGCAATCTCGCTTCTGTAAATGAGACAATAGGGGTCCATCAGTATATCTAGTCATTATATCTACCAGACTCATTTGTTAGATCTCAACCAAACTTATATCGTCCAGATTTCAAGACTAAATTTTCATGAATTTCCCAACCAAAATGGATGGAAAGGAAGATCTGGTGTCCTGTTTCTACCTTTCAAGTGTCCAGACGATGACAAGGAATTTTCTGTAAATGACAGAAATGTTATCAGTAATAATCGCGCAACTTATTTGCGACGTGTGTTAGATCATTATTGGGTTACATGGCGTAACGAGTATTTGTTAGAACTTCGTGAATATCACGACAGAAAGAAAGTTAGAGGTTCAGGAGTGCCAGTGATACAGGTAGGAGACATTGTTAGTGTTCGAGACAATGAGAAGTTACCGCGAGGGTTTTGGCGTGTTGGACGAGTTGAGAGATTAATTGTAAGCAAGGACAATCAAGTTCGTGGTGCGGAGGGTTGAAGAGCTTCGTGACCAGGCGTTTGCCGATCTTGAACACGCTCTCGTCGAAGGCCGTGTCCGCACCCAACCGCGCGGAAGTCGCCCAGTAGCGCGCGGCGTCGGCCCCGTATTTCTCGACGAGCGGGAGCGGCGTCGTCACGTTGCCCTTGCTCTTCGACATCTTCTTGCGATCGGGATCGAGGATCCAGCCCGAGATCATCGCGTGGTGCCACGGCACTTCGTCTTCGTGCAGCATCGCCTTCGCGATCGTGTAGAACGCCCAGGTGCGGATGATGTCGTGCGCCGTAAAAGAACATGTAGCTGCTACCGACAAGCCGAGGGTAAGGCCAGTCAGTAAAACAGTTCAATACGGGATGTGGCAGTTGCTTCTGTTGCTAATGTGATCCAGGAGGCTTTAGCATTGAAATGCAAAAACTCACACTTCTACATATATATGGAAAGTTCACAATCCCTTATTGCCGAACGAATTCCAAAGTTCTCAGAGAGCTGCTCCCCAGTACATTTCTCGAGAAGGAAGCACTGAAACTCATTTTAGTCTCTTTATATAAAGAAAATATGTCTGGAGAAGACGATTTATTTATTTACTTGTCAGTTCTCATCTTAATGTTAGTTATACAATATGTTTAAAAATGTATGAGAACCCTAACGTCACTATCTACAAAAATGTAAAATCTCCTATTTTTAAGAGAAATGTAGTCGCACAGGTATTTTCCCAAGGTTTTTACCTAACAGACAGTTATACATTATTTTAGAAGGACTCATTCGAAAGACAATTCAAAGATCAAGTGCTCATTTTATACAACAACAAAAATAATCACACCACATCAAAGTCCAATATTTGAGGAAAGAGTCAACTCCCTTCCACTGCCTTTACGTAACGAACAAACACAAAAAAAGCAATAGGGAAATGTTTTTGAAGATAGTGGAAACTAATTAAGTGAATTAATTAAGTGTTAGAAGTTGAAATTGAAAATGGAAAATAAACTACCGTGTTTAGGTTTTCTAATTATTCGTGATACTGATAAACTGGATTTTACTATCCATCGATAGCCAAAACATAACAATAGATACAACAATTACCGTTTAATAATACCGTTATAACAATTGCCGTTTTTTTAATTTATTTATTTTTGATTTAAATAAAATTGATTGGCTCGTAGTCGGTGTTCTTTTCGCTGTCCTGCCAGCCGACAACCTCGGCTTCGGGCGGGTCATCGAGAAGGACCGGGTCTTCGGAGGACGCGTCCGATCCGTCTTCACCTGCGGCGAATGCGACCGACGTGCTCAACAACGCCACCAGCGTGGTCGTGGCAAGCATCAACGTTTTTTGTCCCCAATGTTTCAGACTCATTTTTGTCTCCCGACGTTCAAGCGGGTCATCAGACCCCGGCCCGCCCATTCACACTGCAGCGCTCGTGCCAGTAGCCTCAACCGTTCGATTTGTTTTAAAATTAGTTTTCAGTGAACAGGCAGTGCAACAGCAAAGTTCACTTGACCCATTGACGAGAAATCGCATCAGTTCAGTTTTTGTTAAGAAAAAATATCGCTCAGTGTTTTTGCACCACCTCGGCACTGTACATTCCTAGGCCAGAGCTTGGGCCTATGCGTAAATCCTGGACTGCCCCCATGATGACAAAATGATTTCTAAAGTATTGGCAAATATTCTGAAAAGAGACTTTCTAGTTTTCTTCCTATTACTTCATGTGCGTTGTACTAAAATTTCCAAGGCTATAATTAGCCGGTCACACATACATTTTAGCTAGCAAAAGGAGTTACCTTTTTTTACACCTATGTTTCCCTTGATTCCATTCGATTGAAAAGCATAAAAAATTGGTACTGAAAAGGATTCCCGAAGGTTTGGGGAAAATTTGATTTTTAGTATTATTACAAGGAAAGTATTTTGAAGTATATTTCTTCCTTAGTAAGCACAAATAACTCATTGGTCCTTAGGAAGACTAACGGTTGGCAGCCTAATTACTATATTTGGTATTTTCTATTAGTAGAGGCTTTGACTTAACGAACACCACTATCGGCGGTTTCTACTACTACTATTACTGTGATTGTGACTGCGACTGCTACTGATATTTCTGCCGCTAATGCTGCAACTACCACTACTAAAACTGCCAACTACTGAACTAAATCAAAAGAGTTTAAGCAGATTCAGGCTGTCAAAATGGTATAGAAGCAATATATCCGGAACGGAATGGTGCATACAGTATTGAGTTTGTCAAAAGGGTGTCATTGCAATATCAAGAAGCAGCTAAACGTTTTAAGTCGGGATTTTCAGGCCATGTTGTTGGAAATGTTATCTTATCTGTTGCCCAAGTTTCAAATTGCATCCATGGGCTTTTTTGTTTAAAACCAAGGGACTCGTTGATTTTCTATCCTCTCCTGCTGTTGGGGTGATGATGAGGGGATATAGCTTCCAAACTTTGTTCTGGTTCTTCTCTAATCTGTCCTGTTTAAAAGTTCGACTGTTCCCAAGAAATTCTCGTAGTCTCACAGTAAAAAAGATACAACTCTTTGATAAACACCTGAAGTTGGTTTTGTATACTGGAGTACATTTTGAATTAATTTCATGTTTCATTTTGGCTCTTCCATTGTGACGTACAGTACGGGTTAGTGTGCACCGTTTCGCTGGAAGTGGCCCAAAAAGGCAAACAAACATTTCGAAATTTTTCTTTGCGTGTCGCATCGGCTACTCGCCCACAGCCGGGGGCTAGCAATCTTTGTTCTCACTCTAGCTACTGCATCCGGGTGGTCAGCAATTTCGGGGCTGACCAAAGCATTGTTTTGTTGGTACTAGAGGGTACTGTTGCGACATGAGGCTCCAACTGGAAAGACGGGACGGAGCTTTGCTTCGACTACGTAGTATCAGTGCCTAGTGAAATATTTTGACTTTTATTATTATTAGTGAAAAAAGTTTTTTCGTCGTGTTCATCCATTGTCATTTCGAAAAATTATACCCTTTTTTATACATTTTAATTTTGTTTTAATTGTATATCTATAGCATTACAGATAATAGGTTATGGAGTAGGGTTGCGGTGTTGACAAGACCTACAACCATAATGCTGTATAAGGACTACAACATGGCTGATTAAAATAGTATGCTCCTTCTCAACACCGTGCTCTTTACACTAAAGTTTTTTAGTACTTTAAAACAAGCTTCTTATTGGGGGGGGTTGCTCCTCCTCAACACCTTGCTTTTTACGCTAAAAGCTTTTTAGCACTTTAAAACCTTCTTATTGTTCTAATTAAAATGTCATAGCGTTTCAGGAGTCATTCTTAAAGAATTGGGATGGAATTCAAACTTCGGCGTGGGGAGCGAGGTGTTGAGGAGGATCACCCCCCCTCATATAAGTAGTGATTTCTGATCGTTTTGGGTTTCAATGTTGATCCTTACTTTCCTACTAGCTATCGTTCACTTGCTGCTTCTGTTGCCGTTAAAAAGTTATCGCAAATAACGAACTGTTTGATTGCAGAAATGCATGCGGAAATCCGTTTGTAATTTTTCGTACGATGGCCCGGAAAACGCTACGTTTTCAGGTAAAGTTTTCAAAAAAATGCATTAGCGCGGATTTGAATAAGTTCTAAAAGAAGATTACTGGCTAATTTGACTGCTAAGTTTTTTTAACTGAAAGTAAGAAGCGACATTAAAACTTAAAACGAACAGAAATTACTCCGTATATTAAAGAGGATTTTACTCCTCAACGTCCCGCTCTTTACGCAAAAGTTTAAAGACTCTTTCTCTTCGGGGAGGACCGCGATCATGGGCGGGGTCACCGTGCGGGACGGGCTCAGCGCACCCGACCTCTTCACCGCCCCGGTCCTTCTGCGCGTCGATGACGAACTGCTCGCCGTCGACGCCGACGGTCTGATCCTCGTCGACGGTGCCGGTGAACGCCGCTCGGTGCACGGAGACCTCGCCTCTTTCGCCGCCGATCGGGCCGCCGGCCCCTACTACCTGCTGCATCCCGACCGCAGCATCGCCGCCCTGTGCGCCTGACCGGCCGCACGCATCTTCCGCAGAGAATCAGGAGTAGTTAATTTATTTTGATATTTTTCTTCGTAAAACTTGTATTATGTTTGTTTCTTCTTTTATGAAACTTAATTTATCATGATGTTTTTTGTCGTGAAATTTGTTGCAAGTTATTATTTTCTTCTTGAAAAATAACCCATGCTGGGTTTTTTTAAACTTGTTCCATGTGGCTTATCTTTTCGAGAAACTCAATGCATCTAGATTTGTGTCTTCGAGAAACTTGCCATATTTTTAATTTCATCTTCATGAAACGTATTGTACGTTGATCTGTATGAACACAGATGTTGATTTTTGATACGAAATTAGGGCCATTGTCGCTTAGTACTGCATTAAGAACACCGAAATTAAGGAATATTTTTGCAAGAGCTTTTGATGTCGCATACGCGCTTTGATTTTTTAATGGTTTAGCAAACGTGAGACCGGAAAAATGATCGATTACTGACAGTACACAGGTGTGTCCTATATTAGACGTGAGTAATCCTCTGCTAATACCATATAGATCAAAAGAAAACTATATCAAACGGGAACCGGGCCCTAGGCGTTCTTCCTATCGTTGGATTAGGTTAGTCTTGAGGATGTTGGGCCATATTGCGGCAAGCGGAAGCGCTTAATAAAAAGCGGCCAACCCCTGTTTCATGCAGTTCAGGCCGCAATCCTCGCACCGCCCGTTACCCGCACTCGCCGCCGCGCCGGGCATGCGTGTGCCCCGCGTTCATACCGCCTTTGAAAATCGTGAATGTCTGCTGCTTGATGTCAGGGCCGTCGCGTCCCGGAGGCGGCCCTGGCCTGTCCCGGAACGCGCCGCAGCACGCCTCTGGTCAGGTCCCGGCCCGGATCAGGCCAGGACGGAATTGCTGAGATAGAGCCGCCACCTTCGACTAAAGAGATTACCACCCCTCTTTTAACAGTAGGAGGGTGGTTTGACGAGAAATGCAGATAGCAATAAATGTGGGTGGGTTTCCTGTAAATAGAAAATTTAAGATTAGGACTATTGTTCTGAATTAAAATATTAAGAAAGGAAGCTTCCCTGAATTTTCCCTGACATAAATTGAAGATTTGAATCGAAAGTGTCCAAATGCACCAACAATTGTTTAGAGAGTCATGCCCATTTCCCAAACAGGCAAAACATCGTAAAAAAAACACAAAACCAAAGTGTTGGTCACAAATTTATATCCTTAAAATGGAACAAATAGTAAACGGTCTTACCAAAGTCCAGCTAAAAAGGGCAAAAATCCAGCTAAGAAGGGCAAAATTCATCTAAGAAGTGCAAAAATTCAATTTTTCAGCGTCATGAAAGGCTTAACAGTCCATATTTTATATATCCAAACATTAAACCATACTGAAAAACTGTGTTTAACTCCGCTCAGTTAATATCAATAGCTCTTATTTTCTGGCATAAATTCATATCCTTAAAATGGAACGAATAGCAAACAGTCTAATCAAAGTCCTGGCTGAGCTTACTGAGTCACGCCACTGACCTCTGTCCGAAACCAAATTATTGGGTACACTAGGATTCGAATCCTCGCCCTCTCGGACAAAGGATCCTAATACAATGACAACGAAAAACAAGAAATACACTTACAAAAACTATTTAATTCACAAAAACTAAACTTCAACTAAAATATTTTTATAAACACATATTTCACTAGCTCATAGTTTTCATCATTTCTTTTTTTTATAAAACCAGAAAAATCCAACTCTTAATAAATAAATTGTCCGATTTTTTTTTGTTAATTGCCTACATAACAGCAATAAACCAATGAAATGAACACACTCTATTGTACCTACTGACAAAAGATGGAATTGCCATCAATACGCATCAAAATCTGCTGCGTTTTATGCTGGGAGAACTTACGGCTGGAAATTCAAGACGTCGGAAATTGCAGCTTAGACTCTCTTGCAAACGATAATTTTTTAAAAAATGGAAAAAATACTGCATTGCAGAGATGACGGCTAAAACCTTTGGATACTTTTGCAACATTTCTTCTGCCCTCTCCCTTTTAGTTTGAAACGTTAAAGAAAGAGGGAAACCTTGGAATGAAAAGACTCTGGCCGAAGCTAAAGCCGAAAATAAATTGCTGTTGATTAGCATTGGATATGCTGCTTGTCATTGGTGTCACGTCATGGAGCGTGAAAGCTTTGAGGATTCTTTGGTAGCTAAAGTAATGAACGATAATTTTATAAACATTAAGGTCGATAGAGAAGAGCGCCCAGACGTGGATCAGGTCTATATGAATGCTGTTCAACTTATGACCGGAAGTGGTGGTTGGCCATTAAATGCTGTGGCTTTACCAGATGGTAGACCGGTTTGGGGCATGAATCTTATGCAAAGGAGACAGTGAGGCAACTCGTTTCGTCTCCTTTAACATTAGAGAGAAAAAAAAATAATTACACCTCAATAACTCACAAGGAATACACAGAAAAAGAGGAGAGAGAAAAAAAGCGAAAAAAAACGACTCATAGAGACACGGACGGGACTTATAAACTATTTTACAAGTAAATCACTTTACATTCAGTCCCCGCTATTATAGGCAGAAAGAACTATCTCTTTCAATTTCTTTTTATATGTATTGAGTGATGGGGACTCACTTATTAACTCAAATCAAACAGGTTATCAAAAAGTGCATCTTTAATATCTCAAGAACGACTGGAGGGATTGAGTTGGAACTTTTAAGAAATATTAAATTTAGTTTATTTAATTGGCTTGAAAGCAAAACTCACAAATTTTTTTGCCAGGTGTACCCCTAAGCAGAAAAAATCGGAGTTTGGTTAAATGGGATTTTGATCGCCCAAGAACTGGCCAAAACTTTTTTTTGTCTCTGACAGAATATTAGCTCACAGGGCATGTAGGCAGGACCAGGTAGGTCCCAATGAAAAAGAAAACACCTTGAAGTCTGTAATTTACAGTTTAGGTCCTTGACTCCATTTTACTTTTTTTCTGTGAAGCTGAAAGAGGACATGAGTGCATCATCTTTTAAGAAGCTTCAAAAGGTGAGTTCAACCTAATGTTATATATGTCAGTCAATGATGAAATTGGAGGTGAAATGTTTACACTAATTACCATAAATTTTAGATCCATTAGTTACAGAGTAAGAGTGTGACTGTTGGGCTGGGATATCGGGGTTGCCAATTGTGTTCAAAGTAGGTAGTAAATTCAGGTGTGTACAAGGGCAGCAGCAGTGTTACATTACAGTTACTGGTTATACAATAACAACAGTTACATTGTTATTGGTACTATTTCTTATTTTATTGTTAGTATTTTTGTTTCACCACACTAAATTTCCCACAGAGATACGTATGGACCACTTTAGTTTCTTCTATCAGCAAGTTTCCAAAATAGTAAGCCGCTTTCCCCCCTTTTTATACTTTTGGTCTTTAAAGACGGGTTTATCCAATTCTATTTTTTTAATTATCAATCTAAATATTCGGCTTTTAATTATATTTCAATAGTTTATTTCTTATTTGATTACCTAACATAATGCTGACGTTAAAATTATTCACCATCGTGTTGCTTTAAGAATGATTTGATTGATGTAAAAATATATGTTTCTTTTCATTGCCGTAGGCCTATCCTATAGCACTGTATGGGAAGGGTTGAACTCAAAGGAAATCTCTCTTAGTGGAGCACGGCTGGCTATGTGTGTTGAGCATCTTTGACATTCCCAAGGGCACCATGCGGCCTTGGATCATGATGTCGTCCTGCTGGATCATCTGACAGCCGGGAAAGAGCTGGAACGAGCGGTAGGTCGCCGAGCGCAGGGCCGCTGTCGTCCTGGTGACGCTTCAGCCACTCGAGGCCGAGACCGATCGCGTTGGCGGCCGCCTTGCCTCCGGCTTTCTCGAGGACCCGGCGTCCGCCGCGGCGCCCGCCGAACTTCTTTTCGACCGGGGTCTGGCGGCCCGGGATGGCCTGGCTCCACGGGTCCTTGGCCGGGGCATTGCGAGTCGGCGTCTCCACGACGGGCACTTCTGCGGGCTCCTCGACCGGCATGCGCGGCGCGACGGTCGGCTTGCCGCGTCCCTTGGTGATCTTCTTTGTTGGAGCGGGCCTTTTTGATATATTATCTAAATTATTTGTGGCAACAGATTCGAGCCCTGTTGATATGCAAAGCTATGAATTGTGTTGTGATATGATTGATGTTGCTTTTGATATCAGCACCATCTATGGATGGAAATCAGAAGATAAAGGGCCGTTTGATAATGAAAGCCAGTGTGTGATTCATCTGAATAATTCAACTGTTTTGTATTTGAGGGAGGTTAGCCGCTGTTTGGCGCTAGTGTGCATACTGCGGGAGGATAATTTTGAAAAGCAGGGACTAATTGATTATAATTTTGTTAAGTGATTCACGAGATCCCCCCCCCACCGCATCAAACACCCAAACTAAGTTTTGAGGCATCATTTTTTTTTCAGGAGTGTCGAACGGTTCAGAAATTATGCGCAGCAATATTTGTAGTAGTAGTAGTAGCCTTAGTAGCAGTATGCAAATAGCACCTTTTTTTGAGACATCAATTTTTTTCAGGATTGTTGAACGGTTCAGAAATTATGAGTAGTAATAGTTGTAGTAGCAGTATGCAAATAGCACCTTTTTTCGACATCCCCTTCTACATAGGATGAAATTTTTAGTTATTTTACTGATTTGGCACTTTATTCACTCTTAGCGTTACACATTCATAAAAACATCTAAAATAATTGTAGTTACTCTACAAGACAAATAGATATTGAGCGTTAACTAAAAAAAAAACACCTTTACGTCAGTTCGGCTATTTTTACGCTAAAACGCATGGAAACAAGGGTGCCCGCAAACATTATTCCATTGTGAGGGGCTACACCGCTAGATTTTTCCAAGGGGGAGCGAGTTCTTTTTATATTAAAAGTGTATTTTTTTCAATTAAATGTTTCGGTCACTTGTGGGAGCAGTTCAATACCACTATTTTGTATCTTGTGTTTAAATGGAAATCACAACAAGCTATCCTCTGTTTATATTTATAATTAATGATAGTTTTATTCCAATGATTAAAATTTGAGAAATTCATTTCAATATTTTGGTTGATGAACACACTGTTAAGCCTTGCCTGTAGTAATCTAAAATATGCATCAACAACTTGCAGCTCCATATGAGTTTTTTTTACTGATTGTCTCTATGAGTTACACCTGAATTCTGAAGGCTTTCCAGAAAAGATATTGTAAAATGTGGTAGTTATCAGAGAAGATTAGTACTGTTTTCTCCACGATATCAAGTAAAAAAACGGACCTTAGTTATGAAACAAATGGGAAAGAAAAGAATATAACGAGCAAAAACACATTTTCTTGGTAATTTTCTTGGCAATTCATTCAGAATTGAATGAATACATTCAATAAAGAACATATTTTAATACGAGTCTCGCTTTTTCTCAGCTTTTGCTTTACTTCGATAACCTCTTGAATGGGGCAGTTTGCAATCAAGGAGGCACACTCGTGCCTCTATAAAGAGGCGACACACGACAATGTTAAGCGAAAAACAGTATTTACAAACCATAAAATCTACAGGAAAGCAAAAACATACGGCCTCTGTTTTTCATTTGTTATTAAAAAGCAGCTGTTTGCTTCATAACAAGTAGCTAACCTTCAAGATGAGAAAAATGAAAATCAGAAGCTCCAAATCTCACAGTTTCTCTATTTCAGAAAGTTAATTAAAACTATTTTTGGGAAAAATGCCAATATCTGATTTTATAAACCTCAATTAAGGTGTCCTTTAATTAAACCTTTAATTAAGATGTCACATACCCCCTTTTGAATTAATATGCAGGTTGTCAAAAGGACAGTTCAGCAATATCTCAGGAGCAGCTTACTGCAACTAATTGACATCAACAGCATCGAAAGAAAACATCATCAGCCTAACCATCCCATCTCAGACCAATTTCAAAGACACGCATCATTTCAAAAGTCGTCAAGTCGCCAAAAATTTTATTTACACACAATTGATCCTATTCAGTTCGGTTTTCGTCGAGGGCACAGCACAACACACTATCTGTTCAGATTACTTCATGTTCTACTAGAACAATCTTGAAAATCCTAAGGTGTAGAAATACCTCGAAAATAAATAATAATAATAATAATAATAAAGCAGAGTCACTTTGTTTCTTTACTCGTTCTTATATTCCAACTAGGATTTTTTTTACTTTTCCCAAAAAATAGCAATTCCCAAGCAGAACCCTAAGAATTATATATTTCAGGGTCGACGATCGGGGTCGAGTAAAAATTGCTGATTCAGCCCTCTCACGAGATCTCTACCCTGGCGACTACCACTGCCTCGGCGATAACGAAAATCGACCAATTAAATGGATGTCATTAGAAGCTATTAAAAATCATGAATTTTCAACTAGAAATCCAGAACAATCCTTAGAAATCAAGACCAATACATAGAAATCAAGCCCATACCGGATAAATCAAGACCAAACTGTAGAAATCATAACCAGTGCATAGAAATCCAGACCAAAACGTAAAAACCAAAACCAAACACTAGAAATCAAGGTCAATCTGTAAACGTACAAATCATGACCAGAGAATTGAAATCCGGACGTATTCTTTTCCTAAAAATGGCATATCTACCACATAAAGAATATCATCCTTCCAGTCAACTAATCTCTAAATCTTATCTATGCAGAAAACGTTGGAAACAAAATATAGAACCTTGTTTTCATGTTCTACGAATTGATTGTAGTCTTCTAGGTTCTCTGTGAAGAACACGGGGTGATCGTGCATTAGAAAATCCTGGACATTGATTTCCTCCTGAATATTGATCAGTTTTATCGCCAAGCCGCGAGCATCCTTATTGGCGTCATGATTGCCTTTCATGCTGGAAGCACCATTAGAAAAACGTATCCAGCTTTTGTATTGCTTTCCTGGTTTACTAAAAACACCATGTTGCAGTTTGACATCGATATCAGGGTTAACCATAGACATCCTCCTACCAACCTGCTGTTTGTTTAGCTCTAGAAGGTTTGCCGAAACGCACAATCTTTGGTAATCTGTCATCCTTCGTCTGCAGAACTTGCCCTAGCCTTAAATCTTTCCACTCGACATGCTCCTACCAACCTACTTTTTGTTTAGCCCTAGAAACTTTGCCGAAAAGCACAATCTTTGGTAATCTGTCATCCTTCATCTGCAGAACTTGCCCTAGCCATTTCAACCTTTCTCTCATTATTGCCCAAGAAAGCGGGATAGAACCAAACTTTTGGCGCATCTACCTACTACCACTGCTACATGTATTGCTACTGCTACTAAACTATTGCCACTACTGCTTCAAATGCAACACCTTGTAAGGCTTAGAGTAAAAAAGGGCGTCAAAAGTGGGTCATAAGCGCACATCAGCCATACTTTCGGAACGACTTACCATTTCATTTTTTACCGAAAAAAAAAACACAAACAAATGAATGTGCATTGTCAGTTTAACATACATATGCTGATATTTATTCTCTAAATCTCAATTAATTTTTGATCTATTAAAGTTATAAGAAAACATTAAAAAAAATTATGCTCCACAGTGAATGTATATATTTGGTTTTAGCTTATGCATCGTTTGTAATAATTACGACTAATTATTGATTTATTTTTGGAATTGGACCCATTATTGCAATGATTTGTTTCTCAATGGCTAACATTCCCATAAAAGGTGTGGTGGTTTTGAGTTCTATGGAAATATCTTGCCATTTGCTGAAGAATTCGGGTGACAATTTGAAAAAAAAAAGTGAGTACCTGTTTGTAAAAATTTGGACCTTGTTCTTTTTTATTATTATAGCAAAGACTAAATGGAATTAATGTTGCCGCTCGGAGTGTCGATTCCCGAAGCCGCGATGCGCATGTATCAGTCGATGCCCTGTTCGGAAGCCAACTTCTTCGGCATCGTGATCCAGATCCAGTCGCAGGCCGGCGGCAACCTGTCGGAGGCCCTTGGTAACCTGTCCCGGGTGTTGCGCGACCGCAAGAAGATGAAGGCCAAGGTCAACGCGCTTTCGATGGAAGCGAAAGCATCGGCCGCGATCATCGGCGCGCTGCCCTTCACCATGGTCATGGGCCTGATGTGCATCTCGCTGGCCAAGGCGCTGTTCCGTGACAGATGATAATATTAGTTGGTAAAAGCATTGTAGTGTTATTGGTGCAAAAATGGCTAGGGGTCGAGGAACTCTGAGACGTGTAAAAAAAACATTTCTATTCAAGATTTTAAAAATCATTTATTTTTCCCTTGTTCATCCTTAAATAGAATAGGTTGTGTTCATTGGGCCAGCAATTTTTTTTCTAATTATAAAAGGATCCAGATTTTGCAAAATAAAAGCATTCGATTGATTGTGGCCATAAAAGAACAGGTTGAATCCAAAACTATTGCTAGCTTTTCCCGGTGTAATGGTCCCTCTACTAATTTCCTTTTCTTTTTTTTACTTTTTTCTTACTTTTTCCTTCCACATATTTACATGTTAGATTAGGATCCTGACATTGATAGGAAGGCCAATTACTCTTAGTAACTTGATTATGTCAAAACAAAGAATTTAGGAAGTGAAACATAATGTTTTCCGTAAAATTCATCATAAAAGTTAGAATATGCTCACCCTCTAATCATACAAATTGAAAGACCTTGCAGGATTTCAGTTTAAATCCTTTATGCCACGACCACCTTTCGGCTAAAAAGTTGGTGATGCTGATCCATCTATTGCCTCTATTAAATATTAAATATTGATAACTGTTTTACTAAAAACCAGACATTTCAAAATAGGATTGCTTAGGTTCACTGTTCTTGTTGATTTCTCTCAAAAGTTCAACATCTATCACAGAATCAATATTAGCAATGAAATTTAGCTTATTCGGGGGTAAATAAGCTTGACTTGAGTGAGCTTGATTGCTTGCTTGCAAATTTAGTGCGCTGCTTAAAGATTAATCTAGTCGTTTCTAATCGTCTGCTTTAATTTATGTCATTTTCATATAATTTATCAAGAAAAGTTTTCCTTTTCGATATATCTCCAAGGAAAAAGCGTAAGTCCCATAATCTTGAAATGAAGGGGTATTTGGCTTTTACAATAGTAATCTAAATTAGGCTTATCGATTATTAGGCTATAAATTAACCAAATAGACTATTTGGCTAATTTATATCCCAATATTCACGTTAGACTTGAAATTCTGTGTCCGTAAGGACAGGAGTCTGTATTCTGGTGACACTGGCATCACTCTGGAAGCTTAGCCAGAGTCGACCCAGCTCTAGATGGGAACATAGAGAAACCTCCCCTTTTTCCCAAAATCGTCTGATCAAAATTTTGAGATATCCATTTTGTTCATCATCGTTGCGAAGCCCAATTACTATGCCTTAGGGTATAAAATGACCCCCAGAGCCCCAGGAGAAAGATCTTAAGTTATAAAGTTTTCCCATTGTTTACGCATAGTATTTGTTGATGCAAGCATACATTTTCGGATTTGGGGGAGATTTCTACTGCGGGTTTTCCCACGAAGGATTTTCCATGGAGAAGGAATTGTCCAGGGAGTGAACTTGTCAGGGGAAATCATACACTGGGGGGTAAGTCGTGACGTAAGCCCTGCTCTGAAACTCTGTTGTTTGTCGATGTTGTGCTAGTCTTAATCATTAAGATTTTTCTTGCTTAGATAGATACCACCTGTTTGGGTAGATCCTGGGCCACCCAGCTATGATCAGCCATCGACCAACAACAGAGTTTCAGGGCGGGGCATGCGTGGGTTAGTCCGGGTATACCAATCTCTATACCAATTAATTTAGGATCTCTAGAGTTTAGTTTATCTCTAAGGATTGATTGTAAATGTTGCAAAGTAGGAGTTATATTTTTGAATGATTATACTCTGGAATACTAAAATTAGATACATGGTAATGAGAAAAGTGAAATTGGGAATTTGTGCTGGGTTTAATGTAGATATATAATTTCCGTTTGGTTTAAGGATACTTTTGCCTAGTGCGGTGCAATTTTCGGTGGTAAAAAAGTTCCCGTGACAAAGGAAGGCTAATTTTTTCGAAGGAAAAATATGCCATAACATAAAAAAACATAGCAAATTATCGCTGTTCTTTTCGTTTTAAGTTCTAATTAAAGAAAAAAACGAGATTTTTAACTGAAAGCAAAGAGCGACATAAAATTCGGATTGTGTTTTTAATTTATAAACAATTTCAATTGACTCGTAGAAAAATGTAAGGGATGAAAGTATTTTAAGTCGAGCCGTCAAAGCTGTGTTACAGAGTATACAAAATAAAAAAAGAACTTTGTGGGCTACTGCTCAAACATTGCTTGCATTTGCGCCTTACAATGTTATTATAATTATATATTTTTATTCGAAAATTTATGAAGGTTTCAAAAAGACTTTTTTCTAGTTTTATCCTGTTCTATGAATAACGTATTAGGCCTATCCCCACTGGAAAATTGTCGACTTTTGGCAAGCTGGAACTGTAGGATCATTTCCTATACAATCGGGGCTCTCACGGTTTTTTTTAATTTCTTGATGAAATCCTTAAACATTTTAGTTCCATTCTTTTGTTGCAATTTCAAAAGTTTGTTCTGACTAGAGAGAAAGAGAGAGAGAGAGAGAGGGATCCGTACGTTTAAAAGCTATTGTAGCGTAGCTAAATCCATTTTTTTCATATAAAATCATACAAAAAAAAATCACACAATACGACTCAGCATTGAAAATTGATGGGAAGAAAGGCACAAATGTTCAAAGAGCCTAAAATAGGGCAGTGAAGGCTACTTTTCTTCTTCCTCGGCTTTACCCTTCCTCTGATCTTTATAGTGATACTGGAATACCTCTGCAGCAATTTTTTTCACGAATAGGCCCAGGTAGGTACTCTTCATTTTTATGTAGTTCTTTATTTTACCCTAAGGATCATCTACAGCAGCCCAGAGGTCTCCTGTGTATCAACTAATTCTATTATGGAACTCCGTCCTATTTCTTTCAGCAAAGGCAGTTTTTCGTCGGGTCTTTCCAGTTTAGTAATTTCTCTCTGTATTGTACTGTATTGCGCTGTGCTTTATTGTGCTGTACTGTACTGTGCTATACTGTGCTATGTTGTACTATGCTGCACTGTGCTGTGCTGTGTTGCACTGTGCAGTACTGCACTATACTCCGCGGTTCTCCAAGCTAACCTGCACCGCACTACAACAAATTGCAACTTCATACCAAAAAAAGCTGTCCCAATTGCGTTAATAATTACAACGACGCAATGATACGGCATTCAAAACTGGATTCGATTGCGTTAGAATGTATTGAAAAGTGCTATGGCGTACACATTCCACCCCCTCATATACGTAATAGAAATATACAAATATAGAAGCTCGTTACACAAGCTAATTCGTAAGTTACGCATATTTATTGTTAACAAAAACATTCGTAAAAAAAGTTCTAGTTGCCTTTTTAAGTAATCAAAAATTGGAGAGCAACTAGGCTTCCTCCTCCTCCTCCACCCGCCTTTTTTTTTATCAAAACCGTCTGATCAAAACTGTGAAAAAATCATTTAGCCGAAAAAAATAATAATATGCAAATTTCGCTTAAATTATTCATGTGCGGTGAGCCAAAATCTAAACAACATTTTCAAAACACCAGTAGCTGGGCTTCATTTCAAATACGACTTGTAAAAAGGCCCTAATATGTTGAATCCCTGAGTTGAAATTGCCACTGCCACCACGCTTAGACATTGAAAATTCCGTGCAAGGGGGGCTGCCAACAATAATGTCGGGTTTTTTATTCGTTTCTGGTATGGAGTTTTTTAAAATATCTAAATTTGCAATCTTGTGAGGATTGTTCAGCGCATTTGTTTTATTGGCGTTTTCGTTCAATTCTACGGACAGTTCTGTTTCGACTCCAGCAAGGTTATGATATGAAGGTGAAAATTAAGTTTTTGGTCATGTATAAGACCTAAGTAATTTATTTGATTTTCTCTGGAATGATTCTGCCATTTAGTATTAGTTTTGCATCAATATTTTTTTGCTTATGGTGGAACTGGATGAGTTTCGACTTGAGGTGCAATGGGTAAATCAGATTTTTGAGAAAACTTTTCAAACTGGAAAAGTGACTTTTGTAATTTTGAATCTGCAATTTCAAATGTGTTGCCAGTTGCCCAAAATACCAGATCCTCAGCATATGTGTGTGAGGCTCATGTCCCATAATGTAATATAGAAAGAAACACAGGAAGATAGAAAAAGAAACATAGGCCTAAGAAATTATTTTCTTATACCACTCTGCCGTTCCATGACGAAGAAATAAATTTTCAAATGGGGATAAATCCATTTATTTAGACAGTGAAAAAAACAGGCACAAAATACTACCAGTAATACTACTGATGACGGTCGCTGTATATGTGATCGAAATATCTGGGCTTTTTTTCACTGTCTAAATAAACAGATCTATCCCCATTTGAAAATTCATTTGAAACGTAGGAACATAAAAGAAAGCTAGCAGTCAAGCAGTCAAGGGACCATAGCAACCAGTTCCAATGAGAACACTGGCAACTCATTCAACTAGGGACCCTCGCATCCAATTTCACTGAGCCCATAGCAACTAATTTTACCGAGCCCCCTAGCGTAACCACTGGTAGCCCTTAGCATCCAATTCCAGCAGGGTGTCTAGCAACTGATTTCGTTGGCCCCCTCGTAACCTTTTCCACTGGGGATCCCTAGCATCCACTTCAACCGGGGCCCTAGAAATCCATTCTAACGGAGCCGCTAGCATCCAATTTAACCGTTTGCCTTTGCCATATACAGCTGACATTGTTTTTATTTTCTGTGTATGGGTATTGGTTCCTACCACTACCTCCTAGCCTTGTTATTAGCGGGAATGCAACTCTCCTGATTTCAGTTTGCCTATCTGCTATTTCCGTCTTATCTTTAATCGTTTGAGGGTTTTTCTCTTATATTTACAGTCTCAAAAACCATCAGTAATTAAATAAAAAACAAGTTTTTTTCACCTGAAAGCAAGAAGCAACATTAAAACTTAAACGAACAGAAAATATTACGTATATGAGATGGATTGCTTTTTTCTCTTCATGATACTTATACATTGACTTTTCTCCTCGTGAAACTGATTTTATTCATGAAACTTGTTGCGTGCTGATTTTTGTTCGTGGAACCTTTTACGTGCTAATTTTTGGTTCCTGAAACTTGTTACATGTTTACTTTTCTCTTCGCGAAACTTGGACATTGATTTTCTCTCCTCGTCAAACTGATTTTGTTTATCCAACTTGCTCCGTGTTGATTATTGTTATTAGAACATGTCACAAGCTGATTTTTGTTTGTGAAACCTGTTACATGTTCCTTTTTCTCTAGTAGATAATAATTTTCATTCAGATTACGACCATATGACTGGTAATATACGTGGATTTACTCATGCAGAATGTAATAAAAACTTTAAAGTTGCTAAACATATCCCTACTGCAATGTATAATCTCTCTAAGTATGACTCCAATTTATTTCTTAGAGAATAAGCATCTGTTCCACATATCCACAGTAATGATCAACAAATCCAAAGAATTTTATTTCAAGCTTATTTTCAAACATTTACGGAAAAAGAAATAGAAAAGAGATTATTTGTTCATCGTAGAAGCTTTAAATAATTGAAAAGGACAGAAAAGGTAAAACATATTCCCCGTTCACTGCCCGTGTACAGACAATCCCCCAGTCTTGACACGTCTTAACAGGTCCTTGCCAAAATATCTATTTTATTCTTCTTCTATTTTTATTCTTCATCTATTTTATTCTTTTATTCTTCAAATATCTATTTATTTATATTATTATCATATTATCGTTATATTCCGGACCATTTGCCGTGAAATTAATGTTCTGAATTAGAGAAAAACGGAAAAATCGAACTGTGTACAGAATGTTAAACATTGTAAGAACATCCCTTTGGGTACACTACAATAGGGTTTAAATAAATACAACAGGCTCTAGCCTCATCTGAAAAAAAAACATACTTTGCGCCCTCGGGCTACAGTATACAGTCTGGTCAATCAATACAGATTTTGGGACTTGTATGATATAGCGCCAACCACTGACGATACGTTCATCCATTGACACATTGTAGAACCGTTTTTTCCCGTTAATTTCTTGCAGCTTAGCTTGAGACAAGACAAAGTGACAGAATAGATGGGAAATATATAATTTGCCCCCCCCCCCCCCCCCCCCCCCCCCCCCCCCCTTCTCCTAGGGAATGGCTTTGGATGCCAGTAACTTCCAATAATGAAGAGTACATAAATGTTTTCTAAATAAAACAAAAAAAGTATGATATTGAGTTTGTAATGCAGTTATAGAATAGCTTACACTATGCTTGGTGACTAATATCCAACTAGCCAAGTATACTAGCTGATTATTAACAGCCTAATTGTCCTAGTAGTCATCTCAGTATGATAGTTGTTTTTATGGCCTGATTCAATTTTGCTGTATAAGTGTTTTTTTTTTCTCATCTTTAAGGTTTGAAATTAACTATTGGTATCAAAATTTATTTTTTTAGAGTTTCGGTTACTATTGAGCCGGGTCGCTCCTTATTACAGTTCGTTACCACAAACTGTTTGACTTATTGGCTGGCGGAGAACTTCAAAGAATCTGAAACCCCACAAATAGATTTTCTACGTAAAATTTGCAACGTTTAATGGATTATAAAAAGGAGGTATTGGCAGGGTCGTGTCCAGGATTTTTGTTTAGGAGGCACTTTTGTTTGAGGGGAGAGAGAGGAAAACTTTAAAAAACGTAGCAAAAATTTGCAGTCAGAAAGTAATTTGAGTGTTTACGACCGGACAATAATAAACAATTCCTAGTTAAATAGTCTACTAAATCAAGAAATGCTGTTGAAAATTCTAGAAATATTGAGTTAGCGAAGGCAAACAATTGCTAATTCTAAGCTTTCTGTAAAATTTTTAAGTTTTCTCTGTAAGCTGGTTCTCAGAATATTTTCAAAATATTAGGGAAAGTTTGTCTTGAAGTCAATCGTTTACCGTCTCTGAAATGTTCTTCTTTTATCCTCTTAATATGATTCCTCTTAATATGATTCTTAATAATTGGCCTCGGCGACATCCCCGAATGGGTCTGGCACAAGCAGGTCAGTCAGCCCATCAACGCCCGCAACATGGGTAAGGGGCGGACCTACTTCTCGCCGGGCGAACGCGAGCGGATGCAGCGCATCATCGGCGCCGAGCTCGCGGATCTGGGCTACGCGCCGGCCACCGAGGACCCGCCCGCTGGCTAATAGGCCCTGGGCACCGAGCGGCCCGCGCGACCGGCCTGACGCCCGCAGTGGTTCATCGCGAGACTTCCGCGGGCGCGCGTCGGTCGGGATCGGGGACAGGTGGGCGTCTGCATTCATTTAACATTCAATACAGCAAAATAAGTGCATTGGCAAAATTTTCATTGTACACAAAATCAATTCTGCTTTGAGATGCTGGCAAAATTAGTAGCTTGACAAAATTTTCTTCGGTACACAATAATTTGATAGCTACACAATAAAAGCCGAGAAAAAGAAATAATAGAATCGGAATCGGTTTTAGAATCGGTTTTATTTGCACAATCTCGTAGTCATAAAACTAAATGGCGCTTGTGCTTACAAAAAAAGGATTAAATCAAACAACGAAAAAATCAGAAGATTCTTTTATTTATTTGAATCTGCTTATTTAAGCAGATTCAATACCGTGATTCAACCGTGGTTTTCTGCCACCGTATATTTTCCGCCACCCAGGAAATCTTGCATCATCAAGAGGATTAGTTGGGTCAGAATAGGCAGGTTAGGTTAGTCTATGTCTGTGTTTTGTCTATATCTGTGTCTATGTCTATTTCTATATTTATGTCTATGTCTGTTCTTATGTCAATGTCTATATCTATGTCTATGTTTTTGTCTATATCTGTGTCTTTGTCAAGTCTATCTCTATGTATATTAGGAACATGATCTTTAATCTTTTTATTACTGTCAGTAATTCTTCCTCACAAAACAACTCTTCCTTCACAACTAAGGTATCACAAACTTTTTAATTTTTCTCCATAACTTTTCCTGTAACTGTGACTCGGTTAAGCATATTCTCAAAATTTTCCATCCATCTCTCTTTAACTCTTTCCTGATCATTAATTGTGGCCCCGTTCCTATTTTTAACTGGGGAAAGGCCGCATTGACTAATCCATCTCAATTTATTAACATGCCAGCACAATATTTTACTATTATGCCATCTACGAAAATACAAGAAGAGGCTTTTTTTTCGTTGACAAAGGCTTCCGGACATGAAGTCCAGATATTTGGACTCTTATTATTATCAGTTGAAAAAAGTTGTGTTTTTGCTATTTTCCGCTGTCTTATTTGAAATATTATACCCGTTCTTCTATATTTTTATTTCATTCTATTTCTCTCTTGTAGTCTCTTATATTTGTTGTTTTGTTTTACCTGTTCTTTTTATTTGTAGTTATTGTTTCATTGGCGAAAAAGTTAACCTCTTAAGTGTTTCTCCATCTGAACTCACATGCATCTATTGATTCATAGAATTTTGCTAAAGCTCATGCCATATGAGTTTTGGCTCTTCCGACCTCTTCACAAGTTTCATATGAGCTCTTATCTCTTGTTATGCTTTATTTTCCAACTAGTTTCTGGGTTTTGTGCTCCTTCATTTCCTTTTGAAGATTTGTACCATATAATTATTTACCATATGACTATGGTTAATACCATATCATATAATTAAGCCGTTTAGTACCAAATGATAATTCAATGATAATTTAGATTCTAGAGATATCTAACCACCTGGAACAATCAAGGCATACCAGGAATGGCGCCATACCGAGCGTTCTTGCGCCAAAACGTGTTGTCCAGTTTGGCCTGCAAGAGGCGGAGGATGAGATTGGAACCCAATCCTAGTCAGATCGCGGAAGGATCGAGGCAACGTACCGCCTCCACACGCCTCACCGCCACCGCCTGCACTTGCGGGAATACCACGTAGAACCAGACGAGCAGCAGAGCAACGGTCAAAGCCAGCAGCAGGTGACCAAACCTACATACACACACATACACACACACACACACACACACCCACACAAGATCAGTGCCTGGGGTGGGGGAGAGGGGTGCGGTGGGGTGGGAAGGGATTCTGGAGGGGGAGGGGCTGGCGCATTGAATGACTACAAGTGGAGGTATCCTTGCACATGCATATGTCATTTCTTTTATTAAATCAACTACCACAAATACAAAATAAGTACATGGGAAGCCCATTGACGACAAACCCGTTATTCACTAGACAAAGTTGGATTATCTTCATCCAAATTTACTGAAGATAGCTGGCAAATTTTAACCACAAAGTCAGAATCTATCATTTTTGGGCATTTTTATTACATGAAAAGATCACGCAACGATAATTATATTTATTGACATTTGCATAATCTGATAGCACACACATAATTCTGTAAGATTTTTATCTCTGAACCCTTGCTCTTTTAGCACATTAATATCAATTGTTCACATTGTTCTCTTTTAATAATCAACGTCATTTTATTTTTACTGATTTCATGTATGGCTGAATAATAAAGAAGCTCGAATACTAATTATATATATGAGAGCTCACTGTTTCCTGGGTGGCGTGATAAGTTTCAATGAATTGTAGCAACATTATGCGTATTTAGATCAGTTATCCTCTGGGTGGACTATTCACCTTTCATTCATGTTCCATCCTCCATATGTTTTCAGTGAAGTTTTTATTCATTATCATTTCTCAGCTTCTGGAGTGTCTCGTGTATCCCTGACATTAGTGCAAGTACTTTACAAATCAGCCAATTTTGTGTTCACAGTTGCTCTGACTAACAATTTACAATGACTAACACTTTTTTCATTCAATGCAAAGTTGAGACAAAAGAGACCGAGTAGATTTTTTCAAGTAATCGTCTTACTTCACACGCTGCCTCACCATCAGAACTAGCAGAGAATCCGAAATTCGTACTCATTCTCTCGGGATACATGGTAGAGGGATTAATGTTGAGCACGCCTATCGACTATGCAGTTGTCAGTGTTTGCGTCATGTGTGGGCCTAGCCTGGGGGCCATTCGCTGGCGACGTGACCTAAACAGGGAACCGTACGACTCCAAATCAGTATTCTGTAAGCAGTCTAAAGTGTCATCATTGCTTGAGTTACAAAGAGTAAGTTGTGCCCAGCAGCCAGTGTGATTGGCACGTGTAGCCATGATATAATTTTTGAGCAATACAGCAGACCATCCTTGAAAGATTGACTTGAACATTTCTCACCTTAATTATTGGACTTGATGGTCCAACGGTTAAGGTGTTAGTTTTCAAACCAATGGGTCGTGGCTTCGAATCCCCTCCTCTCCGGTAGTGAAAAAAGAAAGCATGCTACTGTAGTAATGCTCCATTCGGTGATATATATAATAATTGCTATGTGTCTGCTGAGTACTTTTCACATTTCCTACACGATAGCGAGTCCCATGGCGAAACTTTGATATAAGTACAGTCCGCTTGTTCAATAGTGTTGACTTACCAGCCTCACTAAGAAGGTTTGCACAAAAAATAATCTGTATGTAGTTTTCGCTAATAATTTAAAATCACAAATTTCTTAAACTCCGGTAAAGATAAAACCCCAGTTACTCGCCAAAGAGGGGCTTCTCAAATACCATGCGACTGTGGCAATTACTATCTTGGCAGAACTCAATAGAAAAACGCTGTTTTTCTAGCTAAAAGCAGAAAATTCTGCTTTAGCTTGCCATATACTTTATTATCCACACAATACTTCTTGAAAAATCTTCTCTAATTAGTAATGATTTGGGAAAAAACAGATGGTTCGCGGTAAATTCAATATCTGCCAAAATTGCAAAATAATAACAAATACATCCAAGAAAGAATTGGATTGAAACTTTTAATGCCCATCTCCAATCAGCTTTAATTTCTTTGGTACAACTTTGATTTGATTTTTCACAACCAAAATGTTTTCTTGCTCGATTAACAACAGTTTTATAAAAACCATCATCTTCAAAAGAATATAAAGCAATACCTTTTTCGCCTTCAACTTGATATTTTGTCAATTGTTTTTCAATTGAATCACGATTTGCAAACGCATGATAAGTTTCAAATAAAGCATTCGAAAAAAATAAAGAGAAAGTCATTTAGCCAAAAAAAAAAAAAAAAAAAAAAAAATGCAAATTTCGTTTTAATCTACGCTAAAGTTTTTTAATGTTTTAAAAAGATGAGTTGAGAGAAAGAGTCAAACTTTAGCGTAATGAGCGGGGCGTTGATGAGGAAGCAGCCCCTTTTATATACGAAGTAATTTCTCTTCGTTTTAAGTTTTAATGTCGCTCCTTACGTTCAGTTGAAAAAACTGGTTTTTTTATTTAATTCTCCTAAGGGGCAACAAATATGCTGTCCACTGCAAGTTTCTTGTTTTCAACGGTAACAATTGTTCAGAATCACTTTACTGCGGTGGTTTTAGTATCCCCCTGTTAAATCGTTTCGCTGGCTTGGCATAACAGTTTGCGATTTTATGAATGCTCTCCCATCTCGTGTTGTCAAAGACATTAGTGATAAGCTGATGCTCGGTTACTCTAAGATTGTAGCAAATCGTGAACACTATAAGAGATTAAATAAAAAAAAGTTTTTCTTAACTGAAAGTAAGGGGCGTTGAGTTTCCTCCTCAACGCCCCGCTCTTTACGCTAAAGGCATACTTCCATTACGCCTTAAAAAAACGGGTTACATGAATCCTGACATTAGGATAATTGGTTTCCCCATCCCAGCATCCTTGAGATGCGTTCTTCATTTATGATTAAAGTAAAATAACGAGAAACAAACACGAAAAAATCGCCCACCCCCTAACTCCCCTAAAGAGAGTAGATCCTGAACGGTTACGTCGATCATGTATCTACGACATTTGCTCATTCTACTCACCAAGTTTCATGCCGATTTCTCTATTCTAAGCGTTTTTCAAGATTTTTGGTTTTGCCCTCAAACGAATTGTCTATTAACAAATGAAATGACATCATTTTTATACCATCCTAATAAGGGGATTAATGCCAAATTTGCCTCTCACTCAATCGGACTATCTGTCTTGGCTTTTTCTGCAATTAGCCATTGCTTGATGCCCACAATTATTCGATTTTAATTAAAAACTTTAAATAATACATCAAAAAATTTATTTATATACATTTCTGTTATGTTTTACAAGTTGGAAAAATATTTTGGGGGAGGAGAACCAATAGATAACACTTAGATAAGAATTAACTAATGAATAAAAGAAATCCCTAAAACCGTGGCTTTACAGAGAAAATCCTACCCGAAGATAATCCCCTTTTCTTTCTAAGAAAAATGCCACAGATTTCCCAAGAACAAACATTACATATAAGCCTGAGCAATGGGTAAATTACATAAGTGTCAGCAATTTCCCAATGAGTAGTGGAGGGGAGGGGTCATGTCATCCTTATACACATAGTTAGTGGACCTTTCAACAGAATTAAGTAGATATCTCAAAATTATGATCAGATGTTTTTGGTGAAAAATTGGCATGGGAGGGGCAATAGTTGACATCCAATAACTGAGTGTCTATATTTGTCGTTCCTTTTATTTGACCTGGTTTGACCTGACTATTTAGGAAGGAATACACCAGGGTGGGGCTTCATTACCTCTAAAACTGGAAAGCTCAACAAAAAGGTTGATTTCTAAGAACTGGATAGTTTCATTACATCATTGTTTCAAATCAATTGGCTCTGTCACAATTTTCAAGTTTTGAACCAGAAAATGGCTGAAAATGCTACTTTTTTGTGGCACGAAGGGTAAGAGAACTTTTAATTTACGTTCAAAAAAGCCCTCAGCCCATTTCCTCCCTCGAAAAATAGATTTTTCACAAATTTGAGAATTTTATTTGAATTGTGTTTTTATGGCACTTGGTATATACCAAGTACCATATAGCGATCGCAAATTCTGATGGTCTGTCCTGGTTTTGCTAGTTTGGGCACTTCCAGATAAGCTAGGACGATAAAATTTGGCGGGTGTATTAGGAACCAGACCAGACTAAATTAAAAATAGTCGTTTCCCCGATTCGACCATCTGGGAGGAGTGGGGGGACGGTTAATTCGGAAAAATTAGAAAAATGAGGTATTTTTAACTTACGCCCTTCTCGCAAAAAATACAAAATTCCACACTTTTGTAGATAGAAGCTTGAAACTTCTACAGTAGGGTTCTCTGATACGCTGAATCTGATGCTGTGATTTTCGTTAAGATTCTGTGACTTTCAGGGGGTGTTTCTCCCTATTTTCTAAAAAAGGCAAATTTTCTCAGGCTCGTAACTTTTGATCAGTAAGACTAAACATGATGAAACTTATATATTTAAAATCAGCATTAAAATGCAATTCTTTTGATGTAGCTAGTGGTATCAAAATTCGATCTTTTAGAGTTTTGGTCAAAAATTTGGTGGCTGCTATTTAAAAGTTTAAGGTATTGTATCGTTGTTGAAAATAAAAAGCTGTAACTTGCATTATTTAGGTTGTAACTATATTTATTTAGGTTGTAACTTGCATAATAAAAGTGTAAGAATGCGGAAGTTCTGCTTCTGGTATTGTTTTCAGTATTAAAAATCGCACTAAATCTGCTTATAAAAAATACCTTCGTGCAGTCCGATTTCGGGGTCATGATTTTCCATCAAATCCAAGTGATTGGAAGAAAGTTTTAAATTCTAGTAAAATTATTAGTATCTGCTTGTTTTCACCAAATTTATTTGATACAACATGATGTATTAGTGTGTACAGGGTTGCCAAAACAGTTAGTTCTTAAAAAGTTACATTGTCCAATTTTGCCTGCTAAGCAGTGATTATAGGTGCAACAATAAGGGAAAGTTTGTGCATGTTGTGGTACGATATCGATATAGGAACTAATCTTTGGGCATTTCTATTTATTTCCAGCTTTTTAAACTATCTACTTTTTATCAACTGCTGTTTTAGCCTATTTTCAACGGAGAGGGGAGCCGTACGCCCATGACTCGAGATAGAGAAAATTTTTCTCATCTCCTCCTCTTTGATAGTATTCTAACTTCTGAGGGAAAATACTATCCTCCCCTTTAATCGAAGTTTTAATCTAGGCGTAAAATAGTCTAATATCGATTATTTTCCATACATATACAAATTTTGCTCTATACTTGGAATATTTTCATTTTTACGGACACAAAAAAAAACACGAAAATATCATATACACAGAGAAGATATCCCACACCTCTCTTCTTTTTTATGTTATTCTTTGTAAATCTAAATGTGCAAAATAGTTTTATATCTAATTGCTAATCTCAGCACATCCTGAAGCACATAGTCTAATTCTGGTGCTAATCTCAAAGCATCCTGAAGTTGAGATTGTTTAATTTTGAACAGACATCTGACAAATAACACAACTTGGATAGTCATAAGTCATTTTGGAACATTTTCGATGGGTTAAAAGCATTTCAATTCCGTCATTTAATAACAATAATATTCTTAAACTTCGACCATTTCACAACCTTGACGACCTCTGTAGTTGGAGTCCGCATCCTTAGAGAAATTTGAAAATAAACGGCTGTTAAGGCTATGGCTCTCGTTTTGCTTTTTGGTTTCCCCTTTCTGTCTTTCTTTCTTTCTTTCCTGTCCTTTCCTTTCCTTTCCTTTCCTTTCCTTTTTCTTTTGTTCTTTCTTTCTTTTCTGCTCTTTTCCTTTCAGTTTTCATTTGCTTTGATACTTTCGTTTTTTCGGTTTTCATATCTCGTTTTATTCTTTCATTTTGCTTGCCACTTATCTTTCTCCTGATTATTCACATCTTGAAAGTATTTTTTCTATATTTATTTATTTTACAATTAAAAACTAAAGAAAATGAGTATATTTTGCCAAAAGATGATAAGAGGGAGTGTAAAAATTATCAACAAATCAGACTGGTCTTAGTAGGTCTGCATTTTATTTTTTTAATCCTTTTCAATTGGATAGCGCCACCACCTACAGTGTTACTAGAAAAATTTCTTCCTCACAAAGCGACCAAGGGAAAAAACTTTTGGCCTTTTCTGTCCCTTTTTGGGCCTTATTTTTATTAATATTTTCTTCTTCTTAGGGGTTTTGCTAGCCAAAGGACTTAAGAACAAGAATTTAAAGCCATTAGGGAATGGACAGTTATTTAAGCCGATTGGGAAGCCTAAAATCTTGGAAAATGCTTAGAGTGGAGGGATTGGGATGAAACTTAGTGGGAAAAATAAACACAAGTCCTAGATACGTGACTGACATAAACAAAACGAATTCACTCTCTTTTGGGGAGTTCTGGGGAGGGTTAATTCCGAAAAATTAGAAAAAATGAGGTATTTTTAACTTACGAAGGAGTGATCAGATCTTCATGAATTTCATTGAATGAAATTTCATATTTATAAGGACCTCGTAACTGTGATCTCATGTTTTAAATCCCGACCGGATCCAGTGTCATGTCCGAGTAAAGATAGGGGTATAAATATGAACTGTTTATAAGCACTAACTCAAAGAGTATGAGTAACTTACTCATACTCTGATTACTCATTACTCATACTCATAATTGGCACTAGTGATGACAAAAAAAACTTGAACGTAATCAAGCATTTGATGTTTTTTTTTTGGTATGTCTCAGCGCAATAAAAAGCCAAAAGTAGTGTGATTAATATAATTGGCAAAAATAGTGTAGTAATGATTGTCTGATCTCAAGTTTCAAAAAAAAAAACACAAACAAAGCTTGGAAAATGTGTTGGGGGGGGGGGGGGGAGAATTTAGGAAGATAAAAATATCTTCCCGCGTTTTAGTGTTTGCTCTGCATCCATTTGTGAAAGTTTCATTCATGGAGCCCTACGACTTTTTCCACGACCGGAAAACCACCGGTCTTCAATTTTCTTCACGACAAACTTAATGAAAACGAATCGTTTGAGACACACAATTTGTTTCAAATGCCGTTGTTAAATGAAAGCCATTTTTCAAATATAGATTTGTTTCAAAGGAGTTGTTAAATGAAAGCCATTTTTCAAATATAGATGGCACCGCCAAGAATAAGTACACCGACGTCAGTATAGAATATCCAAATGACCCTGACAACTATGGTATGATGCTTTGATGCTGTGATCCGTTGGGTTGACAAAAAGACTTTGAAAACGACAAGTTGGAGTTTTCAAGTCAAATATGATACCTTCCTCAAAATAGCAAGAACCTCCTTTTGGAAACAGAGAATCATTAAAAGATACAGACAGTTTTAAGAACTGCTTCATTTGGTTATTAAACGTATTGTTTCTAAAGATACCATTACCCTTAACAGTGCTAAAAATCAGAACCTGTTGGATGTCGTAAGGAAAGATTTATGGGAAACTGGAATTTTTTGGTGGCTATAAAGAGAGAGGCCCTGAATACATTGGATTAGAAGAGCGCGCGTAGCTATGTTGGCCTCAAGTGGCTTGGTTCTGCGGCGAGTGGTTAGTAGTGGTTCAGAGCTTTGCTACCAAGTGTCAAACTGAATCTTTCTGATGGTCGAAGAGACTAGAACTAACACTTAGACTGCGGGACACAGTGTGCAATAAGAAAGTCCCGTGTGGTTTGAGAAGTCAAATCCAATCGAATGTAAGTTATGCTTTGGCAGATTTGGTGCTTCTGGACGTGCTGGGACGATGAAAATTGGTAGGCGTGTCAGGGGCCTACACAAATTGACTTGATAAAGTAGGTTTTCTCGATTTGACCATCTGGGGAACTGAAGGAAGAGGAAAAAATTAGGTATTTTTAACATACGAGTGGGTGATCGGATCTTAATGAATTTTGATATTTAGAAGGACCTCGTGTCTCGAAGCTCTTTAAATACCTGCCGGGATTAAGCCTCTGATTTTCCTTTTAAGTCAATCTATTGATTCTTAGAATTTTGCTACTTGACCAGATAATTGCATGCTATAAAATCCCAAATAAAGGCTTTACGCATGTATCTAGGTTCTTAATAAATGTCCTACTTTGCCAGAAATCCCAAGAAACCATGGGAAATTAAACATTTCACAATTTTTTTTTGGGGGGGGGGGACGAAGCCCTCCCCCCTACGTACGTGCCAGGCTTGATAGAGTTTGCATTGACTATAGATTTACTCCGTAATTAGATACCAGATATTATAGAAATAAAGTATAGAAATTATAGAATTATAGAAATATATTATAGAAATAAAAGTAATCGACATGATCGAGTTCTCCGGCATCGAGTTCCGGCACGTCGACAACCGTCTCATGAGCCTGCAATTGGTCCAGCTCGGACTGAGCAACGCCGCCATGTTCCGCCCGGATGGAAAAGTCATTCAACCCTCGGAAGCGTTGTACAAAAAACACATCCTGGTCGAACGAGGCAGCTTCCGCCCCGTCACGCATGTGAACCTAGACATGATCCGGTGCGCCCGGGAGAAATACTTGGAAGAACCGGAAACCACGGAATCCGACGTCGTCTCCATCATGGAAATCACCATGATAAAATTTAAATAAAAAAAATACATTTAAAATGTTTTAACTTTTTACTTTCTAATTTCTACAATGGGTTTGTTAACCAGGGGGTACCAAATAGCTATTCTTGCCCCGGGCGCTGATGGGACTAAATCTGTCTCAGCTCCTTAGCACTCAATGGCTCCAATTAGGAGGAGGGAGCCTATATTTTGAAATTTTTTCTTATTTTCTTTTTTATTGGAAAACTTTTTGTTTTAGTTTGATTGGAAAAACAAACTAAAGCTGTCAATAAAAATTATAGAACGAAAGAAAAAGCAGCTCATCACTTCAAAACTTAATTCTGCTCTAATTCTTACATCTATTTTCAATGTTGTAATAAGTACAAAAGAAAATATTTGTAATATAATTCGTTTTCAGTATAGCGCCAATAATGCAGCAGGTTTTACAGAAGGAGGTTTGAGAGAAGGAGGCAAAACCCAAACTCTTGTTTGTAGTGATTTGTGTTTGTTTCAAGCTTGAATACCATATTCAGTTTAAGTTTCGCTCGTTTTAAGACTTATCTATTCACTTACATTATTACCTAATTACCTAATTTTCGTAGTACTACTGTTTTAAGAGGTAGAGTTAAGAGAAAGAGTCAAACTTTAGCGTAAAGAGCGGGGCGTTGAAGAGGAAAAGGCCCTTTCATATACGGAGTAATTTCTATTCGTTTTAAGTTTTAATGTCGCTCCTTACTTTCATATAAAAAAACTTTTTTTTTTATTTATAACTTTTTAAGTTATCTTTATCCCTCTTTAAAATTGTTATATGTGTGATATTGAGATACTGAGAAATGTTGCCAAGAAACCGTACAATTCAATTACAAGCTTTCCAGAAAAGCTCGTCAACCTGGGCCTAAGTAAACTTAATCTTAAGTGAGGATGGGAGACGTGAGCTATGTAAATATTTTTCTGAAGTTTATTAATTCTGAAGTTTAGTCAAAATCTAAATTTTCGTTTTATTGGAAAAATAACTTAAGTTGTACCATAGTGCCGCTAGGTGCCTCAAATCCAAAATGGAGGACAAAAATACGTGTTTGTCAAAATGTGAAGACATGCAGTTGCAATATGATAGTATGGGGTAATCGATAGCATAGGTTCCAAATGTGAACGAAAAAAAACCTAATTTGTACCGTAGTGTCACTAAAATAAGGTAAATTTTCTCAGGCTCGTAACTATTGATGGGTAAGACTAAACTTGGTGAAATTTATATATTTGAAATCAGCATTAAAATTCGATTCTTTTGATGTAACAATTGGTATCAATGCCATTTTTAGAGCTTCGGTTACTATTCAGCTCGATCGCTCCTTACCACAGTTCGTTACCACGAACTGTTTGATAGCGCCGACACTCAAAAAGTGAATTTAGGTTAATCTTCATGAAATATACTTAAGTATGATGAAAATATAATCCTTTTGAAGCAAATTTTGGCTAGGTTGATAACTTGACAGATGCTTCCTAAGTGTTGCAATTGGTAGAAGATAGTCTTGAGTGTACTCAATGCAGTTTTGCTGGTATTTAAAGGTGAACTTGTATCCAGAACAATTCTCAAGCAGACTCACTTCGCCTACTAGTTTGGTAAGGGGATTTCCTCTATTTGAAAGCAATATTGGAATATAACCATCATTCTTGTAGCAAATTCCTTTAATTTGCTTGGTTAATTAAGAAAAGTAATTAATTTTTACCTATAAAACGCAATGTTGTATTCAAGTGCTATAAACCCCTTATTTTTCCAAGTTGTAGTCATTCTTCAATCCGAAATCTATGAGATAATATCCTATGTATACACCTCATCGATGTTAGAGTTGTAGTTTTACTTCTATTCTAGGAATTCAAATATACTTCGGGAATTTGCAAATCGGCCAAAAAATATTGCTGCAAAACTGACTTGGGATTTTTTCTTATTTCACTGACGCATTGAGAATAGCAAGCGTTCTCAACTTTGCACATGAGAAAAAAAATGAATGAAGAACAATCTGCCTTAAATTACAGTTTACAAAACACTGAATGTACTGGTAGCCCTGTCTAAAAACAAGGAAAATAAAAAAATAAATTAAGACACATGCTATCAATGCAAAATGCAAAAAAAAATAAAAAATAAGTGTTTTTCGAGTGGGAGGCTAAACATCTCTAAATGCAGATTTCTAAGCTCACATTCTGATGTTTCAAGCAGAAAAAAAAAACGGTTTGAAACTGCATACCAAAGGTGCAGTTTTTATTTTGATTTGTAACATTTTCAAGCTATTTTTTAATGTAAGAAAAGTTTACTCAGCAGCAAATTCTTACTGGTATTTTAAACCTCCTGGCCGTGCCCATGGCCGTCCTGGTCGCCGTCCTCATGGCCTTCGGCCGCCTGGCCGCCGACAACGAGATCATGGCGGCCCACGCCGGCGGCGTCAGCCTGTCCCGCCTGCTGTTGCCGGTCCTCGGGGCCGCCGCCTTCCTCGCCCTGCTCATGATGCTGTTCAACGACCGCGTCCTGCCCGAGTGGAACCATTCCGCCCGCACCCTGACCACCGACCTCAAGCGGCGCAAGGCCGCCCTGGTGCTCAAGCAGAAGGAAGGCGTCTTCATCGACGACCTCGGCGCCACAACAACGCTAACAGATGAGTTCAATTAACTGTTAATTTGGTAAATTTATCCTAATTTAGATTATTTATGAAAATTCTTTTCATAGTTGAGATAGTAAAAATCAGAAGAATCTGGCAACCATGACTTAATTATTTTTCAAAATCTAGTGGTTTCATTCAAGCACGAACAGTTTTTCAGTACATTTCTAATGTTTTCGCTTGTAATTTCTATTAAAGATACTTATACAAATTGTAGAATAAAGTTAAGGTGGTGCCCTTGAGATTAAGACGTCATAATCCTTTTGCATACACAAGTTTATCCATTTAAAAAAGTATGTAGCATTGACGTCACTTGTCTTCAATAATCTTTTTTCTCAGGGTTAGAAAGTGGACAAGTAATCCCGGACAATCGAGGTGGTAATCCGAGTAACCTCTGACGTCATGTGTATTTCATAAAACGCTTGGATTAGTCAGATAAGTAATCGGACAAGTAAAAGAACACGGGGTAACAGACCTTGCAAAAGAAATAGAAGACAAATTTATCGCCTTTCAGAGCACAGAATTTTTAGAATTTTTGCCTTTAGTAAGTAGCCTAAGTTTGCTTTTTCACGGGATATTTTCATCCTTGATCCCTTGAAACGCTTAAGGAGAATAATCCCAAATATGCTTACCGTATTGCCGGTTGGACTAATTCCCAGATATTTTTTGCTCTCAGTTTTACCAGCTTTCTCATAGACCGGAGAATAACTGATGCCTTCAAATCATTTGGTGAAGATTTGGTCCTTCCTACTTCTTCAAGGATACCATGGAGCTGCTTTGCAGTGATCTGGGGACACGGTCTGTATAGTTCTGGTGTAGAAAATTTCGGCTGGGGGCTTTGTAATTCTCTACAAAATAAAGCTTTGAGAACAATAGGTAGATATGTCCAGAATGTGCATGACACCTGTGCTTGCTTTACGTCGCTGAAGCTCCTTAATGTCGGTCAGATAAGAGATTACCAGACTCCTGTATTTGTGTTTCAGTGTATGAATGGCCTAGCCCCGGATGTCTTTAATAGTTTTTACCAACAAATAGTGATCTGCATAATTATGGAACAAGGGATAGTGATGATAAAGTTGTGGATTTACGTCATGGTACCAGGTCTTCATTCTCAATGAAACACCTGGGTCCAAGTGTGAATAGGCAGCCCTGGAGAGGGGCGGCGATACAAAAGTACGGTTTTATGCCACCACTTTCCTTGGACAATTCTTTAGAATAGCTTGAGTGAGTATAAATCATGACTATTTTTTCCATAAACGATGTTTTTAAATACATTTTTTATGCCCAGTGAAGGCTTTAGAACCGAGTCAAATTGGAGCTAGTGCTGCTAAGTCCATTTACTTTAAGGACAAGTAGCACAGAATTACTATTTAGGCGCAACGCGACCACAGGGCAAGGGAAAACTGGTTAAGGTCATTTGCCCAACATTCTTCGAAGATAGCGTTTAAAATCAAGCTTTGTTGTTTGTTTAATATCGAAAAAATTATCCTTTAAAGGGCTGCCGCAAGCTATCCACATTTTTAGCCACAATTTTAGCCCGATTTCTTATAGTTTTGAGCTCTGGGTCATTCTTCCAAATTGAACTTCTTGATTGGGCTCAAAAGCGACATAGGGGAACAGCTACCTCTTCAGACCTCTTTAAGCACGATACGACGTGGCTATAATAAATATTAAGCTGAATTCTGGCTTGTGGGGACCCAACGCTTGTACACAACCTACGTATATAGAATAAAAATTGTTTATGAATATAATCATTCTCAAAACGAGTCATATGACATGTGTCACGTGCCATGTGTCACATGTCACAGGACAGGTTGCTTATGAAGCTTCGTTCTACACAAAAATTCTTCGCGTATCTTCTTCGGGAATTGCAAATGTTAAGTAAAAGAAGGTGACATGCACGAAATAAACTATGCTGACAAGCGGTTAAACAAGTCCATTGATCGGGGGGGGGGGGGTTACTTTTGGTCGATACCTTAAAAGAGGAGGGGGGGGGGGGGGAGAGGTTGGGTTGGGTGTGGGGGAACCAAAAATGATGGAAAACGCTTAGATTGGAGGGACCGGGGTGAAACTTGGTGGGGAAAATAAGCAGAAGTATTAGATACGTGATTTACATAATTGGAACGGATCCGCTCTATTGGGGGGGGGGGTTTAATTCTGAAAAATTAGAAAAAATGACGTATTTTTAACTTACAAAGGAGTGATCGGATCTACATGAAACTTAATATTTAGAAGGACCTTCTAACTCAGATCTCTTATTTTAAATCTCAACCGGATCCAGTGTAATTGGGGGTCATCAGAAGAAATACAGGACGATTGCTGTATTTGTGGTCGAAATATATAGACTTTTGTATCTGTTTTCACTGTCTAATGGATTGGACTTATCCCCATTTGAAAGTTTATTTGTACACCATATATACTTTATTTGTGCCTTTTGATACATGGCTTAAAATTCTTAGTACACCAATGCTTAAAGGAGATATAAAAGAATAAACCTTGTAATAAATAACCTAGAATGTAAGCAGCAAAAAAAATCCACCGGGAAAAAGGGGAAATTTCATGAGTATGTAGGGGTTTCACTTCATTGAAAACCTTTCAAAAATCTAAAAATCTGATGAATTTGGCAAAAACTTTAGATGAATGGGCCAGACAATTGTCATTTTACTTGCGAAGCCTAATTTCGTCTGATTTAACCATTACTGTGTATGTATATTTTCATTACCATTACATGTACTGTGTAAGGATGTTTACTACTTTTTTATATATACTTTTGAGCGAATATATTAGTTACATAATATGATTACTTTACATTTTCCCAATCATATTCTTCAATGCTGTTTATAGTGTAAAATTTTACATTTTGGCTTCTATATTCATAATCGTCAGTAACTTATTTCTAACCTCAGGGTGGTCATATTTAAGAAACTCATTTACCACACTATCAGCACCTGCAGCTTATTTTTTTAATCCTTTTAGTACTGTTGCTAATTCTTCCTCACAAAACAAATTATAAGAAGCAATAAGTACTGCTTGTAAATAACGAAAGAAAAACGAACTAAAAGAAAAACAAATGGGTAGCCTAATATATTGCCAGTTTGCAGCTATAATTTTTCACAAACATTGTTCTCTGCTAGCAACAAAACTGTCAGCCCTTAATGTTCCGAAGATTTTGCTCCAGATCTGCCCCTGGTATCTCCTATGGGCGTAGTTATGGAATTTCCCACGGGGACTAGCCAACCAGCTAGAAGGGACGTTACCCTTCTATCGTAGCTTAACTCGAAACTCGCATTGGTGGATTTCTCATGTAAAAAGGGAGGGAGTGTATGGGTTTTTAGGGGATACTGCCAACCCTTACCCCCTAACTACGCCCATGGACTTGTCTTAAACTATGCAGTTCACGGACTGTGTATCAAAACTTCTTCTGGGAGAATTGGTTAAAGCCTGGTTTTGATAAAGCCGTTAAGACTTGATATACATTTTGATGTTTTCCTTTGAAGAATCAATGTAGAATCTTTGATAAGATAAAGCCGTTAAAGTCTTTAAGTCGTTAAAGCCGTTAAGACTTGATATACATTTTTATGTTTTGCTTTGAAGAATCAATACTAGAATCTTTGATAAGATAAAGCCGTTAAAGTCTTTAAGTCTTTAAAGCCGTTAAGACTTGATATACATTTTGATTTTTTGCTTTGAAGAATCAATGTAGAATCTTTGACAAGATAAAGCCGTTAAGACTTGATAAACAAATAACAGGTTACTCTGTTTTTGTTTTAGCAAGAGATACTGGTAAATTTTCCGCAGTCCATATTATTGACCTACCAATAAAGTGAACATACCACACGATGCCTTTTTTATTTTCTTTACGAATATAATAATCGCTTCTATCGCAAATCCTCTTGAAAATGATCAAAATATGGGGTATAAAAAAGGCTTAAAACATTGGTCTCAAAATTTAAAACATTGGTCACGAACTTAATGTTTCATTATAAATACATTTTTTTTAATGTTATATAATCCACAAGCCGCTTTCCAGCATGAAAGACCGGACTATGATGAAGGATTAGATCAAGACGGAGAAGAAGAAAAAGAAGAAGAAAAATCTGAATTAGAGAAAACACACAAAAAAGAAGTGATTGAGCCTCGTATGGAAGAAAGATATTTGCCAAAAATACCTTCAGAAGAACCTGTTCAACAGCATGAAAGACCGGACTATGATGAAGGATTAGATCAAGACGGAGAAGAAGAAACAGAAGAAGAAACCTGTGATTTTAATGTTAGGAGGGAGAAGAAAAAAAGAGAGAAAAGAAAGCATCGAAAAGGATTCTTTTGATGTACCTATTGGTATATACATTCCGTTTTTACAGTTTTGGTTATTATTGTGCCGGATTATGAACTCTGGAAATCTGACTATTTCTCTTTATGCAAAAGTGAATTTCAAGCTATGATACAAATTCTAAAGCTAGTCTATAGCCGTAATACTATCAAAATGGCTTTGCTTCGAAAATGTGTACAAACTAATCATGATATGCCCTTTTCAGAACCAAAACGAGAACCAGTCATTGAACTGAGCCATTGTGCAGAAGTGATACCAAATCAAACGTAAAACAAGGTGCACGAGCCGCCGTAGGCGATGTCGATCGAGACCTGACCCTCGAGCTCGGTGAGCGGGATGCCGTTGCGCGGATCGCCGGGGGTCGCCACGGTCGGCGCGATCGAGCCAAGATCGATCGAGAAGGTCTTGCAGTACGTCGCGTCCGCATCGGCGCGCACGATGCCCGCGATTCGACTACCGTATCCTCTCGTAGACAACGGAACGCTCCAGGCGGGGGAGTATGGCGGCTGGCTCGGGAGCAAGCTCGACCCGGTCGTCGTGCGCACTCCGAAAGGGAAGCCGTTCGGCATGGAGAAGACTTTCAGTATCACACCCAAAACGTCTCATTTTGGTAAGGGTCTGAAGGCTTGCATTAGCCTTGTGGATGGTTAAATTAATATGGACATTGAAACTACAGTCACTAGTGAAAGTTACTCCAAGATTTTTATTTCATTCACAGTCGGGAAAGGGACTAAAGACATACCTATATTCTGCCTCAGAGGGTTGAAATGAATTATCTTCAACTTTGCTGTGTTGATGGTAAGATCATAACTTGAGCATTCGGTCTTTAGCTGATTAAATAACTGGTCTGAAACATAATTCCTGTTTGTTTTAAATTTTAATGTTGCTCCTTACTTTCAGTTGAAAAAGTTGTTTTTTTTTTTATTTAATATTATAAAAAAAGTTAGGAATGACTTTTGGATTCGTTAAACAGATCCCAGGATGTGCAAAATTCTTTTTTAAAAAGAAGAGAATATATTTCTTCTTTCTTTTAATGTTAGATACAATAGGAGGTGTGTCTGCAAGGCGTGGCGGATCATGTTTGGTTGTCATCAGATTATATTTTAACACATGATCTGTATGTTTTAAGGCCCAAGTATAAAGATTTTTGTTAAGATTCTATGACTTTTAGAAGGTGTTTCCCCCTATTTCCCAAAATAAGGCAAATTTTCTCAGGCTCGTGACTTTTGATAAGTAAGACTAATTTTGATGAAATTAATATATTTTAAATCAGCATAAAAATTTGATTCTTTTGATTTATCTATTAGCATCAAAACCCATTTTAAAAGTTTTGTTTACTATTGAGCCGGATCGCTTCTTACTACAGTTCGTTACCACGAACTGTTTGATAATCAATAAGGTTAGCTGTCTTACCATCACGTGAGTACCATGTGGTTCTGTTTTTTTTTTTTTTTTAACCTTTTTTTGCCTGTTTTCTGTTTTTTTTTGTTTAACGCTGTTTTTTTTAGTATTTACGCTATTATTGAAGCTTGCTACCATGGGGGGATTCAAAGGTCTTTATGCTTTGGTCACCTCCTTCACCTTTATGTAACCAATGCTCTCAAGTTCTTGGGAGAAATTGATATAGAACAAGTTGTGCATGCGAATGTGATGACAATGACAAGGAACTGAAAAAAGGCTCAAGCAGAGAGCAAGAGATTGATGCACACGAAGATGATCTGTTAACAGAATCTTTGACTCTTATTCTTCTAACATTGACCCATTCTGCCGGTGAAGGTAATCTTGCCGGATTATAATGGAAAAATTCCTGTGCTAAACTAAAATTTAATTCTTTACACATTCTAACTAATAATTCAAATTGATAAATACTTCTGATAGGATAGCCGGGAAGATAAGCGCCACCTAAATCTATCACTAGCGAGCCATTTTCAGTTAGAACTCTTCTAAACTCTTTTGCAAAATTTAAAAACCATTCTACATATTCATCAGCACTTTTATTTCCATATTCTGAAAAGTAGGGGCTGGCTGCCAACCTAAAGTTTTTCAAAAATTCTGTTCTTTCCGAAAAAAAAACTATCCCCCCTCACCAAAGAAAATTTGTTAGATCTTATTCAACCCAACTTAAAGTAATTAAACGTATCTTAAAATTTGATGAAATCGGCATTGTAAGCATAATTCAAGGGATGTTACGGCGTTGGTAATGAATCATAAAGTACATATGCCACTTTAGTGGTATTGCAAACCCGCGGATGCCAAAATCGATTTTTGTTGGGCTTGTTTAGTTAAACAAGCTTTAATATAGTCTCTTCCCCAATTTGACCATCTGGGGGGGGGGGTGGAAGGACAGTTAATTTTGAGAAATTAGAAAAACTGAGTTATTTTTAACTTATGAACAGGTTATCAGATCTTAATGAAATTATGTATTTAGAAGGACCTTGTATCTCAGAGCTCTTATTTTAAATCCCGACTTGATCCAGTGACATTGGGGGGAGTTGGAGGGGGAAACCAGAATTCTCGGAAAACGCTTAGAGTGGAGAGACCATAATGAAACTTAGTGGAAAGAAGCTCTTGGCTCTTCTGATCGCATTACGTAGAAGAATTTGGATATTCATTATAAACAAAATTCAATCACTTCTGCAATATCATCCATTTATTAGACGATGATTTTATTAAACAAATTTTCCAGATTTCAAAAAATAGTCAAGCCGTGGAATTCCATTGTTTTCTTTTTAGTGACATTTATTATTTAGAAAATTTATCTAAGAATTTCAGTCTGTTATAAATGGAAATGAATTTACAAAATAAGATTTATTGTATACGATGTAGAAAGGTTACGACAACTACTTCAATGACTTGAGCAGTTTCAAAAAGAAATGCTAATATGGTCAGTCGTACACTTTCCTTTGATCTACAAAAAAGAAATAAGCATGGGCTTAGTCTTGAAATTGTGTTAAAAATGAATCAAGGGTTACGCCACACTACGGAATCAAATCAAAGAGGAATCATCAGTTATCGATCAAGGCAGATCAAGGTATAGTGGGCGACCACTTATGATGCTATTATTGATACTGCTGCCGATAATAATAATGACAATGTTGATACCTACATCACGCTATATATATACAAGAACAGGAATTTACAGATTGTAAAACAAGGTAATGATAGGATATTTTTCCGTGAAACTTGATATACTTTTATTTTTCACTTCATGAAGCTTGTACATTGATTTTTCTTCCAGTAAAACTGATTTTGTTCATAAAGCAAATTGTGTGCTGAAATATTTTGTTCGTGGAACTTTTACGCGCTGATTTTTGTTCGTAAAACTTGTTGGACACTCATTTTTCTCTTCGGGAAACTAGTTACGAGCAGATTTTTGTTCGTGGAAACTGGTGAATGCTGACTTCTGTTCGTGAAGCTTGTTGCATGTTGATTTTTCCCTTCGTGAAACTTGTACTTCAATTGCTAATTGTCTTTAAATTTAGTTTCATACTTATTTTTACTTATTAAAAAGTTGCCCAGACATAAAATTGACATTGCTTGTCATTGGCTTAAAATGAAAGTTTTTTTCTATTTTTTATTTCTTTCAGTTGGTTTTTATTTCTTTGAAATAGAGAGGCATTGGGGTCTTAGAAAGTATTCCTGCAAATCAAAAAAGGATTTCTGGTTTTTTAACTAACAATGGCGAGTCTTTTTGTCATACAAGCTCTATGAATAGGGAAATTAACAGTTCAAGTTTAGACTCTCAGTAATTTTTTTTTATTTATTTAATTCCATAGATAAAATGCCGTCAACAGCTACCATAAGTAATAAAACCTTAAGCAAAGATTATGAAAGAGGCCATTAACCATGCATAGTCAATATCAAAATATTAAAACCAGTAATTATAATAAAAGTTGAACTGTTAGCACTGGCGAATCAAAGATATGTTTTCTGGCACCCACTTTCTCTGTATTTTTCTCTTTTTTTCACTTATTTGTAGAATAAATTCGTCAGTTTGGTCGATTATTGGCACCTTTGTCACATTGGCCCCCCATGACATTTTGCTGACATTTGATTATCCTTGTGTCATAGTAGTGAAACCTTGCAAAATAGATATACTACATAAATAAGGCACAAGGAAAGTGTTTTGAGCTCTGCACCTTTGCTCTAACCTTATATATAAAGTGTTAAAACTTGTAAATTTATTTCTTAGATTTAGATAAAAAGCCTTCATATATATTGCTAAAGTAAAAGGACATGCATTTTAGAAACAAGAGCTAATTTAAAAAAGACTGAAAAACAAGAGGCAGCAAAATAAGAAAAGGTTAGAGATAGTTGCTTTCTTTGCAAAACTTCAAATATACTTCTGCTTCTTCAAAAAACTTCAAATATACTTCTGCTTCTTAAAAAAACTTCAGATATATCTTCTGTCTTAAGAGGAGGAAGGGTGTGAATCGAAAATCACAATGTGCAAGGATTAAAAGAATACAAGGATTTTTTTGGTTTCTAATGGATTTCTTTTTTTTTTCCAGCTTTTGTAATTTGTCGGCAAGGTTGATTTAATGTACTTAAAAGTGAAAATAACTAGAATTGAAGGTTACAGTTCTGTTTGAATTTGTGGATAAGTCAAGGGACAAGCCCTTTCATATACGGAATAATGTCTCTTCGTTTTAAGTTTCAACATCACCCCTTACTTTCAGTTTAAAAAAAAACTTTTTTTTTTAATTTCTGAACGTTTTTCAACTAATGCAGGCTCAAATCTGGCTCACCGTATATGAAAAATCAACATGAAATTTGTATATTAATTCCGGCAGATTTATTCCATATATGAAGGGTTGCTCCCCTCCTCAATACCTTGCTCTTTACTCTAAAGCCGTTAGCACTTTTAAAAAATCTTTTTATTCTAAATAAACGGCCCCAAATTACAACTGATTGCAGTCGCAGTAGTAATAGCCCTGAAAGTTTCAAGCTAATACCCTTACCCGTTCCTAAAATAATGCTGATATGCCTTTTCGATATCTTGAATGCAAATAGATTCTTTTGATTTCGCTAAAAATACCCCTCAACATTCCCCCGATATTTTACCTCAGTACGCTTCGCCTTTTTGAGATACACCCAGGATCGCAAACAGTCCGCCTTTCCCTAGGAAAAATCCTGTGTGTAAAAAATCGACAAATTTTGTAAATCACTTCCCTTGTCCCTGACGCTGGGTATACGAGTTGCTCAGTCCAGTTCTTTTTAGCGTTGGATGTGTAATTAGTTGTCACTGATTTGCATGCTTCATCTGAGCCAATAGACCATACATAAGAACATGGTTACATAATTGCCCGCACTAGATACCCTTGAGTGCCAAATAATCGTACCCCCCCTTTTAAGTTTTGGAAATTTATAACCCCCCGTTCCTTATTAGGGCCCCACGTTTATCAAGTTCAAGGAATATTCCCAGTACTCAAAATGTAAATAATGTCTGAAAACATTTGAATAAATTCCCATACAACACATTTTTGAAGATATGAGCTTGAAACTTTTACAGTAGAGTTCTCTGATACGCTGAATGCGATGGTGTGATTTTGCTAAGATTCTCTGACTTTTAGGGGTTGTTTCTTCCTATGTTCTAAAAGTAAGGCAAATTTTCTCAGGCTCTTAACCTTTGATGGTTGAGACAAAACTTGATAAAACTTATACATTTAAAATCAGCATTAAAATGCGATTCTTTTGATGTAACTACTGGTATCAAAATTCAATTTTTTAGAGTTTCGGTTACTATTGCGCTGGGTCGCTCCTTACTTTTGATGTCAATAGACATATTAAAAGAATCAGCTTATTATGCTGATTTCAAATATGAAGAGTTTGTTTGGGAGTGCATGGTACAGGTAGGTGGAGTAATGTGTTGGAGTTATGATAAAGCACTTGGTTTGGAGGCAGAGGTGACTATTCTGGGCAATTTGTACCTCCTTTTCCACAGTTCCTTTTCCCAATGATCTATTGGGACATTGATTACTACTCCTTGGACACTGAGCTGCTGATATCAAACAGTTTGTGGTAACAAACTGTTTGTGGTAAGGAGCAGCCCAGCGTTTAATAATTTTATTGGTTTATTTCCCTATATTTTCACTGCTACGAGGCATTTAACGGTCACTTTAAGACTTGCAGTTCCTCTCTGGATCTCTTTCATCGTATTTGCTTGAGTTAAGGCGACTACAAGCGCTTTTGCTCATCTTGTACCTCTAGGAACACCAGCACCTCTGTTACCTTTCATAGTGGTGATTGAAATCATTAGAAATATGATTCGACCTATTACACTCTCTGTCAGACTTGCGGCCAATATGATTGCCGGCCATATCCTACTAGCTCTCTTAGGGGCTCCGATGGAATTAAATGCTAGTGCCAACGGAGGTTAGGTTAGGAGTCCGATGAAATTGGATTTTAGGGCCCTCTATGGAATTGGATGCTAGGGGCCCATTGGAATTGGTTGTTAGAGTCCGGCGTTTTGAAATGTCCCCCACTAGTGGACCCACGAAAGTTTTTTTCCTGGCCCTGGGCCCTCTATGGAATTGGATGCTAGGGGCCCATTGGAATTGGTTGTTAGAGTCCGGCATTTTGAAATGTCCCCCACTAGTGGACCCACGAAAGTTTTTTCCTGGCCCTCGCAGGCCGGTAGGGACTGTAAAGTCTAATGCCGTATCCTTTACCTTTACCTTTACATGCAACCTTAGTTTTTTTTTAAGTAAGTAGATTGTATGTTTAAAACCTTTTTATAAATATCATAAATATATAGCATGTATCATTGTCTAGTAAAAAATATAGACATAAATATTCGTATCGTACCCTATGAAAAAAACACTTCTTTCACCTTCGGCCTAATGCAAAGCAAAACTAAAAAAAAATAATACAACGATTGTTCTTTGTTTATGCTTAGTAAGTCAAACTGAAGATTTTTCTGTGAGGGTAGATGTTTTGTTCGTCAAATGCCTTCAATTCAGGAACCCATGTTTGAGCTCGACTTTGCTTAACCAAAAATCCCTTGCATTAATCAGCGAAAAAATTGAAACAATTTGGCTTAATGAAATCAGCGCCACGAGCGGACGCATTTTGTCACAATCATCAGTGACTGTAAAATAACTAGAGGGTGTGTAAACAGTGATTGAGATATAGGAAGATTAATAGTAATTAATCTAAATATTGGCACAACTCGAAAGTGGCCAATAAAAGTTGCTAAACTCATTTATTCCCGATAGTTTTATAGCCAGAAGATAGTGCCTAGAGTTCAAGAGCTAAGATTAGAAAAATAACAATTTATGTATAATAGGACAAATTTTGAGCTTTTGGTGTCATAACTCTTCCTCCATTAAAATTCTTGGCTCTACCATTTCAAGAAAGACACTTTACCACAAAATGGCATTAAATATTCCTTTTTAAATATTAGATGGCCGAAGGGGGCTGAATTTTGCCCACTTACTCTTTTGTATAGTAGAAATCAAACAAAATATGTCAAAAGTTTAATAGTTTTGGCTACTAATTAAAAGGATTCACTTTCTAAAATTAAAAGTTAGAAAAACAGTACAAGATCCAAAGAACTGCTGGAAATATCTAAAGGAAAGCAACTGGAGATATATGCGCTTCGCAACCGTTCTAATCAACTAGCAGTGTGACAGTGCGGTACTTGTAGACAAGAAACTTCTGTCTGTTTTCAACAACAAATATTTAGTTAGCTAAGATTAACCGAAAATTTAGTAGCCGAAAATTAAAAAAGAATGCGTTTTTAGAAAATCTATTATATGCAAAAAATAATTTGATGATGATTCAGGAAAACTTCGCAAGAATAAAGTGTCGATTGCGGGTCTTACATAAACTCGTCCTACCGGAGGTGGATAAGAGCGAATAGGTAACAGTGACTCATTGCTCTGGTCTGGAGGAAGCACGAGAAGGAATGGAGTTGGCCTTGGACTAAATAACCTTACAAGAAACGCCTTACTTTTACACGAACCTTTACCTGACAGATTAATGAAGGCCTGCTTTGGACACAAGCATGGTAAGATGACTGTCATCGTATGCTATGCCCCGACCAACGATTCTGTTGATGTGACTAAAGAGAATTTCTCTTGTGCTGTGTTGTATCTTATAAGATTTTATTTCTTCGTTTAACTAAAACTGATCTACTCTTCTAAGAGGTGTTTGAGATTCTCCCAGGGTTCCTTGCTGTTAAGTTAAAAATTATTTCATGGCATCATGGTATCACAAAATTCATTCATATCTTGTTGTGAGGACATATTTTTACTCCAAAAAGTAATCGCATTTACAAAGGGGCTATCTAAAGTTGATGCAACATTTAATCTGACATTTTCTTCAGGGTTTCTTGAAAGAAAATACGACAATATATTACTACAGGTAGTCTACATACGTTTTCAGGGGGACTTTTTCGCGTTGGGGTGGGGGTGGGTCTCGGTTAGGAAGTTACTTGAGAGGATCTTTCCATGGAGGAATTTTTAATGAGGGAAGAGAATTTTTATGAAGGGGGTGCAGGATCTTCTAGCATTATTTAAAAAAAAAAACAATGAGAAAATAAATAATTTTTTTTTCAACTGGAAGCAATGAGAAGCATTAAAACTCAAAACGAACATAGCGTATAACAATAACTTGCTCTTTACGCTAAAGTATTTTTAGTAATTACAAATATAGCTTTGAGATTCTAGTGCCTCTTGTAGGTGATTAAATATAAAAACAAAGAAACAAGTTTTTTAACTGCAAGTGAGGAGCGACATTAAAACTTAAAACGAACAGAAATTATTCCGTATATGAAAGGGGTTTTCCCCTCATCAACCCTCGCTCTTTACGCTAAAGTTTTACTCTGTCTCGCAACTCTGCTTTTTAAAACAATAAAAAACTTTAGCATAAAGAGCGAGGGGTTGAAGATGGCAAAATCCCTTTCATATACTGTATAATTTCTGTTCGTTTTAAGTTTTAATTTATTTGTTGTTTGTTTTTTTTTCAGGGTGATCATATCGACCCAATGGTCTTAGAATATCGCAAGAGGGCTCATTCAAACGGAAATTAAAAGCTCTAGTGCCTTTTTAAAGTGACCGAAAAAAAAGGAGGGCAACTAAACTCTTCACACGCTCATTTTTCCCCAAATTCGTTCGGTCAAAATTTTGAGATAACCACTTTGTTCAGGATAGTCGAAACATTTAATGACTATGTCCTGGAGGATAAAGTTATCCCCCCAGTCCCCGGGGAAGGGCTGGAAGCAGTGAACTGCCAGAATTATATAAGGATGGTCCACGACGGGACGCTCATGTCCGGGACGTTGTAGAAACTTGTATGAGGGCTCACTTGAACACCAATCTGGAGTTCAAAAACTGTTGTGGGGTAAATTATTAAGGTGGTAAACAATGTCATCCCCCCTGACACACGTTTATTAAATAATAAATGGAAAGAGCAGAAAAAACAACCTCCAATTAGGAGCAAAGCAATTATGTCGTCTTGAACCAGTGAATGGTTTCGACTCCTTTGGATTACAGAATTACCATATTCTTTGTCCATCAAGGGAGCGACATTAAAACTTAAGACGAACATATATTGCTCCGTATATGAAAGGGGTTGTCCCCTCCGCAACGCCTCGCTCTTTAGGCTAAAGCTTTTTATATTTTTTTAAAAATTAGACTTGTTACAGAGTCAAACTTTAGCGTAAAGAGTGACGTGTTGCGGAAGAGACAACCCCTTTCATATATGGAGTAATTTCTGTTCATTTTAAGCTTTAATGTCACTCCTTACTTACAGTTAAAACAAATTGTTTTTTTTATTTAATTTCGGTTAAAACGCCATCTTGAAATTTTCAATAGTAACCAAAACTCTAAAAAACGGAATTTTGATACGAATGGTTACATCAAAAGAATTGCATTTTAATTCTGATTTCAAATATATATATTTCATCAAGTTAGGTCCTACCCATCAGAAGTTACGAGCCTGAGAAAATTTGCCCTATTTTAGAAAATAGGGGAAACACCCCTTAAAATTCATAGAATCTTAATGAAAATCACAACATCAGATTCAGCGTATCAGAGAACCCTACTGTACAAGTTCCAAGCTCCTATCTACAAAAATGTGGAATTATGTATTTTTTGCAGAAGCGTCTTTACGAAGGTGTAAGAGAGATGAATTAGACTTTATTCCAAGAACATACACACATACAATATTTTTCCTCGATGGTCAAAACACGCTAATACAGTTTTTATATGTCAGAAACATATTAGTAGGATATTTTTAGGTGTTTCAAGAGTCAGAGAAACATAAATGAGTTGTTTTTCAAAAGTCAGACCCATGAATGGGAATTTTCAAAGGGGTTTTACCAAAGTCTGAGACATATGAATCGTATATTTTTAAATGCCAGAAAATTAAAAAAAAAATTTCAAAGTGAACGCTTTGTGCACCATGGAATGTACGCATCTAGTTTATGCAAACTATGTCAAACATTCCTTATTAGCCTGATTTGAACGCTTTGTGCACCATTAAATGTACGCATGTAGAGTATGCAAACTAAGTCAAATATGCCTTATTAGCATATTTTGAACGCTTGGTGCACCATGGAATGTACGCATCTAGTGTATACAAACTATGTCAAATATGCCTTATCAGCCTATCTTGAACGCCTTGTGCACCATAGAATGTACGCATTCAGTGTATCCACACTATCTCAAATATGGGACTGCGGGTCGCCGGTACGGGCCGCGAGTGAGAACCAGCGATAGGCTTCGATGAAGTTTCGGGGCATCCCGTACCCGGTGGTATAGGCCATGCCGAGCCCGTTCTGCGCCCTGCGATCGCCCTGGTTGGCCGATTTCCGGTACCAGGCCACCGCAACCACCGGATCCCGCGGTACGCCGTGGCCCCGTTCGAACAGGACGCCCAGGTTGAACTGAGCCTGGGCGTGACCCAGTTCCGCGGCGGCCTGCAGCCATTGGGCGCTGGCCGCCCGGTCCGGCCGTTTTCCCGGCCGTGCCTCATCGAGGCCTGGAAGTTCGCCAATGTACATGTGGTCGGGCTGCGAACCTTGACCACGCAGTCTGTCGAGCTTCGCGCGCAACCCATCGAAGGTCTTGGAGCCGCTCACAACGGCCGTATACGCGCTGGCCTGGTATGCGCCTATCCCGGCAACCACGATGGCATCGTCGACCAGAGCCTTGCAGTTTCGGCTTACGACGACGCAGTACTCCAGCGACCGAATCTCCCGACTGTCAGAGTTCTCTGTCGTCCAGAATAGGGGCACGCCATACAACACATCCTGGATGCGGAGGAAGCGGACCTTGTGAACAGAACGAGTTCGCGTTTGGGCGGCAGAAAGTTTTCCAGAAGGTCAACAGTGCGTCGCAGCATCACCGGACGCAGCCACTGAGGAGAAGGAGGGAGGGAGTGCGAGTGAGAGAGAGAGAGAGGAGGAGGGGGGAGAGGAGGGAGGGAGATGCAAGGTGCGAGGAGATCATGCCTCGGAAAGGGCGTAAGCATGAGTCATGAACGCTCGAACCTCACTCTCGCTTGCGTCGGCAAACTGAAAGCGCCACAGACGGTGAGAGTTGCTATGATTGTTTATTTAATTTATGTTTGTTCTGGGTTTCATTTGTGCTTCAATAGCAAAATATTTTGGTTTGTTTTAAGCTTGATTTGCATATTCAACTTAAGCTTTACTCGCTTTAAGATTTATTTATTCATTTACATTAGTACCTATTGTATGTTTTTTTTCTATGATTGTTTATTTAATTTCTGTTTGTTTTTGGTTTCACTTATTCTTTAATAGTAATTTCTTGTTGTTTTGAGTTGTTGTTATAGTAGGTTTCTATTTCTTCTGATCTTAAGTTTCATATGGTGAAGAAAAATGTCCTATTGAGGACTTGGGGAAGCAATGGGTTATCTTTACTTTTTAATCACTTGGTATATCCCACCCAATCAGGTAGAAGAACATATGCACATGTGGTCCCAGGATCGGGACATGTGGACAGCTACATATTCTGTAATTTATTAATTCAAAATAATCATGTCCATAGGCTCAGCAATTTAAGATGGCCAAACTTTGGGGTCCTTAACCATTTCTTTAAACATTAGCTTTTTCCAGCTCTGTTGTGTTTTATAATGTTATTTAAAATATAATTTATAGGGGCGATATCGCGCCTGCGCCGCCACAAATAGGTGGCATTTTCCCAGACGTAGTAGCCCCTCGCCTTCTGGTATCCGCGCAAGTGCCAATACACGTAGCGGGCGAACAAGAGGGTCGTCTTCTTGAGCGTCAGCAGGACCGAAACGTCCTTCCGATGCTTCTCACGGAACCGCGTGTGCGCGTCATAGGGCGCGGCAATGCCGAGATCGGCAGGAGGCTCGGCCTTATCGAAGGCAGCCTGCAACGCTGGGTTGCCCAAATACTCTGAGTCAGACCAGTAATAGCGGTTCCTTACTTTCAGTTAAAAAAACTTGTTTTTTTTTAATTCCTTCATAGAGTTAAGAATAAAATTGGAGTTTAGCAGCTGTTCTGCAGGAAAAATGTGGTACTAAACGATACAATAAATATGGTACTATTACTATAAGATTCCTTAGTTTATAATCTTTTTCAATGTAAAGCAAGACACCCAGCAGTTGGAAAACTAACCGCCACTTCAACAGTAAAATCACAGTAAAATTCTCTATTGTATCACCCAGAAAGTGGATTGATTCACCTTTAGATTTCCCTAGAATTTCAATCCTGCTCTGGGTGGCTCAGCAAGAATCGGACGAACGCACACTCCGTCGCGTCGTTGATGGAGAGCGCAACAATCCGAACTTTGCTGCCTTCGAAACGCCGCACAACTTCCAACAATTGGCCGACACGGTTTTCGAGGAAAACAGTGAACTGGCGGATCGTCGGAAAATTCCGGCCGCGGGCGGTTGTGAAACCGATGTCGGTACCTTCACCGATGCTCATACCGACTCGCTCTAGACAAAGAGACTTAGAGTAACCACGCGGTAACTATAGAGAAACCAACTGGTGTGGAGGGGGAGGGGGTTCTAGGGGGGTGTTTTTGTTCTTACGGATTACAAAAACTTACATAACGCAATAGAAATTAGTTCGCATGTAGTTTTAGCTTTTGTAGTGGGTGGTTCAATCAGGGCAACCCTCCTCCTTGACACAGCTCTGCTACAGGCCAAAGGTTCAACACTGTTCTTTTTTTAAGAGGATAAACAATTTGAGGTCTCACAGTTGAATGTTGGCCTAAATACCCCGATTATGAGTCATGAGCGCTCTGCAGGTCACGATGTATCTATCTAATCAAACAAATATTCCATTTCGATCTTCAAAAATACAGAGTGCATAATCTGATCTATGCGTTTCTTTGATCAATGCAAACTGGGCAGTGCTGCTGTCAAATGAAAACACACCCAACCTGGAGGCAGCCCATAAAGTACCCGATCGACCTGAATGCAACGTGGCAACATGTTGAGTTACAGGGTTGGCATCTCCTTCAATTACAAGTTCGGGTTGCGGCAGAAATGATTGAAAGGATTCCGCATGCACATTGTATTTGAACAAACCGCCACGGGAGCCTACCCATATAGTATCATCGTCCTTTTATCCGGTGACTTTGGGGGAAAAATGTGGGGTCCAATTTTTTTGGTCACTTAACAAGGACACTAGCACTTTTAATTTCCGTTAGAATGAGCCCTCTTGCGACATTCTAGGACCTAAATAGCGACGAAGACCACACAACCTTTCCATCACAAACACCAAAAACAAGAAGAACAATGGGGAATTTTTTAGACACTTGGAAACAAATTAGAATGAATGTTTCGGCCTCAGAAATACAAATAAGAAAAAACAACTTACGAGAGGATTAAATCAATAGAACTAAAATGAACAGTTGGTCCTCCGGCTGCTCACATGCCACCCGAATCACAGGAAGATGGAGGTGATGCAGGTGGAGAGAGACACGCTCAAGAAACGGGCGCGGGAAGACGGTCCGCTCCTCTTGCTCGCGTGTGTCTCTACCTTCTCTCGGTCTCCTCACATCACACGTACGATCAGTGATGCCAGGGGTGATGGCGCCTCGGGAAGACAGCCTGCGAGGCCGATCGACAGAGGGTGCTCAACTTGAGAGCATGTCCTCCTCCGCAAGCCTCACCGTCCCATCCCCAAGACGACGGAAACCGTCGCGTTAAAAACCTCATAAATACCATCGATCGAAACAAAAAGTTTACAATTAGGCTTGCCATTGCCAAATACCCGAAACGGGAGACTTAAAATCCCCTGGCTTGAACAACAAGGAAAATCACTTGTTTTGCATGGGTAGCGCTGACATTTCTTCTTTTTTCTCCCTTTTCTTCTGCTTCACTTTCAAAGGGGGCACTGAAACATCACAGGGAGTAATCCAGCTGTAATCACACGTTGAAGGGCTGATGCAGGGACGTTCATAGTCAAGAAGTGTCGTTAATCTAACACAGTACGGTGCTTTATGTTAGGTGAAGGGTTACCATACGGTAAAAAAATCACTAGATTCTTGGAAAAAATACTAATCAGGAGCTTGTACCAGTGCTGGCACCTACAAACATTCAAAAGATATGAAGCTAAACTGACCAGCAATGACAAAGAAAAACAAAACATTGCCAAATGAAAAATGTCTAAGACCATTGAAAAAGAAAAGAAACAAGGGAAACAAAATATGCTTCTAAGGCCAGTGGGAAAAGAAAAGGTAAGAAAAAAACAATCGCAAATAATCTGCTTACGTAAAACGGGCGAGTATTTCTCCTGGCTGTAATTGTAGGCCAGAGTGGTGTGTATATTGTCAGTGATCGGCGCCGTCACGCGAAGCGTGATTCCGGTGGTCTGGATGTCGTAATTGGCCTGCGAGGTATCCTCGCTTCGGAAAATGTCAAACCCAGCGGCAAGACGGTAGCCGAGGAAATAGGGTTCGGTGAAGGAGAAGGTGTAGTCACGCGTATGCTGACCACCGCCCACGGACACTTTCATAAACTGTCCGCGCCCCAGGAAATTCCGCTCGGCAACCGATATGGTTGCCGTCGAAAATCGTGTTGATGCCGATGGAGGCCTCTTCGTTGATCGGTTCGCTGGGCGGTATCGGCGCAATTGCCAAGGAGGTTTTTGGAGAAGGCGGCAGCACGGGGGCGATCACCAGCAGGTCACAGGCAAACCGGCCGCCATCCGTACAGCCGGAAGGCTCCTAAACCGGGGAGGACATCCGTCATGATTGAGCAACTGATCACTGAACTGGGGCCCTGGAACTGGATGGTTTTAGGCCTGATACTGCTCGGCGCCGAAGTGCTGGTGCCCGGTTTTTTCTTGATCTGGATGAAACGTTGGAAAGAATCAAAAACTTGTAAAAGTGTAATGTTTCTCCAATCTAGCTTTTCCACTATACATGTTGTTTCGGCGTAATTTAAGACTTTTTTAGTATCTTTTACGAAAGAAATTCCGCCGAACACAAGGACAAAACAAGCTGTAGTTACGAAAAAGTAACGTGCTAATCCAACAGCATCTAATTTGATTTTCTCAAAGGAAAATGTAGCCATGAAAGAAAACGATCAACGTTAATATTCTTACAGAGATGATATCTGTATGTTGATCTTGTTAAAAAGTTTTGATTGCCCAGTCGACCGTTGCGGCGCTGATGGATGCGCCTGTGCCGATCGTGCTGTCGCTGCTTTTCATCGTCATGGCCTTTGTGACGAACATACTCAGCAACAATGCAACGGCGGTCCTGTTCATGCCGATCGCGCTCGGAATTGCTGCCCGGCTTGATGCTTCGCAGGAGGCCTTTGTGGCCGCGGTGATCTTTGCCGCCAATACCAGCTTCGCCACTCCTATCGGGTATCAGACCAACCTGCTGGTCATGGGGCCCGGTCATTACGGATTTCGCGATTTTCTTTGTGGCGAAGAGCGTCTGGCCCGTGAGCTGCCGGACGACGAGGGCCTCGTCGAGGTCCTTGGCGCGCATGGGGCGATCGCTCAGGAGGTAGACGATGTTGTGCAGCTTGCCCTCATTGAACGCCGAGAGGCGCATGGGGACGATGAGCTCGGGGGTCTTGAAACGAAAGCCCATGGCCTGAACGTTGCCGTCAAAGGTCGCGCCGTCGGGGAGCTTGGGGTCGGCGTCGGTCATGCCGGGGGCGGGCGTCACGCCGCGCTTGGTGCCGACCTGGGTCTTGACCGCGACGAAGTCGGCGGCGCGCTTGTCTTCGGTCCGGCCGGGACCGCGGCGGTCAGCGCCGCCGATCCGTCACGCGCCGGATTGGCGGGCGGGCTTTCCTACATGTTCCATTTGGGCCTGGGCGCCATTGGCGTCGCCGGCGCAACCGCGATCCTGTTTGTGACCAGCCGCGATGGGCTGGCGCGTGCCTTCGAAGCCGTCGGCCTCAACGTGACGGCCGCCGATCAGGCGGCTCTCAACACCGCCAGCGCCCATGGTGAGGCGGCAAGCGGCATCATCGCCAAGTACGGCGCCGACGCCGATCCTTACGACACCGGCTCGATTGACATGGGCTTTGCCTACGACGGCCGTCGTTCGGCGCGAGAGTTAACTATAGGCTACGATCCTTCGTGGTTCGACGGCGAAGCGGTTCATGACATTGATCTTGCCGCATTGGAAGCTCTGAAGAACCTGGGTGCATCGGTCGTTGAGGTCGAACTGCCGGAGATGCCGGTCAATGAAATTATGGGTGCGCTTGGTGTTGAATCGGCTGCTGCGTTTGAGGAGTTGACGCTGGACAATCGGGATGACTTGCTCAGGCGCCAGATTTTTCTGTTAGAATGAGCCCTCTCGCGACATTGTAGGACCACTGGGTCGATACGATCACCCCTGGGACCTTACTACATTCCAACTATGGTAGTTAAGTTCGTTCTTCCTTCAATTATTTCTCTATTGACGAAGCTTATAAATCTTTCTTTTGAAAATGGGATTTTCCCCAGTTCTCTTAAACGCGCTAAAGTAATTGTTTTAAATAAACGTGGACTTTGAAACGATCCAGCCAATTATCGACCTATATCCTTGCTGTCTGTTTTTAGAAAAATTTTGAAAAGACCATGCTGTAGACTGAAGACAACAAAGTAGAAGAAAAGCCAAGGTTCTCTAAGAGAAGAGGGGACTAAAGAGGGGCTTCTATGCCCCTAAATGTACAGTCGCCGCGAGTTCTGATGTCGAGATTCATAGGTTTTATTTAAACAGTTACAACATCGACCCCTTCAAGTTAAATATAGCCCCTCCAAATTTCCAACCCTTACTACGGGCCTGTCATGGAATGCATCCAATTGTGCACATTGAGTTTTGACAATATGATGTACAAATAGTTTGTTTGTGGTACAAAATAAGAATATTGCTTTGACTGATGAATTCGGACGCTTTGAACTGGGCTGCTTAGGAGTCTCAGAAACTTATACCCTACGTATAGGAAACAGAAAATTAGGCGATGTAGAATTTATTTACTCGGGCATGAAGAATGGGGTGCATAGAGAAGGAGTAGGTCTCATGATGAACAAGGAGGCTGGTAAGTCTTGTGTAGGTTGGAAAGGTATTATTAATAGAATGCTATTTGCTTGTTTTATCACTAAAGTGTGCAGGATATAAGTCATAGTAGCATATGCCCCTGAGGAACCGACTGACGGAGATTCTCGTCGAGTTCGCCGTGAACGACGATCAAGATGCCCAGCACGCGCGACGCGAATGCGTCCGAGGACTGGAAGGCGTCCTCCGACAGATCCGCCGCCACAACCCTCGCGCCGATATCGCCGTCGTCTACTTCGTGAATCCCGGCATGCTGAAGACTCTCACCCTCGGGAACACTCCACTCACGATCGAAGCCCACGAGTCGGTCGCCTCGCACTACGGTGTGTCGAGTGTGAACCTCGCCCGAGAACTCTCGGACGCCGTCCTCGCCTCCCGCTTCACGTGGAAGCGCTCGGCACCGCCGGGCGTTCACGCGCCGCGCGCAGGGTGGTGGAGCCCGACGACGTGTAGGTCACGATGCACGACGCCTTGATCGTGTTGACGATCTGGGCGGCGGCGGCAGTGATGGCGTCGGCCGTGGTCCGTTCCGGGTCCGGATGGGCCGCCTGCATGATCACCCGGTAGAGCTCGTCGCGCTCGGTGCGGCGGATGATCCGGTTCATCATCAGCACCGCTTCCAGCGGGTGCTTGCCGGCGGCGGTCTCGGCCGACAGCATCACGGCGTGGGTGCCGTCGAACACTATAATTCTATCTTTTATGATTTAGCTTTGTACTAACAAATTACTTGTTACTACTTGATCGCGTGGTTACACATGCACTACGCAAAAACAGATGGGAAAGCGAAGTAAATCATCCTATTAAAGAAATATTTATTTCCTGCTATTCTCGCTTTCAAGCAGGTGTATTTCGTGTTTTATTGATTCAAGTCAAATAATCTTTGTATTTTACATTTATCTAAAAATTTCTTAGACCAAGTGGCTACGAAAATGGTTTTTTTCGTTGTCGTACGTTTTCTTATATTAAAATTCGGTTCGCCGATGGAACCCCGGTTACGGCGGCGGATGTCGTGGCGACCTTCGATCTTCTCAAGACCAAGAGCCATCCGCTCTATCGCTCCTCGATCCGCGATATCGTCTCGGCCGAGGCGCTGGGGCCGTTGACGGTGAAATACACCTTCGCCGAGGACGCGGCCAAGCGCGACCTGCCGATGACCGCGGGCACGCTGCCGATCTTTTCGGCGGCGTACTGGGCGGATCGCGATTTCGAGGAATCCTCGATGGATCCGCCGCTGGCTTCCGGCCCCTATCGGGTGAAACAGTAATTTTCTAAGATCTCCCGTTTGGTTGTTTCAAAATAACGGATTTTTGTGGTAGCCCCAAATTTTTGTCCGTGTTACCACGTTGAACCGCGAAAAAAAACTAATTAGTCAAAACTGGAAAATACTTTCGTCCGTCAAAAATCATGCGCTAGCAATCCATTGACTCCCAACACAATTACACCTTTAAAGGAAAGCTGTAACCCCTTGATCTGTTTGGCACAAAATGGTTTTAGCTTATTTTCAGCTGACTGTTCACCCACGATTCATATCTTTCTAATTTGGCACCCACTCCCGCCCCGATGCACGATGCCGGCGGCCGTCTTCTTGTACGGATTTGCGGCCAGCGCGGTCTCCCAGTCGAGCAGGAGCTTCTTGAACTTGCGGTCCGCATCCTGCTGGAAGAACGCGAACAGCGCCCACGCCTGCGGATAGAACCGGCGGGCCTGCGCGTCCTTCTCGTCCTTGGCCATGCGCTGGACGTAGTCGATCGCGTTGCCCGTCAGCAGGTCCTCGATCGGAATGCGCTGGTCGCCGGCTTCCCGGATGCGTTGCAGGAAGTCGGCCCGCATCGCGCCTGCTTGTCTTCGTCCGATTGATTGAAATAAGTATCATCCTGATCAGAATTTGCCGATGTGCCGAACAGCATGGAACTCAAAAGGTCGCCCAGAAAATTGTTGCCATCGTTGTCGTTGTCATGCCGGTCCCTTCGACGATCGCGATCTCGGTTCTTCTTTTTCTTTTCCTTCTTTGGGGGAGGGGATTCGGATTCATTGGTAACGGCCGAGCGTATGCCCGAAAGCAACTGTCCTTCTGTCACATTTTGAAACAAAGGCAATGCCGAAAATGTGACAATGAAAATCCAGGTTTTACGAAGGCCTGCTGGCTTATCATCAAGATGGTGCGATTTGGGGTACGGCTGTGGGATTTCGAGCGATGCAAGCTGCTGGATTGGTCTTATCTAAAGAGAGGCTGTGGAATCGAAAATTTCTCTCTGTTATCAGTGCTCATCCTGGGCCTGGAGTGCGAGATGCCATTGAATACGTGACACGGTGTGTGAGTCGAAAGCGTTTTCAGCTGCTTGATCCGACACAGCCGAGTCGGTGTCATGGGAGAATGGAATATTGTTGGTGGGTTCGTGATGCTTCGAAAAGTCTGGCTAACGATCTTGGACTAAAACAGAGGAACAAAACTGTGATTGGCACTAGGAAAATGGACCCTGAACTAGGACCACCAGTTAGATCCTCAACGCCTGTTTTTTCTGATTACCCAGAGGAAAATGAAGATGAGGGCACTGGGGAAAAAGATGTGGGGGATGGTTGCACTGAGGAGATAGAGAAGGAAGCAGAGTCAAATGATGACGTCATGGGAGGAAGTCATGAGTTTACTGTGAAAGAATCGGGCGAACTAGATGGCCCTGGAGTTTTTGCTTGTGATGTATCTCAAATGGATTTGCGGCGACGGGTCGGAATGATATTTCAGAAACCGAATCCATTTCCGTTATCAATTCGCAAGAATATCGTTTTACCCTTGATTGATCACGGTGTTAAACACAAGGAAGAACACGAACGCGTATTACATCGAACCCTTTCAGATGTCGGGCTGTGGGACGAAGTTAAAGATAGGCTCGATAGCTCGGCATTATCGCTATCTGGCGGTCAGCAGCAACGTTTATGCATCGCTCGGGCCTTAGCACTAAAACCTGAAATTATCTTGTTCGACGAACCGTGCAGCGCGGATTTATTCCCTTTTACCACTCCAAATGGGTTTTTACTTGTCTAAATGGTTAGGCTTTTTTCAATAATAAAGTAAATTTCAGATGTATTGAATAGCAAGTAGTTTTTCCTTCTTAATACCCGGATTGTGAATTGGCACTGCCAAGCCAACATAAGGCTGAGGTTGTTAATATAGGCTAGCCTAGGCCTATACACCAATGGTCAAATTTATGGTGAAGTTTTGATTTAAAAATATACCCTCTAAACGATCCTCCTCTGCTACCACGGTAGGACATTCTTCTTTCTCTAATCCGAAGGTGAGCGCAACAGCGGCGCGGCAGTGATCGCGCTCAACGACGAGATTCTCTCCGGGCTCGCCGGGAGTGTCGGTGACCTTTTGGGTGGTGACATCGACCTGGCTTCAGAGCTTCCGCCCGGAAGCGAGTTGATCAACGACGACATGTGCCAGCTCTACGTCAACCGAGTCAGTCACGGTGAGCTCCAGATCTCCGCATCCGTTCTCGAAGATGGTCGACTGGATCTCACAGTCATTCTTCCCGACGTGGCGGTCGGCTTCCAAGGACAGTGCAACGCGATTGGTAGACCCACATCGATCACGCTCGATCACGCCCAAGCACATTGAAACACCACGATTTTTGGGCTTGAAAAGCTTCCGGTGACTGGGGCAAACTGAGGGCGGTAATTGGGGGATCGGAGCACATTCCGACCCCAATAACCGACTGACTACCGCCCTCAGTTTTCGGGAGACGTAGCATGGGCAGCCTCACCGATGGCGCGATCCGGCGCAGCATCAAGGACGTCGAACTGACCGGAAAGCAGAAGTCCCTGGCCGACGGCGAGGGACGCGGCGTGGGCCGCCTGGTCCTCGCGATTTGAAGCCCGGGAACCCACCATTTATCCATATAGGGCATGTCGCCGTCGGTCACATGCACGGAGTGCCAACCACGGACTAAGGAGTCGTCTCCGTGATCGAAATACTCCATTCGGTGCAGATCATGTAGATCCCAACGAATCGATGCCTTCTCTCCGTTGATCTCAAAGGTATAAAGCGCCTTGTGCCCACGCGCATAGCGTGTCGATTCAAAGAGGCCTAGGGATCCGTTTCCGAAGTGGCACATGAAGGCGCAAGCGTCGTCGATGCTCACTTTCTCTACTTTACTTCGACCAGCCCAATGATCCGGCGATTAGTCGTGATTACAAGCATTTTTCAGAGCGCGATGACAGTGAACTGGAAAACGGTGTGTTGACGCTGATATCGGCAGTGGAAGGGGAATATAACAACGGGCAGGGACTGGAAGCGAAGTCGGGCACCTTGCAGATCATCCTGGTCGGCCACTTCAAGGTTAAAGAGGATGATGCCGGCAGTGTCATCGAAGATAAAGAACATGCGGTTATTGAACAGATTAAAGGCTTTATACGTGCCGGGGTCGACGGGTTTTCCCTGTTATCACAAAATCACGTGATAAAATTTCAATTTTTTTACATTTTTTTAAAGTTTCTTCATCAACCTACATGTATTCTAAGTTTTGTGATCCAAAACGTCTTCAAACAAATTTTAAGCAGGGGTGGACCTTTGATCGGGTCCTTGGTTGTTGACTTTGGTGTGCTAGGCCCGTCACGTTGGGTTTAGATGCATTTCGCAGGGTATATACCAACGCAGGGGCTTTTAAATGTGTTTAAAAGAAACGCTTTACTACTTAAGAAGATCATTTATGAGTATATCGGTTTCTTACTTGCTCAAGGCGAAGGGAGTGTCGTTCGGAATGATCACCGTCAAAGGGAATGGTGGCAGTCCTTGTCGATTTGAAGTCGATACATCGCAAGTGTCGGGCGTGGATGCGGACCTGATCATTCGCCCGATTCAATGGAAGGGAAACTTCCTTACCGTTCGCGAGTTCAACCGAGATGCCTCCAACAATGAACTTGGCATGCAGGCGGTGGAGTTGGTCGGGGAGGGTATCGATGGGGATTTCGACGGCGTCATCAACGAAATGACCATTGGGGATCAAACGGCGTTGGCCGTTGTGGCCACGGATGGAAGGTGGAAGGTCCACCGCCGGCGTAGGGGAAGCAAAATAACCGGGCGTTTGCCTCGGGGAGCGGCTTAGGAATGTAAATCCAGTCTGTTTTGTGCATGGTGTGCGGCTGGGCCTGGGGTGAAGAATCTGGACACTATAGCCCGGAGGATCTCAGCTTGAATTGTTTTCTCCCGGAATGTCTCTGAGAGGTTCCTTTTTGCGGCAAAAACGGGGTTTTGAGCGGTTTTTTGGGATTGATGACGATTTGCAGCACCGGTTTTTGATTGCAAATGACGTCATGCATATATTAACTTTTTATCAATTGATCTTTCACTTTAAGTATTCTCTGAAAGTTTCAACTTAATATGCAAAATGATTCTTGAGATAGGCCCTTTTGACAATCTGCATGCGCATAGTGTGTTTTGATTTACCCCAAATTTCCCCTCAATATTCAGTCAAATTTCACCTTCATTCGCATCGCTTTAATTGTACTATTATCATAGTAGTAGTGGTAGTAGTAGGAATAGTTGTAGCAGTAATAAGGTATAATTACTAGTAGCAACAGCAGTAGCAACAGTTTTAATTTAATGCCAGCCGATCTCGTTCCCCCTCCTCTCAACTATGGCAGCGGTTTGTCATTCCCGCACGAGTCAGTTTCGAGCGGTGGCTTTAAACCCTTGATATAGAGCCTCTTGGCCAGCATCGATGCCGGCGGGTTCTGTCTGGTAGCCTCGCGCCAGCCCGAGGTGACCCATGGCGAGCGTGCATCCCGTCCTCCGCAGCCTCCCCGAGTACCCGATCGTGCGCATCGAACGGGCCAAGCGCACGTTGCAGGAGGCCGGGCGCACGGTCTTCGATTTCGGGACCGGTGATCCTCCATTGAATGGGCGTGAATGGGTTGCTGCGTTGAGGATGCTTGGCAAAGAGGCTGAATGCTATGAATATCCTGGAGAAGGCCACTCACTCCCTGGGAAAGAGGCCACAGCCCATGTAAATATGGTCATTGCGCAATGGCTTCAAGATCACCTGAACCTTTGATTTGATGAATATCCGAATAGTTTCATTACTTTACCGTGAGTGAACGGTTGTGAACCTCTGATACCAATTGCAACTCGGCCAGCCAAAATTGTGTCAATTTGTGTCTAAATGCTGTCCTAATGGTGTTCCCGGGCTCGCGCACCGCCGCCAGCAGGCGCTCGAAGATCGTCGTGTGGAAGGCGACGTAGGGCACGTACATGCCGAAGCCGCTCAGGACCATGAAGGCGAAGGGGCTCAACCACCCGGCGTGGGATCCCCAGAACGCGAGGAGGACGACGCCGAAACCTCCGGCGACGAGCACGAGGGAGCTGAGCAGGGCCAGGCGGTGGCTCCGGATCCGGATCGCGGCCCCGTTGACCGCGACGACGCCGAACATGACCAGGGTCTCGGAGCGCGCGAACACGCTGGGCTCCCTTCGGCCCAAACGTAAACAAGGATGGTCTGAGTCGAATCGAGTGAACGTATGAGCAAGGAGATAAAAATCTATTTGTTAGGATTCTCCTACTGGTAGCTAGCTAGTACGTAGGTCCTAGCTACTCGTAGCTAGCTACCGGTCGATACTAAAATCCTAAAAGTGTGATGTCGACTTGCACTTACTTGCAACTGCAGCTGTGACGCTGTGACTGGCTCCTGCAAACTGACGTTCGTACGTGCGTACTTATCTTAGTACTCGAGTACCTCATGATGTCCTGCCTGGCTGATTATTATATTCTTTCTTAAATTCCGATGGTCTTTCCGACCGTTAAGGTAGTTACTTTACTTTTTGCTATGATCAAGAACTTAGACGATCCTCTGCTTCACCCAATATCCATAATTTTTACCAACAGAAGGTTTCCATAAGGCACATTCCTGTACAAGAGCTTTGACATGTTGTAGCAAGACACTAGTCTGCCTCTATGGTGTTCTTCACCAGCGACAGCTACTTCTTGCAAGAATTTTTATTATCAAACTTGCACATACGAGGAGGAAGTGTCAAGGGGGATGTTGGGACGCAATGACAAAAAACCCACCTGCGATTTGCAAATGCCGCACCCAAGGCATCGGACGCTGCATAGACCAAGAACGATTAGAGGTGGATGAGATCAGAGAACGGTAGACGATGCCGTAGTCAGTTCACGTTACGAATCGGCCAGTTCGTCGGTACGGATAACGCGTGGGTAGCGAATCTGCTCGACCATTTTCTGCACTTCGAGCGGCGGCGCTGGCGTAGCGAGTGAAACGCCGATGGTCAACGCAAAATTGAGCAGCATCCCGATCACACCGATCCCCTGCGCATTGATCTCGACTTTGCCGAGATAAAGGTTGCCTGTAACGCTGTACCCCTCGGAGCGGGCGATGTGCACTTCCTGCAACAGCCCGTGAGTGACCAGCGCCACCCGCGTTTCGAATGGATTAACGTTTATAAGGAGTTCTTCTGCCATCGACTACGCATACTCCAGGTATCTATATCGAGCTCTCTTAGCAAGCGCTCGGTTTCGAGAACGGGTAGGCCCATAACGGCGCTGAAACTGCCCTCGATTCGCTCGACCAATATACCGCCAATTCCTTGAATTCCATAACTACCTGCCTGATTTTCCTTCATTCGAATCTAACATAGTCCCATCTCAGCTTTCATATTTTTCCTCCATTACAATGAATCAAAACCAAATCAAGCCTAGAAGTGACAGAGAACTTCAATTGTTGCTTAGTATAAAAATAAATTAGAAGGAAAAAAACAACAAAAATTTCTGAATGATGAATAAAAGAAGGAGATTGATAGTGTGACTATGTGCATTGGAAGGAAGAGCAAATCCTGCCGCTTGCAGACAAAGCTTGCGAAATTGGTCATCTAGTTTTTTGTCATCTAGAATCATGCTCTTTTGGGTGAGATAATCATCATCTTGTTCGATTTAATCATACGATGCGAACTTATGGTATTGGTATTCATTTGAAGCGCAAGGAGATTTAGCAATATCTCGGATGATTGTTCTTTTGATTCATTTGTCATGAAAAAATCATTTTGTATAGAAAATACCAAAATCTTCATTGTCATTATCACAGTCAATCCGAGAAAAACATGGATGAAGTTGTTGAATAGCAGTCAATTCATCTATTCTTGTTGATTTATTCCGCATTTCTTTGATGTGACAATCGAAGCGAGATAAATAGAACGCGGCCTGGAACAGCGCAAATCGACGCTGGGCGCGGACTATGTCGAGAAGAACCTCGCCGCCGCCGATGATTTCACCCGGCCGTTCCAGGAGGCGATGACCGCCTGGTGCTGGGGCTTCGGCTGGGGCGACGGCACCATCGACGCCAAGACCCGCTCGATGATGAACCTCGCGATGATCGGCGCCCTCGGCAAGATGCATGAATGGGAGGTGCACTGCAAAGGCGCGCTGAATAACGGCGTCACCAAGGAGGAGATCCGCGCGATCATCCACGTGGTCGGCATCTCGACTCAAGTTGCAGATAACCCAGGTTCGGCATTTAACCCAGTATTTATATATGGTGGTACGGGCTTAGGTAAAACTCACTTATTACACGCTGTTGGTAATGGTATTATGGCTAATAAGCCAGACGCGAAAATTGTCTACATGCACTCAGAACGATTTGTGCAAGACATGGTTAAAGCGCTGCAAAATAATGCCATCGAAGAGTTTAAACGTTATTACCGAAGTGTTGATGCATTGATGATCGATGACATTCAATTTTTCGCTAATAAAGAGCGCTCACAAGAAGAGTTTTAACTCCAGCGCATAGTAGTCATAGCGAATGTTGGGGTTACCCTGACGCGGTGTTCCATCGAGGTCGTACGAGACCCGATCGCCGAAGCGACGGCTGTAACCTTCAGCCGTAATACGAAATAGCGACGACGACGTGAATTTGTACTGGCCGTACAGCCGCAAAAGGAAATACTCGTGGTCGTATTCTGGTACGAGGTCTTGCGTCTCGTAGTTCCACAACTGGCCCTTGATTGTCGCGCCGATGGCGAGGCGCTCATGCGATTGCCGCAGCCGTAACTCCGGCCCGTAGAGATAACTTGCGCCCGCGGCGAGCGCGGCAGCCGGGCTCGCTACCCTTGCCTGGTCATCGGCGCTGCTGCCCGCGGGACGAATGCCGGGCGTCACGAGAGCGAATTCAGCACCGCTCGCTGCCCGCAGGTCGGATAGTTCCAGTGCCGAACAGACCACGCCGTCAAGCTGGCTGACTTGTGCCAGGCGCGCGAGCCGCAGCACCTGCGCCGCCGGGCTGTCCGGACAGCCAAGCTCAGCCAACGCGGTGCCGTCCAGGCTGGTCAACACGGTCACCGCGATGAGCAGTCGGGTGCGGAAGATGACTTTGCTTTGACTTTCCGTCCCACGGCCAGGGGCCGACATCGGGTCCGGGGCCGCGGCGATCGAACGCCCCGTCGGACTGACCGCCGTGATAGATCTTTCCGGTTCCGAAGACCGAGTACCCGTGGTTTTGCAAGTGCCGATTGACTGAGACACATTGATTGAGCACACCATTTTTTCGCCAGTCCTCAAACCAGTACAGTGCGCTGGTTTGCGGATACAGCCCCAGCAGCATGCTGGCCCGTGACGGTGCGCAGATCGGATCGTTGCAGTGGCTCAAGTTGCATTACCTGGACGTCAGCAATGACGAAGAGGGGCAGATCAAAAAGCGGATCGACTCGATCGCGAAGTATTTTGGTTTGAAGGAAGTGAAGCTGCCCGCCATCTACGGGTTGCGGCATATCGTGACCGATTTGAAATCGAAAGATGTGATGCGGCGGCGGCTGCAGCAAGTGTTGACGATGACGGCCTTCGTCCGCAATGGTTGCCCGCATTGTCGCGATGCGAAAGCGTTTTTGCGGAAGTATCGCGGTCGCTATCCAGCGTTGAACATCGTCTATCGGGTTTAAATTTGCTGGATCTCCTAGGAATTCCACCACACGTTGTACAACTAAAAATAGGCGTACCAATAATATTGTTACGAAATATAAACCCACCAAAGCTTTGCAATGGCACGCAACTTGCCGTAAAAAAAAACAATGGAAAGCGTAATAGAGGCAACAATCTTGACAGGGCCTTTTGAGGGTGAGTCTGATCTTATTCCTCGCATTCCCATGATTCCAACGGATCTACCTTTTCAATTTAAAAGATTGCAATTCCCAATTTGATTAGCATTTGCAATCCCCATCAACAAGGAAGACATAAAGTATTAACCAGTGTTTTAGACTTGGGCAGCTTAGTACTGTAATATTTTTTATTGCCAGTATTCTATTCGTTTATTGGGTAACAATTTTAAAGTAAAATTATGCTCTAAAGAGCCTATCAAAGCCTCCAAATCCACAAACAACCAGCTCACTGTTTTTCCTTACCCCCTCCCTTCCCTTATTAGGTCGCGTAATAAATAAATTCATTGAAAGTGCGTAAACTATGTTAATTAGTATATCAACTAAAATTAACAAGAATACCCAGATATTGGGTTTCATCAACAATGCGAGAAGGGTCGTAAGAGCAATAGCAACTGAGAGAATGATCTTCATTGTGGTTGTTGGTCGTGTGTGAGCGCGTCTGAACGAGGGGAGGTGAGGGGAACTCGTATACTATATTTCTTCACCAAAAAGTGAGTTTCGTCTTATATATTGCTTCGCTTTTTGTGATTATGATTTTATTATGCCATCATATCGATCGTGGGTTTGTTTTATTATTGTGGGAGGAGAATCGAAAGAAAATGATATAGACTTTCGCGTTTTTCTTTTCGCCATGGTTCGCTTTTCTGCTTCGGGGGTGTGCAGAGTCAGGCGCTTATCAATGCCGCTCGTTGCGGTGCCCGGGTGTGCCCCGAAGTAGCGCCCCAGTTCGGCGCCACCGCACCCACTGCCTTTGCCGGTGGTCTGGTGCAGATGATGGCAGAAATGCTGGCTTCGTTTGTGCAGATCCAATTGCTTGTACCGGGACACTGGGTCGAGTTTGGCTTCTATCCCTTCCTTACCGATCTCCGTACCGCCGCATTCAGTGGTGGCGCAGGGGAACAGGCGCTGATAAGCGCTGCCACGGCACAGTTGGGATAAACAAAAAATTAATTGCTCTTCTTGTGACATATTTTCAGCCAAAACCTATTTTTTGGACTGAAAGATTTCCTCTTGAGCTTTCACGAACACAAAGAAAGTAGTTTTAGCCAAGTTTGGATGGATTTATTTGGGACCATTAGTTGTTCAAATAATAATTTTCTTCCCAGCCCATAATTTCAGATTTTTGAAAGCCCATAAATTTTAACACTGGAGGGGACCAGGCTTCTTTCGTCAAACAAAAGTTTAGACGCTTAGAAAGTCGAAGCCCACAAGCCCCCAAATTCTTGAAACGACCATTTTAACTCAGGAAGGAGTTTTTTATCATAAACAGTGCTTCAACGGTGGCAGTATTTCAGAGAAAAATGATGAAGGATCGACTAATGAGTCGGGTGACAGCAGCGAAGCTGCTAACAACATGGCAAAAAAATGCCCGACTAGCTCGTTTATTTCAACTGACAACACCGGTAATGCGAATACATGTGTTTACAGGAACGATGACATACCAAAAGACACCGTGATAAGTATTTCTTCATATGGCATAGAACAGTCTAAAACTTTATTTGAGAAAGATGCTTGGGACATGTCTAACTATTCCAAAGTGAGAAGGACTTAACCTCAGCACTAATGGTATTGCTAGAGCTACAAAGTACATTCTCTATTACATGAGCATCATATTGGGATGCAGTGGTTACTTTCCAGTCACTTTGGGTGTACTGTAGCTCAACAATTTTTTTTAGCTAATGTCACCACATACTTTTTCTAGAAAGTTTTTCCTTGATTCTGGTTTGGCTAGGTTAGTTGGTAGATTTTTGACAATCACAGAATAAGATGGTTTGGAAATATATTCAGCAGGGACTTCATGACGCGAGGCCAGCTTCAGCGGCCCGAAGAGGTGGCAGGAGCGTTCGGACATGGCGGCCTCGAAGGCCTCCTCGTCCAGCGCCATCAGCGCCTCGGCCTTCGGCCCTTCCTCCATCCAGACCACGGCCGAGGAGGGCCGCCCCTCGAAATCGGGCAACGGCACCAGCGTGAACGGCCCGCCGGTGCGGTGGATTTCCGTCGAGACGTTGCCGTGCGGAATTGGGTGGGTGGTGGCAAAGGCCAGCGCCTTCTGGCCGAAGCGCGTGGTCTTCACGCCGATCCCCGCCGCCTCTAGGCATACTCACACCATCGAAGAAAATACCAATCAAAGAACGATGGCCATGAATAATGCGTTGGCAATTTCCATCATGCTTTTTCAAACCATGGCTGTAATGATAGTAAAAGCTACTAGTTTCTTCAGGACGTAAGGCAATTTCTATATCCTTCACGTTTTCTGGCATTTGCGGCAGTATTTGAGCTTTTAAAAAAGTAATAACTGACTGCTCGTCTATTTTGCTCCCTTCCACCATGCACACCGCTTCATCTGGTGCGCTCATAGCAAGATGATGACCATTGAATTAGTAATGGTACATCCGTTGAGATCAGTGTCGATGAAAGCGTTATGCCGGGCAGCGTCAGATAGATGATTGCCGCCCAGAATCCCGTCCTGCTGTCAAACAGTTTCGACGCACTGAGATAGATCATATAAGCGGTCAGGCTGTGAAAAAGGGCGGAGGGCAACCTGATGATAAATTCGCTGTCAGATGCAAAAATCCAGGTGAAAAAGGCAATGATCCAGCCCAGCATCGGCGGCTTGGAAAAATATCCAAAATCTGGTTCCTTACCCCAAAGCCAGTATTGTGCCTCGTTTTATGCACCGCTTGCAGGTTTTACAGACTATTGCTATCGAAAAATGTGTTCGAAGTATGAACCTGGTCTCGTATTCTGTGAAATGGTAAAAATGGACTCTTTAGTCCGGCATGAACCAAATACATATCAACTACTTGACTATGATGGGACCATGCATCCCATTGGTGCCCAGCTTTGTGGTAGTAAGCTATCGATTGCAAAGGATGCGGCAAGAATTATCGAAGAGCTTGGTTTTGATGTGTTAGATTTAAACTGTGGTTGTCCAGTTGATAAAGTGACAAAAGATGGGGCCTACCGCTCGGATATCAAGGGGCTTCAGGTCAATCCGGCCTATGCCGCCGTGTTCTTCCACCGCATCTCGCGGTAGGAGCAAGACACGTGCTGAAATACGCGGCCCAGCGCGTGGTGATGATGATCGGCATCATGTTCGGTGTTCTCGTCGTCACCTTCCTGCTGAGCCGCGTATTGCCGTCCTCGCCGGTGGAAATAATGCTCGGTCACCGGCCGACGCCGGATCAGGTCGAGACCGCGAAGCGCGAACTCGGCCTCGACCGGCCCGTTCACGAGCAGTTCCTGTGGCTGCCGCTATGGGCGATATTGATGGCCCTGACCATCATTTTGCCTGATCAATTCTCTGGTATCAGCGCAATTCATGCCCTGACCATTGGTTCGATCGCCACGATGACATTGGTGGTGATGATGAGAGCCTGCCTCGGCCATACCGGCCGACCAATCACTGGAGGAGCGGGGACCATCATAATTTTTGCCGCGATCACAATGGCAGCAATAATTCGGATATTGGTAGACCGCCTGCCTTTTGACTATGATATTCTCATGGCTCTTTCCGGTACAATGTGGAGCCTGGCGGCGAGAGTAGTTTTGTCCTTGGCCTCTACTAAACAGTGCACATGATTCGTCTGTAATGAGTAATGCACGATGCGAAAGCCTGCTCGGGAGGCTGATCCAACGAGCACTTGATAGAACGCACGATTGAACTTGGGTGTACGCAGCTTCGGGATACCTTCTTTGACTCGAATGGTCACGTGAAGTGGATGACGAGAGGCAAATGCATCGCGTTTGATGTGATGGATGATTCGTCGAGCGGCGACTCTGGGCCGCCCCGCACCTTCCTGGCGACCGCCAAACTTTCTCTTTTTAATTCCACCATGGCATCAAGGAGGGTAAGCTGCTTCAGGAACTTGCAGATTCTTGCTGCAACCAGAATTCACTTTGTTGTTAACTTCCTCAACCACAGTGCAGCACTTGAAGTTCTCACAGTTTTAAAAGTGAAACTGGAAAAGTGCTGTTTGCTATGGTCATTTAATCTTCGAAGAACCCCACTTTCTTAACCTCTACAAGTCCACAAAACAAGCAACTGCTGTTGGGCACAGTTATGGTGATCCCCACAGCGAACAATGACACCCACAATTGCAGGAGTAGCCCCTAACCCTCACATCCACCACCTAACCCTCACCACCAGAAAACCCCATCTAAATTTAATTAATTTAATTGAAATAAATAGCGTTTTTAAATTACTAAAAATACTTTAATGTAAAGAGAGAGGTATTGAGGAGGGGACAAACATCCTCAACCGTGTAATAGTTTTTGTCCGTCGTTTTAATGTTGAACTTTACTTTCAGTTGAAAAAATTTGTTTTTTTATTTAATTTCTCATTGTTTTTTTAAATAATTCTGGAAAATCAGGCACCTCATCAATGGAAATTCTCTTCCCCCGACGAGGACTCGGCCACCGCCTACCTGTTCGCGCGCGGCTGCATCCGCGGGGTGCTGCTGACCTACGAGCGCAAGACCCTCCACGTGCGGCTCGGCGCCCTCGCCAGCCGCCGCGACTGGCAGTACTGCTTCAGCCTGATGCGGGCGGCGCTGCGCAAGGGCGGCGGCACCTTCGAGCGTGAGAACGGCGAGACCTACTCGCGCGTCGAGCTGAACCGGGCGCGCGCCCACGAGGAGGCGCTGGAGGACTTCGCGGCCAGCGCGCGAATGATGGCGTCCCAGTTCGAGGGGTGGGGTATGAATTTCAAGCCAGCACTTAAAACCGTGAAGAACAGTATAAATAGTGAAGTTTCAACAACTTCATAACGAAAATAAAACAAAAACGAAAAAAATACCATTTTTCTATCCCTGTCAGTTTTCTTTTTCCTTTTCTCATCAGCTTTCCTTCAGCTCTCCTTTCAGCTTTTCAGATTTCCTTTGCTGTTGCTAATACAATACAACACGAATGACCCTGCCCCTAGTAGAAAGTTGCTCCCGCAGAGAGTTCCATATGGAAACTTTATTCCGTGAAAAATCCTCTGGCGCGCGCCAGCCACGAATTGCGCACCCCGCTCAACGCGATCCTGGGCTTCACCGAGCTGATGATCGAGGCGCCCGAGCGGATGAACGACCCCAAATTTCGCGAATATCTCGGCGATATCCGCGATAGCGGGCTCTATATGACCCGGCTGCTTGAGGATATCCTCGACCTGCGCCGCGTGGAGGCCGGGGCGATGCCGCTGGAATTCGCGCCGGTGGATCTGGCCAATCTGGTGCGCCGGATCGCCCGCGACTATGAAAGCCAGGCGCAGAATCGCGGCGTCGAGGGACGTTACCCTGCAGGACGGCACCGAAGCGCTGCTGATTATCGCCTCAGACCGCATCAGCGCTGTTGACGTGGTTATGTCCAACGGCCTGCCCGGCAAGGGGATCGTGCTGACGCAGATCTCCAAGTTCTGGTTCGATATGTTTTCCGACCAGGTACCGCACCACCTGCTCAGCACCGACGTGGCAGACGTGCCTGGATTGACCGAAGAACAGCAGAAAGATCTCGCCGGGCGCATCATGCTGTGCCGCAAAACCCAAGTGGTGCCGATAGAATGCATTGCACGCGGCTATGTCCAAAATTTTATAAAAGCTTCAAGCGATGATATAGCAATAAATAAAGACAAGTCTTAATGATAGCTCTACTTCTTAAAACAATAAAAAGCTTTAGCGTAAAGAGCGAGGCGCTGAGGAGGGGAGTCTCTTTCATCTACAGAATAATTTCTATTCGCTTTAAATTTTAATGTCACTCCTCACTTTCAGTTAAAAAAAACAATTATATTTAATTTCTGAAAATTTTTGAATTAATGCAGGTTTTGATTTTGGCTCGCTAAAAACTAAAATCAAAACGAAATTTGCATCAGGGTCCGATATTGCCCGTGCTCGAATACTGTTCCAACGGCGTGTAGCGGGCGGTGTAAATGGCGGTCACCGCCACATCAGCCAGCTTCATCGTCTGCCGTGCCGCACCAAAATCGAACAGGATCGGGTTCTGCTCCAAATTGATATAGATGTTTTCGGGTTTGATATCCCGGTGGATCAAATCCCGCTCATGAACAGCCCGCAACCCATCAACAATCGGCATGATATAGCGTTCCACATCCTCTTGCCCCAAAGGACCGCTTTTCTTCAAAAGGACGGAGAGCGGCTGCTCGTAAATAAAATTAAAAGTTCTAGTGGCCTTTTTAAGCAACCATAAAAACTGGAGGGCAACTAGGCCCCATATTCTGCCCATATTTTTCTCAAAATCACCCAATTAAAATTTTGAGAAAGCCATATATCCGAAAAAAAAGTGCAGCCCCTGGGGAATGGTTTTAAGTTATATAATTTGCCCACTATTTCATTTGTTATTTGGAAGCATGCATACATTTTTGGGTGGGGAGGGGAGGACGAATCTTCTCCTGGGAGAATTTTCCACGGAAAAGCTAATTTCCAAGGGGCTCTGAATTTGAAAAAAAGTACATGATTTTATATAATGATTTTGTTATTATTATACAAATAAAATAATTTTCTTGTTTCCTAATCTAGTTAAGATTATTTTCGAAGAAAAATCCATGTAATATCTTGGCTTTGAATCTGGAACAAAAGTAGACGATTTTAAATAATAATTTTCATTTTATTTATATGAATAATATAACTTTCTTGGTTTATAAACTAGTTTAGATAATTCTCTAAGAAAAATTTAAGTAAAATCTTAGCTCTGAATCTGAAACAAAAGTAGACGATTTTATTCTCTCCTTGTAATAACGTTCTTGTTACTTAAATATTGTTCTTATGGCAGTTATTTACGTTCACGTCGTGTTACTCTTTGCACTCCTCTTTGAGAAGGCCAGAACAAACGTCAGGTGCCTGAAAATATAGCTATTTAAGAGGAATCAAAGTTTCAGCTCTGGTGGTCAGATTAATGCTCTACGAAACTCGGCAAAAAAAGTTTTCTTTCGCCTAAAAAGATACATTTTTATATGACAGGGGTTCCGTGCTTAATGCATTTAAGTACTAGATCGCTCGTTAGTTCGTCTGCTGGCAAGGTTCAGCACGCAAACGTTGCAAAGCTTGGGCGATATCGGTCTCAGTGACTTGGTGCCAAACGCCCAAATAATCGAGAATGCCACGTTGGGCTGTTTGTTCAAGGATATGCAGTTGGTTGCTGGCTAGAGACAAAGCAATACTCGGGATACCTAAACAAGCGCGTTCCCAAGTGCTACAGCCTCCTGAGCCAATAGCTATATCAGCTTTTGCAAGTAAGGCGGCCATATTGGGCGTATTAATATGGCAGGTGACTTGCTCATTACGTTGACTGATATGTATCTCTATCAGAATTCATCAGGTTATTCAAATGGTCATAAGAATAATAAATGGAAAAAGAAATTCGTTCGTCTACGAACAACAACAAGCAAAAATGATCTTCGAGTATTCTATCAGACGAATTTTTCTAAAATTCCATCGTATCCAAATACAACAAAAATTCATTCCAATCCTGTATTAGATTACATTGATGAAAATAATGAAAATAACGGAACGATTGATACTTCTTTGCCAACATCAGCTAAACAATCACGTTCAGGAACATTGTCCAATGTCTAATCTTCTCCCCTGGCCTTTTTCACCGGGTGGCAGGCGTGTGCCTTCGGGGAAAATGGTAATCCAATAGCCTTCGTTTTTACGTGCAAGGCCTTGTTCTAAGAGTTGTTTGTTGGCTTCGCGGCTGTTGCTGCGGTCGATGCCGATGGTTTTAACCAGTTTCAAGCCCCAGCCGAAGAAAGGGATTTTGAAAAGTTCGCGTTTGGCAACATAGACTTGCGGCGGAAAAATTTCTTGCAGGGCGAGGGTTTCCCAGCCGCTTTGGTGTTTGGCGCAAATGATGGCCGGTCGGTCGGGAATGTTCTACTTTCTGAAAAATATTCAGATTGTTTCTCTTCAAACTATTCCTGAGAACTTGCTGTTTTTTTGTGTATTAGCTTTCTGAATGATTTTTCATCATCTATCAAGGAAAAAGTGCCCTTTCACTGAAAGGTATTTTTTTTCTAAAGTTCAAAATATTTTTCCCCAAAAAACTACGTCATGACTTGTACGACAAATTGCCTTTGATTTAGTCTTGGATCCACTCTGTCAAGGGATGATTCGATCACAGAAGAGCTTACATATCGAATAGCCAAAGCGTCAGCAGGGGTTGATTGCGGTCTAAATATTACATTCCATGACAGCATTAGCCATATCATGTACTGGAGCAGGGGAGATGTATGGTATTCCAAGTCCTAAGCCCCTTAAAATAAATAGAAATCTAATGATCGCAACAAACACGGGAGTTGCTTTTTGAATAGGTTGCTTTGTAACAAGTGTGTGAGCAAAACAAAAGTGAGTACAACGTACTCACTTTTGCTAATAAAGCACCTTTTCAAGAAATGTATTACTGTGTCAATTGTATTAACTTAAATGAAAAAATCCAGGTGCTTTTGAAGAATGTTGAATTGGCAGGGGGCGTCCGGGTAATTGTCGGCACCAGCGAAGAAAATATGGTCTGGGATGATTTTGTCGAAGTGGCCAGGTTGGGACTTGCTCCGGAGAAAGGTTGGACCGCCGACGCCACCTTCCCGGTGGTTCATGCGGAAAAAAGTTTTATCAATGCCGTGGTCAGTTTTAATGGCAATGCACCTGAATCAGGCGCGCGGCTGAGTCACTGGCAGGGAGGAATTGCTCCCAACGCTATTCCCTCCCAGGCGCAAGTTCTGGTGAATCGAGCGCAGGAATTGGTCGCTCATCGACGGCGCGGTTCGCGGCTCGCTGACCGACGGCCGCCCGATCCGCATCGTCTGGGCCAACGGCAACGAACGCCAGAGCAGCAACTGCGGCAACACCTACAACACGACCGCACCGCCCGCCGGCGCGAAGAACCACATCACCGTCGGCGCGCTCAACGCCAACGACGACAGCATGACCAGCTTCTCCAGCTGGGGCCCGGTCGACGACGGACGCATCAAGCCAGACATCTCGGCGCCCGGCTGCGAGCAGGGCGGCGACGGCGGCGTGACCTCGCTCGGTTTTGACGATCGCTCGCGACAACTCATCAATGGAGCGCTCCATGCCGCCATCATGATGCAGAAGCTCGCCGTTCCAGCCCGCGACCAGCCCGCGCAACCGACAAACATTTCCGTTCCTGCCGCCGACATAGAGGATGCAACGGCCATTCAGGTTGAGAGGGCAGCGCCCTTCCTCCGCCTCGACTTCTGTCGTTGGCAGGGCCTGCTCCAGGCTGGCGATTTCCGAATTCAGCCGGGGCAGTAACGCCGAGAGGTCCCGGTTTCGAGTCTCCAGCTCGGCGATACGGCATTCAATCGATAACACCCGAATGCGGTAATACAAATCTTCTCGAAACGTTCCAAGCTTCACCGCATCAGACAAATCCCGATTCGTGGCCGCAACCACACGCACATCAATCTTGATCGTTTCATTGGAGCCAACCCGCTCCAGCTCCCCTTTTTCCAGCACTCGCAACAGCTTCACCTGCGTGGCAAGATTGATATCGCCAACCTCATCCAAAAAGACCGTGCCCCGATGCGCGCGTTCAAATCGTCCCATTTTGTCATAATAGGCACCAGTAAATGCCCCTTTGACGTGGCCAATGGAAGTCACACCACCTTGCATACATTATTTTAATTATATAGGCTTGATCTTGAAGTGAAGACCGATTAAAGAAAACACTAGACATTTAAGATCTTGAACCAAATAATAGAAGGAGCGAAGTCCATCAGGATCCCTATAAAGAACGAAAGTTTTAGAAAGTTGGATAGCCGAAATAGAAGCAATACCCAGGGATTAAAGAAAAAAAAAGAAACCAAGTATTATACAGAGAATAAAAAATGTCTGCGGCAAAAAGAGTCTTAATGATTCTTTTTCAATTTAACATTTTGAAGAACATGAAAAACGCCAGGCTGTAGGTACCAATTGCCAGCAGGTGCATGTTCCTCTTGGACAACAACGTCGCCACGACAACTAGGCTGAACCCGTACAAGGCAGCATAGGAAAACCTGCCAAAACTCAGGGTAAAATCAGTTGAGAGAATCCAGACCAGTTCAACCAGTGCCAGCACGAGGCAACCCATCCAGGCAACCGGATGAGGAAAAAACCATGAGACAGACCGCTCATTTCCACTCAAACCATTTTTTTGAGAGAGTACATTTTGCATTGGCCGGCCCGTTCTAACAAGCATGACAGATGACCAAAGATACTCCTTTTCCGCCACTCATCTAGGGTCTAATGAAGGCAGGTCTTCTTGAAAGGGATGAGAAGAGGCATCGAAAGATTTTTAAGAAAATCACCACTTTTTAGAAGGGTATATAGAGGGACGCTTTGAATTGATTGGGATGGAGAAGGATCATGTGCAGTTGTTTCGGGCTTGGGTGGCTTAGTGTTGCAGTGCGCTTTTAGTAGTAGTAGTTGTAATCGTGATCTATGCTCATCACATTCTCTTTTTCAGAATGCCGTCCTTACGCAATTGAGGAGACGGGGATGTTTCGAGGGATGTATCACGTTTTGGGGGATCTTTTATCTCCTCTCGATGGTAAAACCCCAGATTGCCTTAACCTTCCTCATTTAGAAAAGCGGATCGAGCAGCTCGGGGTTAAAGAGATCATCTTAGCTTTCGACTCCACCCTTGAAGGAGATGCCACCTCCCTTTATCTTAAAGAGCAGCTTGAAAAAAGTGGGATCGAAGTCTCCCGTTTAGCTCTTGGCCTTCCTCTTGGAAGCTCCCTTGACTTTGTCGACGAAGGAACACTATCGACGCATCTTTGAAGTGCCGAAAAAGCTTTCAAAACCACTTCTTTAATTTTGTTTTCCGAATCGCTTTTCAGACAATTTTGAACTTCTTAGATAAAATTATAGAATACACCTGATGTGTCTTTTTGTACAAAGTGAAAATATAAACGAGTTTAGTGTTACTAAGGATGCGGCAATTAATAACAACCAGTGTATTATGGTCTCTAAAGCGCTTTGTCTACTTTATCAAACAGTTCCTGGTAACGAACTGTAGTAAGGAGCGACCCAGCTCAATAGTAACCAAAACTAGGAGTTCAAATTTCCGGATCTGTCGTAGATTTTCTATGTAAATGACAAGTACGCCTTTGAAATTTTCAAATTTTCAAATATCCTCAATGAGAGATTTAAAGCTACTCATCCAAGGAAAAATTTCCTCTTCTACAGGAAAAGAACTGGAGTATCCTTTCTTTTCCTTTCTTTCTATGGGTGATGATACTGAACCGTTGCTCGTAAAATCTTGGGAGGGGAATCACTTGAACGGAAATAACAATATAGCGTCACTATAAAGTAGTTAGCTTAAAAAAAAACAAGTTTCTTTCAGCTCCCCAGCTTTCATAATCGTGCCACAGCATTGTGGGCTCATGGTTATTCATTTTATTTTTTCATTTTTATTATTTGAAACAATGCGTTAGCTAAGATGTAAGCTCTCTTGTTGTGAAGCAATGCTGTCACTTTGGCTATTATACGTAAAAACGAAGCTGTGTGGTGAAATGATAATGTGATTTGCTGTTATCGCTGTTACTTGGAAGCTTCCAACTCTCTTAAAATACAAAACTCCTTAACAGGTAAAGTAAATTTGAGTCTTCAATGAATTAAAATTATCCATGTAATGCACGACATAGACGCGACCATGCTGTGTGTCGCGCAGGGGATTGAGATGAGCGTTGCCTTCACCGCGTTCAGCACTCCAGATCTGATTGCGCATACCTCGGCGGTCAGGGTTGTGCTGGATGACCGGGTTATACCAGTCGGCGATCCAGATATTCTCGTCGGGTCCTAGGTCAGCAAAGACTGGGGCGACCCAATCATCAGAGCTGGCGAGGAGGTTGTCGATGACGCCTTGCTTCTCGCGGAAGATCGCGCCGTTAGGCTCCAGGTAGGCCGCGTGGACGACGGCAGACAAAATATGGAATGACTATTCACCCATAAAACTATCTCAAACTACTGTAGGTAAATGAATAAAATCTAAAACGAACTGAATTTAGAAAAAATTACCAAGTCTAACTCCAAAAGAGCAAAACATATCCTAAACAAGGGTATATTTAAGGCCCCATAACTCTTTCCAATACGAATTATAAAATAATCAGAAAATTCAAGTTTTTAAAGGTTCTTTTGTCCCTGGGCTTAGAAACTGACATAAATTTAGCTCAAAAAATTTGTTCCAACTTTGGTAGAGACCACTTTGGACCCGCCCGGCAACAGCGCAGCGGATCGTTTCCAGGCCGTGCTGCGCCTGGATCCTGACCAGGCTGATGCGCAGCGAGGGTTGGCGGATATCGCCTCACGCTACGAAACTGAAGCCACGCGAGCTTTGGGTCGCGAGGACTACGTGGCTGCCGTCGATCTCGCCAGCGCCGGGCTTCGGGCGGCACCTGCGAATGATCGCCTCACGCAAATCCAATCGCAGGCAACCAATGCGCTGGATGCCGTGGACCGGGAAATCCAAACCTCTCTGCAGCAGGCCGAGCGCCTCGGCACGCGCTCACGATCGCCCGCGATGCGTCGAGCGCGCGCAGGAACTGCTGCGGCCCGTACAGCCCGACGAGCGCGTCGTACGGTCGACCCTCGGCGTCGAGCACGTAGTGCACGCTGTTGCCGGTGATCGTGCGCACGAGCCGCCGCCCGTCGCCCATGTCGATCTCGATGCGCGGCGCGGGGCGCTCGCTCGCCCAGTGCAGCACGTAGTGCTCACGCAGGCGCGCGGAGACCACCGGGTCCGAGTAGAGGACGATGCGGAAGAAGCGGCTGTTGGCGCAGCTCAGCCAGCCGTCCCACGTACCCTCATCGCTGCACAACAAGTGAGGGTATTGTGTACGGAGGGTTACGCTTGCGTGTGCCATCACGCGAGATCACTTCACGTGAACACCCACTGCACCAGGCGTATCTCGCCCTGGAACCGCATTTGGTTGGCGACCTCTGGGCTGAACACCCAGAAGGGCCACCCACTAAGCGGCGCCGGCAGCAAGCGCAGTACCCTCCCATGCTTTTTAACATTTCCCCTGATCCGGGCAAGTGGGAAGTTACTCTCTGCGTGCCATTCCAAACGAACATGTTGTTCCGGCAGACCTACCAGGCGGCAAAGCTTCAGATTTCTGTAGACGGCAAGGTCCGCCTCGAAGAACTGATCTGCGACGGTATCCTTGTCGCAACCCCAGCCGGCAGCACTGCCTACAACCTGTCCGCCCAGGGGCCGATCCTTCCGCTGAATTCGCCGCTGCTTGCCCTCACCCCGCTGAGCGCCTTTCGCCCGCGGCGCTGGCGCGGCGCCATTCTGCCGCACGAAGCGACCGTCAGGATCGAGGTCATCGAAGAGGAGAAGCGGCCGGTGAGCGCGGTCGCCGGTGGCGCTGAAATAAATCAAACTGCTGTGAACATCTATGTTTTCAAAAGGGCAAATCTGCAATGTCTTACAAATGGCTAAGGAAATTAAGTGGAAACATTTATAATTTTTCTTTGGGGTGGGGAATGTCGAGCAAATCAAAGGCATTAAATATATCCCTATGTGAATCTAGCTTTCCAGAACACTGTATCTTCAATATTAAAGGCACATCTAAAATTATTAAGTTGGATTTTTCGGAAAATGTTGAAAGAAACCAAAAAGAAATCATGTGCATCAAGGTTGTCAGGAGGGTCGGTGATGGCGCTGACCGCCTTGCCCAGCGCGGCGAGCAGCAGGTCCGGCGCCAGCGGATAGACCTGGTAGGGGACCTGCTGTTCACGGTGCAGCTGGTCCCAGTGGCGGTCGACGCGTTCCAGCACGCTCCTCAGGCGTTTCGGCGCGTCGCGGCACATGGCCTTGAAGCGCGCCTGATCCAGTTCGGCGCTGTACATGCCGCGCCCGCGCTCGACCAGGTTGTGCGCCTCGTCCACCAGCAGGCAGACGCGCCACTGGTTGACCAGGGTGAGGCTGTGCAGCAGTTCACGCATTTTCTACCGAAGAAAACCTGCACAAAAATACCGATTTTGACGATAGCAGAAGTGGATTCTCGTACGAAGCAAGCCGCTGTAAGACATCGATCGACTTTCAACCGGAAAGGTCACGTTAGGTGGCATATCCATAGCGGCTAGTCCACTTTAAACACCCGCCAGATTCAGGATTCGGTTCCATGCGACTTCAGATCATTTCCCAGAGAAAGTACTTACAACTGGTACTGGTTTTTTGCGGGGTCATCTCCTGCACGACTTGGGCCTTCGGTCAATCAAAGTTCAAAAGATTCAAATTCCTTTCGAAATTTGTCTAATATTTTTTGTTGTTTTTCCGTAATATTATACCCTTCATAATTGTCGAATATATACTCTCCTAAATCAAAAAAATCACAAACGGCTTCATCGAAATCATCGCATTCTGGGCCACGTGCTTCTATCCAAACTCTTTTCTGATATTCTTTATCAGAAATGCCGTTAAGATTTTCAAGAAAACTATTTAGTATTTGCTTCCTAGTTTGCATTATATCTTTTTTCATAGTGAACCATTGTTTCTATAAACAAATTCTTCTCATACGTAGCTATTACCCTCGAAAACTAAAACTTTTGACATATCGCATTGCAAAATCTTTGCCCCTCCCCCTACATTTTCGTGAATTAGCACGATGTGCGTGATGTGCTCATCTAATTTTTTGTGTGTGTATACCATGTCATCGTATTGTGTGTATACAAGGCGTTGTAGGCCCAACGAAAAGTGTTGTAGGTCCATCGCATTACAATAAACCGCTGATTATTTCATATAAAACTAACAGGAAAGACGCAGGAGGGTGCGAGCCTCTTTGCTTTTCAAAAATATTCACTCTGTGGGAAAAGTGTTCCTTTATTTTCATTTGTTTAAGCCCACGACATATTTTTGCGAGTATAATAAAAAAATTCATAACTTTTCGATAAACAAAACAGTCCCATACTTTAAAGCCCAATTTAATTCGAAATTTTCTGTTAAAAATTTTATGAAAAGATAAAGAAGAAAAATTTGAATTCCACATAAACAGTTCTACTTTTTGAAGTTCTAAGCATCAGAAAAACTAAATTTTTTTTGAGTTACAAGATTACTACGAGTAACGTTTTTTATTTTTCTGTCTCTTACATTCGCCTTTCGCGAAGGAGCTTTCGGTGATCAGCCGAAACCATTCGTCGGCTGGATGATGCTTCTCGAAGATTGCCCGAAATCGCGACGCGGCGTTACTGATCGCTCACCGCATTTCGATGTCTTTCCCGAGTTTAAGGGGGCGTCCTATTCAGATCGCTACCACTTGCTCTGCAAAAAGCTCATGCAGGAGGATTGGTACGACGCTGCCGCATTCATGTGCTCAAGTCGCGAGGCGATCGACACGGGCGAATACTGCTCGCTGGATGAGATGACATCCCTTAAGACATTTGTCGCGCCCAGGATATTCCGTTTGGCGTGGTGGAAGTCGGCTTTTTTCCGCAGAGCAAGTACTATGTGCTGGATTCGCATGGAAGCATGGCATCTTCCAGCGTGATGCAAGATTCATTGTCCTGGGTGTCCGACGACCACTTGGCGGACGTCACCACCTTCGCCAACCAGTACTCACAGGGAAAGCATCGGTCGAGCGCAGGGCGTCATGTCCTCTGCCCGCTGCAATTGGAGAAGGACTACAACATCCTTCGCTTTTCGCCGATCAAGACCATGGATTGTCTGGTGCGTTCTTAACATGTCTCGTTTTCAATAGCCCCAATTCCTGGCTAATACCTTTGTTTTTACTGTAAAATAATGCCAATTCGGAAGAAAAACTAAAACATAATATGTATTAATGGGACTCGTGTTTGTCATTATCAAGGTCACCAAAATCTTGCCAAGTATTACCAAACTCTTGTAAGAGTATTAAAAAGATCTTGTCTGATATTTTTAAAACATTAAAAAACAATTTCAAGACCATGGATCGCATTATTAAAATCATGCAACTTATTAACAAAATCTTGTATAGTCATCATTAAACGGGAAGAAGAATCCTTACCTATTACACTATCCAAGAGAAACTATCAATTTGGGCATTCAGTTTTAGGAGCCTAAAATAAGAAAATGAATATACACATAAGCTGTGCGGTATAGTTCACTATTAAACTTTGAATCGACCGAAAATAATAGAAACCAAAATTCTATTCGATGTCAATTATAATCTCTGTTAAACACCAAATATTTTTTTGTTCCAGAAAAAAAGGCGCATTTTGTACGTTAGACCATTAAAAGCCAGTTGCAAACAGCAAAATTCACGATGTATTGGGTCGTGATGTGGTACATGTTGCCACTGGAATCGAAGCCGAAAACGCGTCCGTCGCGGACCACGAAGTTGCGCGGGTAGAACCAGCTCAAGCTGTTGGTGTCGGCGCCGTTCAGCAAATTGAAACTTCCGTCCGCCGCGCGGATCTCAGGCCGGTCGGCACCACCTTGCCCGCCTTGCAGGTAGACAGTTCCATTGGGAAGTGCCGTTGCCGTTCCATACCACCGGGCCCGGTTCATGTTGGCGGCACGGGTCAATCTGTTCGTCGCGGAGCGAAACAGGGTCGAATTCTTCACCTCTATGGATTGTTATAACGATTTGGTAATTGATTATCTAAAAAAAATAAACAAGGCTCACTAAGTAGAGTGTCAATTTGAAAACTACACTTTTCAAATCTCGCATTACGTATATAACCGATAAAAGAAACTCAAAAAATCTTTAAACAATAAGAGATTTTATCTCCTCAAAATCCAGTCCACCATAATTTCCAGAGCTCATTAACAACAAGGCTTTATTATTGAAGTCCTGAGCGAACAAAAAGTCTTTAAAGTCTTTCGGGTTGGTATAAATAATAAGATCGTGGCCCTGCACGAAATAGGCGGGGAGGCGGTAGCGGCCCGAGGTCCCCAGGTCCGCCTTGGAGAGCCCGTTGCCGTCGAGAAGGGCCCGCAGGGCGGTCTCGACCTGCCCCAACACCGGGCCGACCGTGGGGTGGGGGTGCAGCTCCTCGGCGTCGGTGGGCACCGGTCCGTCGCCCCAGGTCCAGGCTTCGAAGGGCGTCAGCTGGTCCTTGATCGGGAATGTACGTATTCTAAGCATGCAATTGTGACAAAAAAGAGCTTTTGGTGCTATTCTAAACGCATTGTGCACCTTAAAAATTTTAAATCTATTCTTTTCTTTTAAGGCTTTAGATCAATTACGTCACATAAAAGCCCCGGAAAATACCATCCCTACGCGGCTGGTTGTTCTCTGATCCCTTTGGACCTTAAAAAAGGACTAGAACTCTCAACTTCTGTTCTAATAGGAACGCTCCAAATTTTCTGAGACCACTAAGTGGAGGTAAGGATGAGGAAGGGGCAGTCCCCCTCCTATACGGAATAAATTCTGCTCATTTTAGACGTTAATGTTACTCTTTACTTTCATAATAATAATGTAGACCGAAAATTTTCATGAATGGAGCGCAGGATTTCCTAGCACTATTAAAAAAAATGAAAAAACAAAGATGAAAAAGTTTTTTCAGCTGAAAGTAAGTAAGGAGCAGCATTAAAACTTAAAACACACGGAAATTATTACGCATATGACGGGTTCACCTCCTCCTAATACCTCGCTCTTAACGCTAAAGTATTTTTAGTAATGTCAACTATTTATTCTACGGCCTTTGTGATTCAAAGGTCATTCTTAAGGAATTGGGACAAAATTTAATCTTTAATGTAAAGAGCGAGGTACTGAGAGCATTCGATGGATATCTGTGTCCGTAAATCTTTGGAAGGCAACAAAATCGCTCCTTCTCTTAGCACTCATGTTGAAATGGGCATAAACGGTACGATAAAATCTTCTAGCCCCATTGTTAGCTTCTTACAGGCATAAGATGCTACTAGATGTATCATATCGCTGCTACACTTTACACAGGTGATCCAGGGACACGGTAATGCCGGTATCCAGACAGTAGCCGATCCAGTTTTCGAGTGGTATCTTTCTATCTTTGATAGCTTTCTTGACAAGCTAAAAGACTGTCTCCAATAATGATAAGAAAATGTACATTTTACTATTTTAACTACTTAAGTCCTTTAGCTTTCCAAACCCAAAGGAGCCATAAATCATGATTTTTGAACAGCTAAACAACTCCTTTCTTTCTTTAGTATTCCAAGATTTTGAGAGGGCTTCCCCAAGGACTCTATTTAACCCACTTTTGGACCACAAATTCTGTTTGATTTTCTTATTTGCTGGTTATTAGACTTCTTTTTTTTTTACAAATTCGTACAATGCTGCAAAACCACAATGAAAAAATCATAATTTTATTGCTTGTTCTGCGTTAATATTGTATAAGCGAGCTAACTACTATCTAAATAAGATATGACTATGGACTGTTTAGAGTGGAAGTTTGGCTCGTGAAACAAGTTATTCTAGTGTGTCTTTGAATATCCGTCAAATATAGACCAACTCTGTTAGCTAAAAGTACAAGTTCGGGTTTTTGATTAAGAAATTTCGACATGTTGCATCTCCGGTCCTAATGTAACATGCTTAGAATGTAGAATAGTTTCAAATGTTCCCACGAAGTATATTGCTAAGTTTCTATGGTAAATGAGCCTATTTACGGTGCACTCAAATAGGTACTTTTTGTTTTCGATTGGCTAAAACTTTGCCAACCGTATCACCACTAGCTTGTTAGTCTAATTTGCTTAGCCTCATTTGCTATTTGTTTGCAGGTTCAAAATATTGCGTCCAGGCTCCTAAATAACTAGTGTTAAACGAGGGTTTCGTATAGTACGTTCAAAAGACGGATGAACTATAAAGTGCTGGCGTTGAGAGGGGGGTTCATAATCAGTCTTGATGGTGCTCACGGGGGTGGGGGTGGGGGAGGTAGATAAAAGCGTACAGGGGCGCGTAACTCATTTCAACACCAAGTTACCTGAGAATAATACAGCTAAACACGGTCCTCCTCCACCCCAGCCTATTCTGAGTTCTACTCCTTACTACCCCTTTCGGGGCAAAAAAGACATAATTTATTAAAAAAAAAATTGATGGGAATAGCCATGAAATTACAGGAAATTGTGGACAAATAATAAAATCTTGAAATTTTTAGGGTACTAACCCAGAACCCCACCCTTCTGCTAGGTAAGTGCGTAGTTATGTGTTTCAGTAACGAGAGAATCATCTCAACAACCAAAACGAGCCCCATGACATATTTCTCCAAGGAAAGATCCTCCTACATAGCCCCCTCCCCTCCCTCAGCCCCACCCCAAAACCAAAAAATCCCCCTGAAAACGTCTGTAAACTTCCCAATAACCATTACTGTATGTAAACACTGGACAAGGTTTGTAACTTGCAGCCCCTCCCCCAGGGAATGTGGGGGAGTAAGTCATTCCCAAATACATATTTATTATCGTTTTTGACTATGCGGAACAAAATGGTTATCTCAAAATTTTGATCCGTTGACTTTGGGAAAAAATGAGCGTGGGAGGGTTCAGAACTTTATTAGTTTGAGAAGCAATTGAAGTCAGACTTAAGATTAATAATAATAATGACGAAGACCACACTGCCTTTCCATAATACAACAACAAAAGAGAGAATAATGAGGAATTTTTTCCCAAGACAGTGAACCAACAAACGTATTTGAATATTTTGGCCCTATATCTAAGGGTCGTCTTTAGCAAAGAAAATAAAAAACAATAAAACACTTATAATAAAAGTTCTCAGTTAAAAATCCATTTTTTTTAAATAGCCTTGGCATCATCACTTCTTAACGAAAAGATGGGACCTGTAATGTATCTGCAATAGTTATGCAAATTTTTACAGTTCAGGTAGGCCAGAACCTGACCTCGCCTCTTCTCATGTACCTTGTTTGCGTGTCAACGCTTATATTTTTGGACAATTTCCTGACTTTTTTTTATTACTAAGAAAGCTAGCCCAAAGAGACCCGTTTGTTTGAAATTGATAAATTGAATTTTCTATTGCAGTAAAGGCTCTCAACAATATTAAAAATAAGACTCATCATCACAAGCATGGGGTTAGCAAGAGGGGCATTTCGCTTCAATGAATTCATTTCTTTTACTAACATACATGTTTTACATTCTCGTACGTAAACCAAGTAAGAACTTGCAAAAGCGGTAAAACTGTTTTTAGTAAAGTGCGAATGGCGTTCTTGTCTTTACAGGGCGTAAGGGGTGTTAACCTTGCTCTTGTTTGGGGTAATGTCTGTTGTTGTTTTTTGGTTTCAGTTACTTATTGGTAGTGATTAATGCTGTACGCTTGAATTTTCGTTTGACTTTATTTTTGATTGTCTTTGGTTTAACGTACCTCTTTAATTTTCTTTGAAAAACTACTTTTATTGGTGAACAAAACTTAAAACAAGAAGCCAAAGAAGACATAAAAAGAAGCCAAAACCAAAACTAACACACTGAGGTAACTTCATTACTGTGGCAATCATGAAGCAAAACATGGCAAAGACACAAACAAAAAAGAGAGTAAATCAATAAAAGTTGCACCTATAGTCAGAGAAGTCACTAGCCAAAATGTTCAAAAGGGTGGATTTTATTGACGCTTTGGTTCACTTTCACTACATTAATTTACAAAGTTTTCCAAAAAAAGAAGTACATTTTATAATGAATAAAAACGAACCCAAAGTTGACCCTTAATATCCTCAGCTTTAGTAGCAGTTGTCTTGACAATAGCAGGCGTAATAGTAGTAGTAACAGTGGTAGCAGTAACAGTAAGATATAGATCCTTTTGGCTTGTACAACATCCACTTCGACACGCCCTGAAAGTTTCAACTTAATACCCTAAGCTAATACTAAGATTTCGCTGAGGCACCCTTTTTATGACCTTCATACGCATAGTGTCTTTTGATTTATTTCAACACCCATTAATAACTCATTGAAAGATTCACCTGAGTACCCTAGCCTTTTTGGTCCCGCAAGGCGTCGAGTTGATCGAGCATGTCCTCCGCGCGAAGGATCGCCCTGCGCCGCTCGGGCGCCTCGTCCTCGACTTCCTGGATCGCGAGGAGACCCGAGAGCCCTCCAAGCTGCGATGCGGCGGCAGGCGCCTCGCTCGGCTTCGCTTCGCCGGAGAGAGCATCCGCGAAGCCACTGCCATTCGAACGGGCTCGTTCACCGCGCCGGAGCGCGTCGGTCCGCAGAGGCGTTGTCGTGTGAATCTTCATGGGTCTGACCAGAGACAAAGGAGAGCCAAGCCTGGAAATTCAACGATCGGTGGTCTTAATCTCGTGATGCAGCCCCAGAAGACATTGCGTTTACTCTTAGATAAATTTTTGTTTGGAATCCTCCCGAAACAATTTCGTGAAACCCCCAAAGGCTCTTGGTAAAATGCGTGGAAATTGAATGGTACACAAACTAGCGTACAAACCCTCTGAAAATATGATACGAAGTGTTCAGAGGTTTCTTAATATTATAAAAAGTAGAATAGAAAGCCGATTTTTCTTTTATACCAAATTGTATCGTGCACTTAAAGACTATTCACAAGGTTGGTGAATTTTCCAAAACAATTCTTTTTATTTGTCTTAACTTTCTCCTTGCTCTTTCGCTTTGCCAACTCAATTTTACACGAGGAGACGTTAAGTGTAGTTGTCCAGGGTAAATTTTCACCGGGATTGAATTTTCTAGTCAAATGTTATGCGGAAAGGGGGATTTTTTTCCATGAAGGTGGTGCCAGATTTTCTGGCATTATTTATAAGACAATCAGAAATGAAACAAAAAAGAAAATGTTTTCAACTGAAAGTTGAAACTCATAGCTGCAAACACTTATTGCTGATATTGATATTGCTTTTGGAACAAAATGGGTACTATCATGAGCAGAAGACAATAACCTAAGATGATTGCAACAATTTTTCGATGTATTTTCCTGTTTTCAAACAGTCTCATTGAATATTTTCAGCTACCTGAAACTTTTACAAGTTTTTTGCCAGAAAGAATCGTTTCAGATCCCCCTAGAGACCAAATTGACAAGCTGGTATAATCAACCTGCTATTTCCGCCAATGAACAAGTGCTATTTGAAGGGTTTTTGACAATTGACGGTCTCTAAAGAATTGAGAGACAAAAGGCTACTCATTTTTTCCCAAAAGTCACCGGATCAAAATTCTGCGATAGCCTTTTTATTCACCATCGTCGAAAACCTAATAGGCTCTACTAGGTAGTCTGAGATTTCAGGAGAGAATTGGTCGAATAGACAAGAGCTAAGTGCTCATATGGCACTTGTGACGAGGCGAGAAGAGCTAACAGCCAAGAGATCATATGGTATGATCTCTAACAAAATTCTATGAATCAATAGATTGATTTAAAAAGGGAAATAAGAGGCTTAATACCGGTCAAGATTTAAAATAAGAGCTCTGAGTCTTGGCTTTCCGCAGATGAATAATTAAAACGAAATTTGCATATTTATTTTTTTGGCTAAATGGCTTTCTCAAAGTTTTGATTGAATGATTTTGAGAAAAAAGGGAGCGGGGAGGAGGCCTAGCTACCCTCCGATTTTTTGGTTACTTAAAAAGGCAACTAGAACTTTTAATTTTTTACGAATGTGTTTATTAGTAAAAGATATACGTAACTTAAAAATTAGCTTACGTAACGAACTTCTTTATTCTCATGTTTTTATTTCGTATATGAAGAGGTTCACCCCCTTACTCTTGGATATTGGCGTGGCGCAGCCGCAGTTCGGACCGGCCGCCGGAGGCGAACAGGTCGAATTCCAGCTGCCCGCGCAGGGTGCCGATATCGCTTTCGGTGGTGGTGCGGATGCCCAGGCGCGACTGGCGCACGGTGGCGCCGAACTCGCCGCCGGTGGCGTTTACCGGCTCACCGATATTGTTCACAAAGGCAGTATCGCCCTGAGTGAAATCAAAGTCGTAATAGAAATCGGCCTTGGCATAGCCGTAGATGTCGACCGCGGTATTGCCCAGCCGGAAATCGCCGGGGGCGCTGCGGCTAGCGGCCGCGCGGCGGCGGAACCGGGGCGACCGCCGGCTGCAAAGCCCGCTTGGCAGGGTGCGATCCTGCACGCGTGGCGCATATGGCGGAATCCACAAGTCGTGTGGGGACAACGGGTTGCGAAGACGCCGTTTCGGACCCTCGTGGCACGGGCCTTGATATGCACCCGGGGTCCCCGGAGGAGGTCCCGCCATGGCCGAGCTCGTCATCACGTGCCCCGAGCAGCCCGAGCAGGTGCTCGCCCTGTCCGCCAAGCCCGTCTCGGTGGGCCGCGGCGAGTGCTCTCCTGCACCAGCAGCCTGGAGCCGGCGATACAGGTTTGACCCGTAGCGGCAAAAATCCCTGAAACAACGCCTTTGACCGCATCGTCCATCTTGGCGTCGTCGAACACGATATTTGGTGATTTGCCGCCAAGCTCCAGGCTCACATGCTTGAGGCCGCGCGCGGCAGACTCATAGACACGGCGGCCGGATGAATCGCCGCCTGTGAAGGCGACCTTCGCAACCTTGGGGTGCTCGACGAGCGGTCCGCCGACATCCGGTCCAAACCCGGTGACCACATTCACGACTTGCATCCAACCTTGCGCACTTCATTAAAAACCAGTGATATAATCCAGTTGGAATTCAACGCTTCCAAAAATATCTTTGGGTATGTTTCGAGGTCTCTAAAGAAATCAGAGCAAAATTATTCGCAACTCGAGAAAAACTGTTTACAATTTTGTTTGCAGTGAAACATTTTCACCAATACAATCTATTCCAATACGTCTTATTTCAACGAGGAATAAGAATGTGGTTGAATGTAAAAAAGTCGCAAAGTTCTGATTGGTCTAAATTTTCAGACGAGTGCTTTGATCCGTTCATGGCTGTATATCCGCGACTCATTACAGGGTCACTTAATGCCTTTTTTGATTGTATTGATAAATCGAATAGTAACTTCGATTGTTCAAATACTGCATCAATCAATTCTTGATCAATACCATGCCCTTTCAAATAAAAGAATCCCACATCCTCACATGCCTCCCGTAATCGCTTCACCGTCTCTTCCTTACTGCTCTTCGTCGTTGTCGATGCCAGGGAGATGATCGGAATACGAGAACTTGCATTGTTGTTGTTGCTGTTGTTTCTTTCAGTCATCGTCATCGTTGGTGCCGAAGGCGACCGGTTCTACGGCGTCGATCATCTGAAGGGCTCGGGCTTCGACGATCATGTCACCCTGGGTTCGGGTAACTCAACCTTCGATGGCGGTGAGGGCATTGACACCGTGCGCTTCACGGGCGCGGTGGGCGATTACGAGATTGTGCATGATGGCGCAACGATCACCGTCACCGATGACGACCCGAACGGCGGTGGCGCGGACAGGCTGGTCGGTGTCGAACGCGCCGAATTCGACGATGCCACGGTGGATCTGTCCCGCGCGGTTGCTTTCCTCGTCGAGGATGCTGTATTGAGCAAGGAGCAGAAGGAAAAGGCCGACGAACTTATCGGGATGGGGTGTGGCGCCATGTGAGGCGCTGCCACATGCTGGTGAGCCCGGTGCTGACGGCCCACAGATTCTGTCGGAGTTTTCGCGAAGTCTCTGCAAGCACAGAGAGCGGCGGTGTAGGCATTGAGTTTGACAGTTCGGCCACGACTTCATCTCCAATTCTGAAAACCGAAGCGCGTACGCTGCCGATGTGTTCGACCTGCTCCTGAACGCCAGACTGCTCGTGTGCTCCGGGCAGGGTTCTGCTGCTATATAGAAGTTGGTTATTACAATCCCCCCTCACACCAAATTTAATTGAACTCCTTCATAAGAAAAGTGATAAGAGTGAATAGAAATGGTTCTGGAGGTCATAGGTTGCTTTGGTTAGGAATCAAAATGCTTAGTGAGCTGAAACTTATTAGACTAAGAGAAAAAACAAATAAAGTCTAAAGAAAAGAACAATGTGATTTTAGAAAAGAGAGAGAATACGTTGACTGAATTTTCTAGCCTAAATTAATAATAAAGAAATTCATGAATTATAAGAGGCCTTGTCCATCTAGAAAATCAAAATCCAGAAAAGGTGAAAATGGTATTGTTTTAGTTGTTGGTGGAAGTTACATTTACCACGGTGCCCCCATACTGTCTTCGATTGCTGCATTGCGTTCTGGCACTGATTTAGTTTATACTTCTGTTCCAAAAATCAATGTTGCATCTACTCGCTCTGTTTCTCCTAATCTGATTGTAATTCCACTGGTTGATCAAAAATTAACTCGTGGTGCTGTAAACAAACTCTTAGGTGCATTGCCACGAAAACTTGATTCTGCAACAATTGGAATGGGTCAGGAGGGCACCTCGCCCAGTACCGGACTGATCCGGGTCGGCTTCTCCCCGAAGCTGCGACTCGCGATCCGTGACTTCCGCATCATCGGCTCCGCCGTCAGCGCGGGCACGGGCTACCCCACCAACGCCCAGCTCGACACGATCTACGAGTACCTCGAAGCCGTGTACCCGGTGTCCGAGGTGCTTCGCATCGGACCGATCTTCCACAACCTCTCGGACGATCCGGTCTGCGAGTTCTTCGCCGGCATCGGCACGGACTCTCCCGGTCTGGCGTGTGCCCTGTGGCAGTTCCGTGTCGACACGGACCGCTTCATCGTCGAACCAGCGTAAGGTTCGAAGTTGACCAATCGGGCAAGCTAGTTGGATGGCCTGTAGAAAGTTTGGACGTGGAAAAGTGACCAGGTGAGCACGTCTGCTATTTACAACTTGCAAGGATCCAAATTCCTAAGAGGAAAACTAATGCCTGTCAGGACGAGTGTAGAAATGGGTCCGGTTTATTTCTTATCTCCACTTTGTCTCTAAAAGGAACACAAGTATAGAAGTGTTTCACTGACAAATGGATGCACAAGCCAAAACGTGCCACAGTAGTAGTAGTAGACGCAGACGCAAGATTTGCCTTCTGTTTCTTCTTCTTGGATGATGGTACTACTACTTGTTGTAACAATACGTTCTTGTTGTTCTGGTGATGGTTAATATCATTATGATGATCGTTGTCGATAAAGAAACGACTCTTCTTCCTAATCATGCTGCTGATACCGCTTTCAGCATTCGTAGTACTAGTACTAGTAGCACCACCAACACCACCACCACTGCAACAATAGCAAGGAACCATCAGATTCCCTATGACTACTGCAACAAGTGGCATCATACCCTCCAAAAGCTTTTCAACACTCCCCTCAACATCAGGAGCACAATTTTCTATAGGACAGGGGGGCAACTTACCTCCCAGACCTTGGTTTGCCCGCCCCCTCCCGCAGACCTGAGTTTTCCACCGCCGAAATTTAGTTACTTCATAAGTCTTGTCAAAACATAAGCCTGAATAATTCAAGCATCAACAGAAACAGATCAGTTTTCTATAGTGACTGCTCAACACACATCATGACAGTTTCAACTTTATGCTCTAAGACATTCTCAAAATATTGCAGATGAACTGGATGTTTCTAATGATGCGGACAAATGAAAATAAAAACAAAAACAAATTAACTAGAAAATTGAGCGATAAACACCTCAGCTACCTTTTGCCAAAACTCCATCCTCTTTCTGACCCCTCCACTAAAATTAAAGATTTAGGATTTAAAAAGTTGTCAGGTATCCTCTGCTAAAATTTTAAATGAATATAACTGGGAATTTTTTAATTACTTACATTTTCCATAGAATTATTTTGATATTTTATTTATGAAACAAACAGATAACTGGTAAGTCATTTTGTAAGAACTAATCATATCCGTGCTGCCGTGATTTTGGCTGGATTTATCATTTGTTTTTTCGAACTTGGGATTGAGGTAGAGAAGTGTTATCAGATGTACCTCTTAAACTTTAAAAGTTCTGTCATTGGTAAAGAAATTGGAGCTTATCCTTTGCTCCTTTCTAAGTGGTGACGTTAAAGTTGGCCTACGGCAAAAAAAATTAACTTTTGAACTAAGACAGATAAAAAAAAAATTTCGAAGGCAATCGATAGCTCTTGATGAGCTGATCAAAGTATATGTCATCCATTTTTTGGTACAAAAATTCCTTCGAGGATGAAATTTTATGAGGGTAATTTCCTGGGAAAGCATTTTACACTGGGAACTTCCTGTGGAAGAATTTTCTAAAGGGGAAATTTCTATGGAAGGTTAGGAGGGTTTCCCGGTATTATATGAGAAACGATCAGAAATTAAATTGAAAACAATTTTTTTCAGCTGAAAAAAAGGAGCAGCATTAAAATGTTTTTTAAGCCCTACCAATCATTCAAACTGTGTTAAACTTTATCCGTTTTTTAATTTCTTTAAAACCTAAAAAAATTTCAAATCTCCAGTGATTCTTTCGCCGCAACTTTACCTAATTCTAACTTTCCTTCTGAGATCCTTTACTCAAAACATCCCCAAAATTTTTATTTTGAGATTAAAGGTTCGTAGGGAACAAGAATATGGCTGAAATATATGAGGTGTAAAACCAGAAAAAGTTGCAAATTAAAGGGGTTCAACGCCCCCAACCGAACCTCTTACACATTGTGCCCACCCCAATCACATGAGCTGGTTAGTTATACAATACCGACACAAAGAAGGCAACAACAATGGACAGACAAAAGGAAATACTGCATATCAACTGCAATTCATCTTACCTCCCAAATCCACCCTTCCTCCCCTAATTACCCTACCAGCCATAATAAAATTCAACATTTATCCCCCAAAAAATAATCTTTTAATTTCTTTTTAAACTGAGGTACGTGTTCCGCCGCCCTAAAGCTTACTGGTAATTCATCCCATACACTTGGCCCCAGGTGTTTCATTGAGAATGAAGACCGGATACCATGACGTAAATCCACAACCATATCATTACAACAATTATGCAGATCTCTATTATTTGGTAAAAACTCTTAAAGACATCCGGGGCTAGGCCATTCCATAGGGCTTGCAGCCTCACCACACTTGCATAAGCAGTGTTATTTTTGAGGCGAATATGACTATGTTCTGGCCTGAAGCTGCCGATCCCAACAGAGTCCTCGACACGCAAACCTGTCAAGATGTGGTGCGTGCTTTTGAATGCCTAGAAGACACTCAATCCCTCAACGCGACCACCTGTTTACATTATGCACGCGCCTTGGCGACACTGGACCGCTGGTCTGATGCCATCCCATTATTGCGTCAAGCCTGTGCGCAAGCCCCGGATGAAGCCGAATATTTATACTGGCTCTTGTCTTAAATAATGTAAATCGTATAGACCACTTACAGTAATCAGGGACGTACGCAGGAGGAGATATCGAAGCCCCTCCCACTGAAATCCTAAATTTTCCTCAATTCCTGAGCACTTCTTGTGTAAATTATCCAGTAAGATTTATGCTTTCTTATTCGATCGCCTCGGAAAAGACTAAGCGTACGTGTCTGACTGTAATGTGTACCAACTCTATTTTTCACCTGATCCAATGCATGCAAGTTATAAATGAGTTTCTTTTCTAGCATGCTACTGCTGAATCCCTCTTATTCTTCGATGCAGGCCGCGATCGCCGTTTCAGGATCCGGCGGTGGCGGCGGCGGCGGTGTGGCGACGGCGGTCTCTGGTTCGGGGGTGTCGGTTGGTGCGGTCGTCGTTTGCGTTGCGCTATCGGCGTTGACGGAGGCCGGATCAAAGGACGGGTCGGCGTTGGGATTGACGCGCGCCTGGACAATACAGGCGGACCGTTCCTTGTCGCTTAGCAGCGGCAGGATACCGTCCAGGGAGTCGCGATAGGCGTTGGCGCCAAGGGCGTTTGCCAGCATGTAACTGGCACCGGGTTTTAATGTATCATTTTTCTCAAAGGGCTGTCATATTATCGCTTAAAATGTATACGACCTTATTAATTTTGACTTTACGCATACCCCAATACTAAGCAATCTTTTTGAAAAGGCTTTACTGTATAATTTTCCTCATAGGATTGTTGTATCATCGCTTAAAATACGGACGGCCTTATCAATTTTGACTTTATGCATACCCCCAATACTAAGCAATACTTTTCAGAATGTTTTATTTTATTATTTCCCTCATAGGGCTTTTGTATCATCTCTTAAAATATATACGACTATGGACGGTCCCTCAAGGCCAAACACCAACGGTTGCACCGACCGCCGTACCGGATCAGCGGTGATTCCATCTGAAAATCAAAATTGGACGCGGCGCCCCGAACACGGTAAACTGATGTCCCCTCCCACATCAACAACGCGACGTTGTCCCCCCCTGCCGCCGCTCGGCCCATGACCACCGTGTCTGACCACGATCGAATCCAACGATGGCTGCTGCCCGTGTGCTTGACGTTCATGGTGTTCGTCAGCCAACGCCCCACCCTTTGTGTCGCGAATACGCCAGAGGACCAGGGGAAAAAACAACACACGTCCTGTTGCCCAAGGATTTCGCTTTTTTGAAGTTAACCGGAGACATCGTCACCGATCCACTGTCCAATATCGGCCTGGTCAGCGAGGATCTGCGCTATGCCGATCGGATTCTTGACCTCGTCCCCGGAGCGGCAGAACGGATGGCGCCGCTCGCCGGCCTGACGGAGACGGTCGGAACAACCCGCACGTCTACGGCCCTTCCCGGCATCCCAATGGCCAACGCGACCATGGACGGCTGGGTAGGCTTGATGGGAGCCGGAGCAACGACGGATTTCGCAATTATTTGCAGATGGCGACAGACGAGGCCTGCCTGGTCGTGATTCGCCGCACCTGGTCGGACCGGCGGCCGGTTACCTTTTCGCGATTGCACCATCCGGGCAGTCGCTATGAACTGACGGGCCACTTTACGCCGCCCGGAACCACACGAACGGCATCGTCGCATGTCGTGCAACTGGAGAACCTTCGACAATGACACGAATCATCAAGTCGCCGACCGGCACCGAGCTGTCGGCGAAAAGCTGGCTCACCGCCCGCTGGGCAAGGTATTTGATGTGCTTTTTGAAAATCGTCCTAGTGGATCCCTTCTGGAACCTAGTTTTTCTGGTTCTCATTTCCACAAGACCAAAGCATCATAAATTCTACAGACCCATGTTCTACTTAAGGTTTCTTGAATACAATATAGTATATTGTGTTAAAAATAGGTTTATGTTTCGTGTTCCAAGACTGACGCTCAAAAGTTTGGACAGGCAAAAATGCAAAATTCCACGTTTTTGTGGATACGAGCTTGAAACTTCTACAGTATTGTCCTCTGATACACGGAATTTGATTGTGAAATTTTTGTCAAGATTAACCCCGCTCTTTACGCTAAAGTTTGACTCCTTCTATTAACTCTACCGTTTAAAAGAGTAAACAACTTTAGCGTAAAGAGCAGGGCATTGAGGAAGAAAAAGCCCTTTCATATACGGTGTAATTTCTGTTCGTTTCAAGTTTTAATGTCGCTCCTTACTTTGAGTTAAAAAAACTTGTTTTTTTTATTTAATATCTGGACGTTTTAGAATTAATGCATGTTTTGATATCGGGTCTATGCACATAAATAATTCAAACAAAATTTGCATATTAATTTTTATTTTGGCTAAATGCTCCTGTCAGTATATCGTATTTTCATATAATCTCTAACGTTCTTGGATAACGTGAAAAGAGGTAGTAAACTAGATCTACGTTGCACGGGCAACGTGAGGTTTGTGGCAACCTTTATTTGGCTTCTCCGAGTAAAGTATTGCGAGAGCAACGCTTTGATTTTGTTTCCTCGCTTCGATTGAACGCTGAAGTTGTTAATCTGTAAGGATCTTAAAATAAATACTAGGTACACCAACTCGCAAAAGCTGCAAACCCATCATTGCAACAAGCAAAAGTTGCATACCCCTCATCAACCAAAACTCTAAAAAATGGAATTTTGATACCAATAGCTACATCAAAAAAATTTCATTTTAATGCTGATTTCAAATATATAACTTTCATCAAGCTTAGTCTGACCTATGAAAAGTTACGACCCTGAGAAAATTTGCCTCATTTTAGAAAATAGGGGGAAACATCCCCTAAAAGTCATACAATCTTAACGAAAATCACACCATAAAATTCAGCGTATCAGAGAACCTAATTGTAGAAGTTTCAAGCTCATATCTACAAAAATGTGGAATTTCGCATTTTTTGCCAGAAGGCCAACGATAATGGCAAATGGTTCTTGGCTAGCTACAAGCGCCTCACGCCGCTCTGTTGTGCGATTGGGATGCTCTAAAGCATCATTCACATAGCGTTTGTTGCCTTCCATCAGGCGGCTTAGTCCATCTTGATTTGCAAGAAGCGTGGAACAAAGAAATAGAGCAATCAATAACTTCATATTTTTGACATAACATACATTTGACAAGGAATCAAATTTTGTTTATTGATTGATGATGCGAAAAAATCATTTATCCGTTTTTTTCTTGAGCATGATGAACGTTGCAATCCTGGTCACACGACTGCCGTTCGGCTTCGCCGCAGGACTGGGCATCAACGCCTTCGTGGCGTTCTCGGTCGTGGGTCAGGTGACCTGGCCGGAAGCCATGGCGCTCGTGATGATCAACGGTGTCGTGATCGTGCTGCTCGCCGCGACCGGTCTGCGCAAGGCGATCTTCGACGCCGTGCCCTTCCAGCTGAAGATCGCGATCACCGTCGGCATCGGCCTGTTCATCGCGTTCATCGGCTTCGTGAACTCCGGTTTCGTGGCGGCCACCGGTGCGTCGTCGCCGCCGGTCGGCAACCTACACTAACCACTCTTCCACCAGCATCCGAGAGAATCATGCATGTGATTCTTCCAGTTGTGAGAACTGACTACTGTGAGTGCAAACGAGCAGGCCTGCTATCTTCAACAATATATGGTAAATGTAAGGGATTGTCACTTGAGGCCTAACCAAAGGTGGACTTGGATGAATTCGAGATTATAGAACAAGATGAACAATAAAAATACTTTAAATGTTATTAGCTGTTATACCCTTTTACTTAAAAATGTTCATAAATAAGTAGAAACTAAGGATATTTTGTATTTATTACTGACGACACCCGCTTTAGTACCAATATACTGCTTACCGGTTTGATATTCGCTCGAAGGGGTTTGCGTAAGGGTGTAGCCATCGGCATTAGACTCAATCAACCCGGTAAAGCTAAAGTCACCCTGCGCATCAGTGGTGGTGGTCAGCTCAACGGCTTGGCCATATTTGTCGGTACCGGTTAGTTTGATATTGATATTGTTCAGCGCTGAGTCTGCAGGATCCAAGCTGCCATTTTGATCCACATCGAAGAATACTTTACCCGATACGGTTTTATCGCCTGCTTTTTCTCTTAGTTTTGATCAGACGATTTTGAGTAAAAGGGTGGGAGAGGAGGCCTAGTTGCCCACCAATTTTTTCGGTAACTTAAAAACTAGAATTTTTAATTTTTAACAAATGTTTTTACAAGTAAAAAATATACATAACTTACAAATTAACTTGCGTAACGAGCTTCTTTATTCGTATATTTTTATTATGTATATGAGGGGATTTGCCCCCTCGTTAATACATCACTCTTTATACTAAAGCTTTAATTTTGTTCCAATTCTTTAAGATTGACCCCTGAATCACAAAGGCTGGCCATGAGGCTGCATTGACAGACCGCTGTCAGAATCGATCAGTAGCGCCTGGTCGACTCCCAGCAGCCGAAGGTCGTAAGGGCGGCCGGCAGTCGCCAGCCGATTGGCACAGTGAAAGACTTCCCACGGACCAACCAGGTCCAGCAGGATCACGTCCGGAAATCCGACGAATACAATTCGTCGCGACACTGATCGTTTTGTCGCCATGTCTTCAGGAGTGCTCCAGCGAACTTCTGTCACTGCGGAGGCGTGTGTTGGCATGCCGACACCGACGCGGGTTACTCATGCGTGCCCGACCCGCTGTTGTTCACGGTGGCGCTCACGCCTTCCGCGACGACACTGGTCGACGTGGCGGACAGTCCCCACACCTTCTCCGAAGGGAGCGTCGTGCAGACGCTGAGCCACGTGGCCCTCGCGGGCGACCACGAGGTGATCGGCGGCTATCACGGCCCCGACGCCATGCCCGTCGACGGAAGCCCAGCGATCACGTCGGGCTTTGCCGGCTTCGTCATTCAGCGCGAGACGGGCGCGGGGGGGCGCTGAGCTGCGCCGAGGTGTCCGGTGGTGTGCCAGACCGCTACGCGGCGCTGTCCTCGGGCCTGAAATTAGTTCTCGAGGGCTTGGAGGCCTGGCATTCGGACCAGGTCTGCCCGGAGGTCGCCGACCCACGACTCCACGAGACCTTCGGCGCCCGTCTCCCTGGTCTTCAGGACGCCGGCGTGCGGGCCAAGCATCCCGTCGTGATTCACCATCCGATCACCGGTCGCAAGGTTCTCTATGTCAACTCCGGTTTCACCGAACGCTTTGCGGGTTGGACCGTCGAGGAGTCGCGGACGCTGCTCGACTTCCTCTACGCCCACGCGACCGTAACTTTCGATGGTTAAAATTGAACTTAATGGAGAAAAAAAGCCTTAATTTATCTATTACTATAAAAATTTTGCTTTTTAGAATTTTGGCCACCATTGGGTCAAGTTACTCCTTACTTACAATTCATTACCACGAACAGTTTGATTAGTTTTTCCCTATGATCGATTATTCTTATCTCTTTTCCTAATCTAATGGATTGGCTTCAGTTGGGCCGGACTAATTTTTGCTGAGTTGTCAGCATTATTGTTGATTAATTCTTGCAAATTGCTGAATCTTTCCAAATGTCCACTTTGCGTCTCTGTTTCCTTGGGGTGGTGTCAGACAAGATGTTCCTTCAATCAATCAAGCGCACGTTCTTCTGCACTGCTCTGCATGATTGTAGTAAGCTCTAAAAAAGATGTGTGGGTGGGTCGAAGGTGGATGCGGCATCAATCCTGGGGCATGAGTAAGGGCAACCTCCTCAAAAAATACCAACCCCGAGTGCAGTGCACCGAAGAGCCTAAGGCGAAATGAAGAGGCTATGGGCATCACTCGCGCACACCCGCACATTTTCTCCTCCCAACCCTGCCCTGTGGAGTGGAATCAAACGAAGAGGAAAAACTTTTCTGCTCTTAGATTATGCTGATGGTTTAAGCATCCTAGATAAAAGTGTGAGCAAAATAAATAAGTTTTTAGAGGTTTTGCGAGTTTAGAGTGTTAGAATAGGTTTGAGAATTAATGTTAAGAAGAATATGTCACTGAGGCTAGGATAAGTGAAGATGAAAAGGTGACGTTGGGCAACAAAAAGATTGATCAGGTGGGCAGCTTCACTTACCTTGGTAGTATTAGTAAAAACAGGTGAGCAGTGAAGGTGTTAAAAGTAATATATTGACGCTAAAAAAATTTTTTAATTGTTTTAAAAGGTTGAGTTATGAGAAAGAGTCAAACTTCAGCCTAAAGAGCGAGGCATCGAGGAAGGGGACAACCCCTTTCATATACGAATGATTTCTGTTTGTCTTAAGTTTCAATGTCGCTCCTTACTTTCAGTTAAAAAACTTGTTTTTTTATTTAATTATGTAAAAGATCAAAATTCCCTCATAACTTCCATCCATACAAACAGTAATACTCCTTTTCATCCAACCGAAATTCTCTTGTAATAATATTAACAAGGACTTTATTTGAACCTACCTTGCAGCCAAGCCTTTTCTTCTGCTTTGACATGTATGTGTCAAACTCGTCCTTAATCTGATTGATATCGTATACGGCATTATCATATGCTTCGTGGATTCCTACGGATAAAGTCATTCTGAATTAAATTGTGCATTTACACACATGGACATATACGTCTCATAAATTTTAAAACCAAAATACCAAACGTTGTTGATTGATGGAAGTTGTAAGAGCTTCAATCGGCTTTGGACCGACCGAGAGATCAGGTAGTACTTCTATAGTCACGTCATATGGTTCTATCCATCGAGCAAACAGAAAGTTGTGGATGGCCGAAGCGTTCAGAAAATCGAAGGACGTATCGCAGTCGACGATATCGTTTATCCTTCCACCAGCGATCGAGCCGGCGAAATCATCGTCGAATCGGGACACAAGATCAGCAAAGACGTTGCAGAGACCATTTGCACGGCGGGCGTGAAATCGATTGAGATCATGGAAGCCCCCCGTAGCTCGCTTGTCTTCAATTCTTTGGCGGAAGACAACACCGCGAGCCACGAAGAAGCGTTGTTGCGAATTTATCAACGTTTGTCGACGTTCCTCGAGGTGGCCCAGCTGCTGATCAACGGCGAGCTGCCCAACGCCGAGCAGCACAAGCAGTTCATCCACGAGATCACGACCCACACGTTCGTCCACGAGAACGTGAAGTCCTTCCTCGAGGGCTTCCGCTACGACGCGAACCCCATGTCGATGTTCATCTCGTCGGTGGCCGCGCTGTCGAGCTTTTACCCCGACGCCAAGGAGGTCCTCGACGAGGAGAGCCGCCGGGCGCAGATGATCCGGCTGATCGCCAAGGTCCCCACCCTGGCCGCGTTCGCCACGGATGCGGCTTTATTTTTTTATATTTTTTTTTTATTATTTTTTTTTTCCAGGGGTGATCGTATCGACCCATTGATCCTAGAATGTCGTGTGAGGGCTCATTCTAACGGTAATGAAAAGTTCTAGTGCCCTTTTTAAGTGACCGAAAAAATTGGAGGGCACCTAGGCCCTTTCCCACGCTCATTTTTTTCCCAAGGTCACCGGATCAAAATTATGAGATAGCCATTTTATTCAGCATGGTCGAAAAACCTAATAACTATGTCTTTGGGGACGACTTACTCCTCCACAGATGGTAAGCGAGGGGCTCCTGGGGCAATTCCGCCTAATGCAGCGTTAACTTTCGATGTGGAACTGATGTCACTCACATAACTGACATCAGCTGCCCACAAATGCGAATAGATCAACAGCCTGGTCTAAGACCGACCAGTCTGGGTAGTACACGTGTATACAGATTTGCAACAGACTGGTGTGATAGTTACAATGTTAACGTGGATTCCTGCTTCATTAGAGGTATACCTATACATATGTGTTGCACTCGTACCATTAATATATAGTGACTTTGTCAACCCAGTAACACTGAGCTCTTTTAGGGGTTTGATGACGCATTTTAATTTAAATATTGTTCAATGCGCTGGAGGTAAGGCGTTATACGCCGTCGTTTGCACGTTTTTGCTCATTTTTGGGCCTATTGAGGGCGTTTATGCCCAAGAATCCGAAGAAAAGCTCGTCGAAAAAATCGTGCCTGGAAACCAAGATCAAGCTGCTCCCATGCTCATTCAGGCTGATGACCTGATTTATGACAACAAAAATAACCGTGTTCTTGCTCGTGGCAATGTCGAAATTTACTATAATGACCACACTTTATTGTATTCAAAGCCCCCCTCTTTACACCCTCCCACGAAGCTCCCATTTCCATTAAATCTTTCTGTATGACACCCTCCCACCCCAGACAAGGACGACCTGCTTTCCGTTTAGCCCTAGACGGTTGGCCGAAAAGAGTCATCTTCGGTAATCTGTCATCCTTCATCCGTAGAACGTAGCCTAGCCATCTCAACCTTTCTTTCATTATAGCCGTAGAAAGCAGGATTGAACCACATTTTTTGTGTAGCCTACTTTTTGAAATGCGGTCAGTCATCCGAGAACCAAGAACAGTCCGATAGGTTTATAATTTTGGATCAGGGAGGGGAGGTTAATGAACTTAATATATCAACGAAATTCTGTCCCCTGTCTTCTTCTATATATATTCCACCGACTCCTGTTTCCAGGCTCAGCGGTTTTGCCAAATACATGAAAGCATTATCGGTATATACGAAAATCAGAGGTTATTTTAAGGGGTGGCAGGCAGAGGAAACAGTTTTTGGGAGGCAGAGGAAACACAGATAACTTCGAAGACCACACTGCCTTTCCATGACGAAAGTAAAACAGTTCAAAATAGGGATGATACCGATTGTCGCTGGTTCAATCGTGTCGCCAAAACCAGAAACAACACCATGAGGGTACTTGCCAAGCACATTCCAACGGCGAGGGGAAAAGCAGTTTTGTCATAAAATGTGCCAACGATAAATCCAAGGGTCAGGCCGAGGGTTATCTGAATGCTTCCGATTGCAGCGGACGCCGTTCCCGCAATTTCCTTAAACGGTTGCATGGCCAATACGGTTGTATTGGGTAGAACAATCGAAAGCCCAAAAACGGAAAGTGCCGCAGGTATTACTACCGCCAATTCATGATTCATATCTTTTTCAATGAAAATTCTATTTCTAGTTTTTCGTAATTTACACGGTTTTGTATCTTGTACCTGAGTTTCTACGACACATCCTTCGAAACGAACTGCCCTGGTCTAAACAAAATAAAATAAATAAAACACAGTGCCAACATCGTTCTGAACTTAGACAGCGATATTGCTTTGCCTATAATAGATAGCTGTTTTAAAAGTACTAAAACACCTTTATCGTAAAGAGCGAGGTATTGACGAGGGGGTGACCCCCTTATATACGCAATAATTTCTGTTTATTTTAAGTTTTAACGGAAACATCGGTGACTCCTTTGCTTTATTCTTCAGCCTACAGCGGTGACGCTGCCAATATGATCTATGCAATGACTCGTGAGCCTGAGCAGCTATTTCAGCACTATACAGAGTCTGGTGAGCAGCGCGTTTTGGCTGTGCGACTTACTGGAAAGGCCAACTCTGGTTTTGATTCGGTGCCTGATGGCCTTGAGGCTGAGTTAGTCACAAGCACAGATTCCTTAAATGCAATTGTTGTTGCAGACACTGATTTCCTCTCTGATCGCTTTTGGGTAAATCAAGCTAACTTGATTAGTGATTGGCTGAGAGTTACCGGAAGAAACAAAATATATACGTAGATAGCCGTTTAAGATGTTTCGTGGATTAACTAGTCTCGTCTGATTGTTGTGGTTGATTTAAGGATTTATGTATATCTGGTATTGGCTTGCTTCTGATATCACCAAGTTACAGAATCCATGCATATTAAACTGAAGCTTTGCGTCGAAGCAATGACGGTTCTGGTCTTTCTGATGCTCGGGGCTAAGACTTTATAAGTCCCCCCCCCCCTCTGTTCAATTTTCAGACGAAATCTTTTTCGTGTACGGAGGCGGAGGCGTGCATCGGTTGGATCTGCAAACACATCAGTCACGTCAAGGAGGACCGTTTTCGTTTTGCCTGCGGGGAAGCCAAGATTGGCACGTGCTGTTTTCCAGCCGCCGTTGCCATCGGGGACTTCAAGGCTGAGGCTTTGAGGTGGTGCATGCGAGCCTTGGCTCGTCGCTACGTTAATCGAAGTATCCGTCGGGCGGACCCAGCCTTGGGCAATGAGCCAGAGAGTTTCGTTGGATGGTATCTCGCCGAGGTCAATCTCGACATAATGGTCGCGTGCTGACCGTATCTTGCTGACTACACGACATTTGAGGCCATTTTTTTGGCGATCCTGATTCTAACAATATTTAACACGTCCACTTTTAAGGCAAAATGGATCTGGAGAACATTGTTTTAAAGAAGAATTTGCAAAATTTGGGTGTCTTACACCTAGGGCTTCACAAATCATATCCACCTAAGTTACATTTTATGGGCTTTTCGATCTAGTACCCGGTGAAGCTCCGGAGGCACCTGGGAGCATTAAGGGTGTTGAGAGAGCTGTTGGTTGCCCTCAGATTCGTTTTGGGTGGGTACCGCAGCCGGGTGGCATCATCGTCCTATTCAACGGCGGAGTGTAGGGATTCCACGAGATCTAGGCGGATGTGGAGCCTACCGGCCCGCGACTCACGGTCGAGCCGTCCTATTCGGCAGCCCTCAACCTCGTCGGGCCGGCCGGTCGTAGTTCAAGGCCATCCTCTAGTGCGGGACGGCCAGGGCGGACGACGCGCCGACTTGCGACATTGTGCAAGCCGTTGCCTTCGTCGACAGCCACGACGATGCGCCGGTCTGGTTTCTGGGCAACGGACGGAGCGACGGTTGGAAATGGATTCGTATTCATGATAAGAAAAACCGTATTTCTCTGTGCCACTGACCCATGTCGAGTGCATTGAGATACTTCTACAAGAAAAACAAACCCAGTCGACTGAGTAACCGAAAAAGATCGTAAAAGGAATTAATTTAGAATAATATATTTATGATATAAAACAAAATCCTAAGCATATTTGTAAACATCGTTTGTGTTACTTAATAAAATAGCCTCTCAAGAACTACAGTTAAGCTTTTTGAAATTGATAGGAATTTCTATAATTACTGATATTCAACCCTGCTCAGATCTCAAAGGTGTACCCTAACTATAGAAAAGTATATACAGATGGATCTGTCCAGAGAGAAAGAGTTGGAACAGGAGCATGTATCCCATCCCTGAATTTGAGCACGTATTCTCTTCTCCCATTGGGATCTTCTATCTTGTCTGCTGAATTATGTGCCATTTGCCTGGCCTTGGATGCACTTGTAAATTATAACATGAAATCTGAAAATATACTCTGTCTCTCTGATTTCAAATCAGCATTACTATTGATCCAAAATATTAATAGAATTGCAAATGCCAAAGATTTATATTTAATTTTGTTCTTTTGTGAGATTTTACGCATTGAATGTTGTTATTAGTCTCTCTAATTGAACACCGAATGGTGGGGGTTTTTTGTTTACTCAAGTCACCTGTTAACTTAAAGGATCCTCCTAATATAAGCCCTTCTGTATGTAAGCCCCCCCCCGAATATAAGCCCACCAAAAATGCTTACGAATCTCTATAAAGCCAGGGCTTTAATCGGGATTTAACGATATATTTAAATAGCAAGGTTTTGATAAGAATAATTTTAAATTTGAAAAGGTGTACCTCGACTTTTTCAGATAAAGAAATTTTTTCTTCAATAGCTTCACTTAAATGTAATTCACCTTCAACCATTTTGCTTTGCTGGTTATCGCTCATGTACTCGGGCATCAGGTGTCGTCGATTCGAGGTGGCATAGATGAGGATGTTGTCCGGGGTATCGCTAATCGATCCATCAAGGATAACTTTGAGTGCCTTGTAACTTGCATCACTGGATTCAAAAGAAAGATCATCACAATAAATAATGAATCTTCCTGGTTGCTGATACAGCAGCTCAGCAATGTCAGGCAGGTCAACCAGATGCTGTAATAGGCGCCGAAATGGGGACCATTCCCCCCGCCCCCTGGAAAGTTGGAACTACGAAGTAATTATAAGGAAACCAAAAGAAACAGAGCAGAATAGGGAAAAACCCTAGAAAAATATGTGTTGCCCCATTGTTTACCGTCTGCCAATAGATTTTGACCCTTAGGCCTAATAAGGAAAATATAAATTTTAATTTGCGACTGAGTTGCCCCTTTCTGGTTTTCCGCAAATATTTTCTCTGTATGATTTGGTTGGAGTAACGCAAAAAAAAAAATATCAAATTCTTCACAGGTGCGGTGAGAAGATTACGGTGCCCGAAGTCTCGGACTTCTTGTATCAAAACCCTGACGACGCCTACGGCGACGAGGTCGATTACGCGCAAGCTGAGTCGTATGGCGAGGAAACCAAAACCTGCCCGATGTGCGGCTCGGAGATCAAAGCGGCCGCGGTGAAGTGCCGCTATTGCGGCGAGGAATTCGGCAGAGGCCGCGCCAAACCTGGAGAAATCCGGCCGACGGTAATCGAAGTCGGCGATGTGCTACAGACATCTTGGGAGATTTTCAAATCGCAGATGGGTGTCTGGCGCGTTGATTTTCAAGGTATGTGTTAAAGGTCCGACCTAAGATAACCACCACCACGATGACAGCTACCATTGTAAATACGTCCATTGTGCCTCTTACCTTTTCTTTCTCTTAAATGTTTCTATTAAATTCTACGAGCGGCAGATTTCCAAGAAACCTGGCCTTCAACCCTCATGCTTTATAACGCAGTCGTGCGATGTTCGGGAAGTCTGAAGAGCCGGGTGTCGCCGACAATCGTTTTGTATATCCATGGGTTGCCCAGGTAGGAAACAACCGCTGAACCATGCAGTCGTGAATGACGGAAAGCTCGATCCGCTCGCCCAGAACGCGTCGCAGCAGCGATGACAGTTCCGACAATACCTCGCCGATATCCAGCACCCGGGGCTGCATCGGCTGTTGCCGGGAAAACGCCAGCAACTGGCGCACCAGGCCCGCTGCACGGTTGGCGTTCTGCTTGATCTGCATGATATCGGCGAAATCCTGCTCGCCGGCATGGTGACGCTGCAGGACCAGATCGCAGAATCCGATCATCGCCGTCAGCATGTTATTGAAATCGTGCGCGACGCCGCCCGCAAGCATCTTGATCACAACATGGTTTTAAGCACTTGGCGATGCTCTTCTATCAACAAGAGTCGAAATCTTCCTGCACAGACAGTCCCAAGCCTATTACCTCCGACTCATTATATATTCATACCTACAAATATTATGCTACTATGGGGAGGCAACCCATAGTAGATTAATTAGCTAGGAAGAGGTTTTTCAGCCCGTAAACGCCCTTCAAAACAAAGCAAGCCCAGAAGAATATCCAATAATCAGAATCCGGTGCGAGTGCTATGTTGTTTACTAGGATATAATTTCGACCAGTTTTTGCTTTGGCCCGGCGTCACTGGAGTTAACGCGTCCCGGCCCTCCACCGTGCCGTTCAGAAGGGATGCTTTGACCTCGCGATAGTCTGTGGTGTTCGCGTTGGCGTAGACAAGCGCGGCAATGCCTGCCACATGCGGAGCAGAAAATGACGTACCGCTAACCGTCGCGAAAGCATTACCATTGGCGGTCGTTCTGATCAGGTCACCCGGGGCGGCTAAATGTACGCTGTCAGCACCCCACTGACTGAATCCCGATATCCTGTCCTGACTGTCTGATGACGCCACAGAGCTCAGATGGTCTATCCGTCGTCATCGTCCCATCCTCATTCAAATGCAATCTTTCACAAGATTGTTCATGGAGCAGAAGGATTCCATCATTGCAAGGATATTATCCCCCAACACCTCGAAATGATGACGAACGATCTTGCGATTGAGTGTTAGAGAGAAACGCCACTCTAAAATATGTGTTACAATCAAACAAACTGATTATCCGAAGGATGGCATAAGAAAAATCTAGTGAGTAGTAGTTCTTCCATGTTTCAAGTAACGGTAGGTATCGAAAACGCTATATATAACATAGGGGACAAGATTACCCAATAGACCAAAAAGAGTTGCTTCAATATTAGCTTACAAGAGAATTATTTCGCAACAGAATAATTAACTAAGTTTCAATTTTCATAATTTTTCCTCAGTTGCTCTTTGGTTCTCATTGAAGTAACTCAAATAGCTGCTTTTCCCTACGTGGATAAGTAGCGACAATTGTATTCATTATTACTGGTGGTGGTTTTTTATTTGTTTTTAGATTAGTTTTCTTCTAATTTGTTATCTGGTGCTGAAGACGCCTTGTTTGGATACAGGCGAAATATCTTGATGCGCGCGCCGTTTTCAATCTGCAGCGAACCATAGGTGATTTTGCCGCTGATTTCCGCAGAGTTGATCACGGTGACGCGACGTGCGGTCAGATCGCCGTCGAACTTGCCGCTGATTTCTGCTTCTTCAACCTGGGCCGAACCGATGAAGGAACCGCCGTCGGAAACTTCCAGACGGGTGCAATCCTGAATCTGGGCTTCGACAACGCCTTCAACAACCAGAACGTCGCATGAGCCGATCTCGCCCTTGAGCGTGATGTCGCGACCAACCGTCAGCTTTTTGCCATGCCCCACGTTTTAAAGGACTCCGTGCCACCATTCAATTGAACAATTGATTTTTGAAATTGTTCAGTGTTTTTAACAATTCCAGCAAGCGTTGCTTCTGGAGAGAGAACATTTTCCAGGCTAAAACCAATAAAACAAAAAAAAAAAACTATGTGATATCAACAATAAATCAGGATGGACTAAATAGTTTAGCAATCGTGTTGACTGAAAGCGGAGACACAAGGAAAAATAGATTTTGAAACCGTTTTAGAGGCATTTGCAGAACAAAAATTTAGAAATATGAAAATTGATGCAGTGAGGGTTTGATCTTGATAGCCCACAATTTCCTGGAGCTTTTCTTGCTCAATGAGAATGGCGAGACGTGCGAGTTCAAGAGGTTCAATGGTCTGCTTTCGGAGGTTGAAAAGGGCATTGAGTAAGCCGACTGTGAAAGCCGAGCTGGAACCAAGACCTGCTCTAGCTGGAAGGTCGGCGTCATGATGGATTTCGAGACGGTCTTGATGAAAGTTGAGATAAGAAAGGACCGCCTTGACAACAGGGTGCTCGATTTCTTCGATCATTTGAGTCGATTCTGTGTTGGTCAACACACTCTGAAAGTTCAAACTTAATAAATACCATCAATCATTTATGATGCGTCGCTTTGGCAGCCTTTATGGGCATAGTGTGTTTCGCCTTAGTTCCATACAGTTTCTGTATATCCCAATTTTTTGCCTTAATATCCTTGGCTTTGGTAGCAGCAGCAGTAGTAGTAGTAGCTGTAGTATTAGTTGTAGTAGCCTATCTTCTGTTGCAGTAGCAGTAATAGAAGCAGTAATAATAGTAACACTAGCAGTAGAAGCATGAGTAGAGGTAGAAGTATAAGTAGAAGCATGCCCTCTGCAACATGACGTTGAAAGCTGTCAAGAAAAGTGACGTCGTCATTAACTAAAAATTTACTTATTATTTTTGCAGGAAGCGTTAATCTGCAGGTTTTGCTAAGGTAGTTTTACATAACTCGTAATTTGGTGGTCCTGAAGATGGGGTCGGAATTTCGCCAGGCAGAGCGACGGGGAGAAGCGCAGCGCGCTTGGCCGGGCGAGTGTGTGCGGGGGCTGTGTATCTGGATCGTTTTTCAGTTCGCCCTCACAGCTGGAGCAAGTGCACAGGTGGAGGTTGCGTACCTCGGGCCCCGCGCCCTTCACCCACGCCGAGGACCCCTACGACGCTGCCGAGGCAGCGGGGCAGGGCTACGACGACTTCCGCGATTTCGACGACTACGGCGAGGACGCCCCGGCTGCCTACGCCGCGCAGCCCGCTACGCAGCCGCAGGCGCAGGCCCCGCGTGCCGCGCAGGTCTACGCTGAGGGTGACTACGCCGAGGACGGTTACGCGGGCGATGACTTTTAATTTCCTTACTGTATCTGCAAGTTCATTTGCTTTTCCCGTCAATTGCAGCAACTAGTTGGCTGGGAGAAAGAATCACAGTTAGTTATTTATGCAAATGGTTACACAAGATACAAATTTTCTCATGTCAAACCAAACATTACTAATCTTCTGTAACGACATGCAATTTTAGCATGAAATTGCCATCTTGTTTTCCTGTAGATCACTAGATGAGATGGTAGTGAATCTTTAGAAATGGAATTAGCCTCAGTTCGGGGTCTAAATTACAAAATTACACGACTGCACAGGCTGGATTTGTCAGTAACTTTTCTTCTCCCGATTACTGAGCTTACCGTAAAATTTTTCATGAATTTTAAGTCAACTCTTTACGTAAAACTTGAAAAATCCAAATTTATAATGTGATAATAACGACCAGATGGCGATTTTTTTTTCATTAGGCTGTTTTTCAAGACGCATTTTAAGTTCTGGTTACTATTGGCAGCGATTCGCCTTTTACTATGTTACTGCTTGAGCTGCAACCATGATTTCATCACTTCTTCCGAGTTAATTTTGATGTTTTCATATTTCTGTCACAATAGGCTAGACTTCTTTCTTTAGCAAACGTCACGCTTTTTTCTCTTTTGGTGCCCAATGTGTTCTGGTCTGGCAGCTTAGTTCCTATCGTATATTAGTTTGCCGAGGATTCATGTCTTGTATGTGTTCTATACTCTTTTGAGAAAGGTATATAATCATACAGAAAGACGCAAATGATTCAGTTATCCAAGATACTTTAATAAAAGAAATAGACTTCTTGAAATGTAGAATTTTGGTTTCCCACGTACGTCTTCTGGTAGTTATATATCAGGTAATTCTGTTCCTCCTCTTGGCTTGGGAATTTGTGGTCACTCTTTCTCGCTGAAATTAGGAAAAAAAATACATTGTATCTATTGAATGTCTGGTCTTTGTCAATACCATTGTATTAATACTCTACTGGTAAATGAATTTTGGAAAGCTAACTTCTATTTCAACTACAGCTATTATTTTAAAAGTATCCTGCCGTCTCCAGAGTCTTTTGTACCCTGGTAACATTTTTTACTTGAAATAGTATAATTTGTCTTGATTTTTTATAATAGACAAAGGTTGTTGCAGCTGTACACTTTTTGTAAATTTCAGAATAAGCTGATTTTGTTAAAACTTTGATTCAGAGTTGAAAGCAGGCAATTTTAGTTAGTTCCTTAAATCATAAAAAGGCAATTAGAATTTTTAATTTTTAACGAACGTTTTGTTAGTAAAAAATATACGTAACTTGAGAATTAACTTACGTAACAAACTTTTATATTCTTATATTTTTGGTATGTATATGAGGGGAGTTTGTCCCCTCCTAAAAATAAAGAGCGAAATATTTGTCTCCTCCTAAATATCCCGCTCTTTATGCTAAAGTATTTTTAGAGCCCCTCATATGCGTAATAATATCTGTTTGTTTTAAGTTTTAATGTTACTCCTTACTTTCAATTGAAAAAAAATTTCATGGATCGGCTCAACCAGGGCGTCGCCCGCGGTAAAGAGGTGGCCTTCAAGGATGTCGTTCGTGCCGGACGGGTTCAACGTCATCTTGCCGACAACCAGGTAGTTCACGCCGATCAGGAAATCGACGGTAGCGCTGTCGTAATCGATGCCGTTGAGCGCTAGCCGAAAATCCTCCGTGCTCGAGTTGCCGATCGCGATCAACCGGCTGCCGGCGGCGTTGTTAAAACGCAGGTACTGGCTGTGCTCGGTGCCGCCGCCGTTGGTGATGTCCTCACGCCGAATCAACGCACTGTCCACTTTAGACAGCTTGAGATGAAACTAAACAATTACCAATGCTCTAAATGTTGATAAGCCAATCAGGGGACCAATCTTCATTAGACATGTATTGCTGGAAATATCAGAGGTAGACAAGTATTGAATAAGAAGAAATACAATTTATCTCATTTCCCAATAAAACTCTAGTTTAGTGACTTCTTGCTATTTTGGAAAGGGGTTAGTTTAGGAAAATGAAACTTTTGGCAATGGGTCTACAGGCTAAAGTATATCCTGGGAAGGTATTTTAAAGAACCCACCTCTACTTCTTCCGCACCAACGAGATCAACAAGAGGCTCAACCGCCACGACGTCCGTCCGCTGTACGGCGTCAACTGGGTGGAATCGCTGCCCCACGTGTGGCGTTGGATGTTCTGAACCGCTCTAGTCGGCGGCGATGCAGACCAGCCTCTTCATCCCGACGCTGAACGGGATGCCGCTGCTCGAGGAAGTCCTCGACGCAGTGGATCGGCAGCCCGGAGCCAACGATCTCGAACGCGTCGCCATCGACAGTGGCTCGCGCGACGGCACCGTCGACTGCCTGAAGCGCCACGGCTTTGATACTGCTGTTTTGTTCAGCATAGTAGAACAGTAACTATGTCTCTAGGGATAATATAAAACATAATAACATAATTCCTCCAACATACAACAGATGGGGAGGAACCCATTTTTCTTTAAAACTAAATTTTGTTTTAAAACTAAATTGAAAGGCACTGAGTTTATATGGTTTCCGATAGGATACTTCAGCAATACATCGATAACGACTTTAGGGGGATACTAGAAATACTACTTCTGTTCTTACAATTTAAATAAATCAAAAGAGTGTAGGTGTATCCAGAATGTCAAAGCCCGTTGGTACTATCAAATCCAGTATTTCCCTCTTGGATAAATCCCATCCTCCCCATGCAAAAACTCGTCGGAAGTTTTTGGACCACCCTGGAAAAGGATCAAAGCCAGATCTCCCCAGAAGAACGCCATCAGGCGCTTTGCACCGCCGAGGGCTTGCTCACCTCGTGGCCAGAAATCGATAGCACCACAAAGGAAACGGTGTTGCAAAACCTTGAACACCATTCATTACATTCTTGCGCCTTTAATCACTTATTGATTGACTCCATCCGGTATCATTTAACTAAGGACCAGCAAGAATAACAGTGAGTCCAAAACGAGAGTGAAAGGATAAAGAGATATGCGGTTAGAGGATAAGAGACAGTGAGAATCGTAATGACTCCAAAACGAAAGTGAAAAGCAAAAAAATATTACGTTAGAAGACAAACAAAATTGAAAATAACAACTCCGTCGCAATGTTAGACGCCAACAGGATATGGCAAACAATCCTTTACAAACCTACAAAGATGCCGTGAGCTACGCATGTGTTAGTTACAAATTTTTGGGACCTTTCAACGTTGTATGTATTCACCGTAGATCCGTCAAGGAAGCTTAGACACAATTGCAACGGACAAATTTTGTTATTGCTTAATTCATGTATAAGCCGATTAAAAGAGACATTGTCTTTCTCTCATTTCTCTTCAAATGGCTGTCCGAACCTATAATCGGATATTGGTTCATTACTAAGAAGAAAAAGTAAAATAGACCCATACTTCCTTATTCATGTTATGGCCCGACAGTTAAGGATCCATGTAGCGTTATTCCCAATTTAAGACAGGCTACTACACCAATCAAGACAGTTTAATGCTCTCCTTGGAGGTAAATCGTATGATAAATCTTATATATTTCGAATCACCACAATAAGTCGATTGTTTTTGTGTATCTATTGATGTCAAATTTTATTTTTTAGAGTTTCGGTTACTATTGAGCCGAGTCGCTTGCCCAAATCTGTGCACGAAGTCGAAATTTAGCTTTATCATAGGATTTAAGTATTAAATGACGTAATCGAGATGTCTGTAGTTGATTTATGAAGTTTGCTTTATGAATTAAACGTTTTACTGTTTACTCTCATTTTCAAATTTAGCTCTTAGATGGTAATTTAGTTGTCTGTTTTTTTGGTATTGCGAGTAAGAAAAACATTTGGGGGGAGGGGCTCAAGCCCCCTACCCCCTGGATACGGTTTTGCTCGGCTGACACTTTAATGAGGCTAAACATAAAAACTAAACATGGGACAAAATCGTTGTTATATGAAATTCTTTTAAGAGCGGTGGGGTCTTTTTGAAGGATTTACAACTATCGCTGTATCAGCATTGAGTAGTCTGTGGAAGTATTAACATGTTTGAAAATCCTGCTATCTCCTCCAAAAATCTAAACCCCTCTCTAATAAAATGTTTGAACACCTGTCTTGATATTGTCACCACCTTTCAGTCATTATTTTTTCTGTTTAATCATTGTTTTTTTATACATAAAATTTTTAGTAAAAGTTTCAATATGCGATGGCATTTTGCATCAGAATTCAAAACGTTTCGTCAAACATTTTTGATAAATACTTTTTGAAACGATTGTTTCCAATTTTTTCCGATGTGCCTCATACCAGATTACCGTTTTTGAATCGAAAAGGGCCTTTGCAGCATGTTGTGTCACTAGCTCAAAAACGCTTTGTGTGTCAGTTTATGAATTGACCGTTGTTAAGCTTTCTATACGCTGGACCTGGCAGCCACTTGCCGTGCCGGTACTTTTGTTGCGCCTACTGTCATGGAAATTGCCAACCTGGCCGACCTGAAAAAAGAAGTCTTCGGCCCGGTACTGCATGTCTTGCGCTACAAGCGCAGCGACTTGCCTGCATTGATAGACCAGATCAATGGCACCGGTTTTGGCCTGACGCTGGGCATCCATACCCGCATTGATGAAACCATCGATTTCATCATCTCGCGCGCTCACGTCGGCAATATCTATGTGAACCGCAATATCGTCGGTGCGGTAGTGAGGACTCCAGCGGTCGCTTCGACCCCAACCGATTCACCCAGATGCTGCGCAACGACAATCTTTCCGAACAGGGATACCTCACCCTGCTCAAGCGCGACATACGCCGCCGCCAGGTGACCGACGCCATTGTCGGGATGCGGTCCGCACCCAAGGACCTTGCCGATACGGTTCATGCCTATCGCCAGGAAAAGCGGGCGGCCGAGACCATCCTGGTTCCTCTCGATTCGATCGCTGAGCCGGCAGATCCGGATGATACGGCCCTGGGCAGCTACTATCAGGAAAACCAGCGGAGAATTTTCATGAAGGAGATGCAGGATATTCTAGCATTATTTAAAGAAAGAGAAAACAAATATCAAAAAGTTTTTTCAACTGGAAGTATGGAGCAGCATTAAAACTTGAACAGAAATTATTACATGCATGAGAGGGTTCGTCTCCTCCTCAATACCTAGCTCTTTACTCTATAGTATTTTTAGTAATTTCAACTATTCATTCTACGGCCTTTATGATTCAGGGGTAATTCTTAAAGAGTAAAGACAAAATTCAAGCTTTAGGGTAAAGAGCAATATATTGACGAAGGGGGTGGTGGAGCAAAACCTTCTTCTTTAGCCTCGGCTTGTCTTTTGTCATTATGAAAGACATATTGCCGAACCTTTGTTTCTTTTAATTTTTCAGGTGGTGGGACAAAAACTTCTTTTCTCCAAAAAAACAGCGGCCGAGCCGTCGGGTCCCGGCACGTGGCAGGCTTCTATACGGATTCCCGCTGTCGCTTGTCTTTTAATTGTTCAGGTGGTGGAACAAAACCTTCTTCTTTTGCCCTGGCTTGTCTTTTGTCATTATGAGAGACATATTGCCGAACCTTTGTCTCTTATATGCCGCTGATTCTTCTTATGAAATTGCGGTTATTCACATTTTTCAGACACTAAGGTCACGAACTATGGGACGTCTTATGAAGTACTTAGGAATTATTCTGGTTTTCTGTTTTGGCAGCGCAGCTAGCCAAGCCCAGGATCTATACACCATATTGCAATTGGCCCTTGATAACGATCCGACGCTCAAACAAGCAGAAGCAACGTATCGGGCGAATAGAGAGAATATGGTGCAAAGCCGATCTGCACTGTTGCCAACGTTTGGCGTCGGCGGCAGCACTTCTCGAGTATGACAATCATTCATATGGCTCGTATCCGTACTATTTATTACTGGACCTGTCCCATTCCCCTCATCACCTTTGCTTTACTGCAGTGGTATGTGAGTCAGTACGAAGGCTGGGGCCGGTGGGCGGCGGCTCCGATGCTTCTGGGGCCGATTCTGCTCAGCCTGCTTCAAGGCGTGATGGGGTGTGTGCTGATCGCCAGAATTCTTAAAGCCGAACAGCCACTGGGGGGACTGGCGTTTGCGACCATGACCGCAGGCTGTCTAGTCGCCTGGTATATCTTGAACCTGATTCTAGTTCTTGCCTACGCGACACCGTGATGTTTCATAAGGGAATTAGCTCAATTTTCTTTGCTGGCTTTACGTCAAGCATACATTTGACAATTGTCTTTCGTACATGGTCCAATTAAATTTTCTGCTATTATATGTGCTTGTTCAGATCTTGCAATTCTCTAACTTACTCGAAATGAGGCTTCAAGGGCCATTTTTGTATCTTCGTTTGAAGTCAAGGAAGAATATATCCCTATCAAAAGGTTTATCTTTGTTTGTCAGATGTTTTGTTTCAATATGTCTATGAAGAAGTCAGTCAATTTTGTAGAAGAAATTCTACGAATATGATGTAAGGATCGTATCAATGAAAACAAACTAGAATTTTAAGACTATGATTTCGCAAATAATATGAGTGGGCTCTTAGAGGGAAAATAGGCTCACTTTTCCAATAAATTAGGAAGAAATATTCAATACCTTAGATGCCTCTCCCACAGAGAGAATATTGTCACTGGGCGCTGCTGTAAATGCAGTTCCTTGGTGCACAATATGTTTGGTGTCTTAAGACAAATCTATAACTTTTTCATCGGGAAATTCGAGCGCTTCGGTATAACTGTAACCCTTTGAAATGTCAACTAGTCCCTTGAGCTGTATTATGGAATTTGAGAATTTCTTTTCTGTAAAAGTTTTATTTAAGGTATCCGGTCGATATGTAAAGTTAATTTCTGAGGAAGAATTATCTCGATACGTAAAAATGGAGTTTTTCTCTTTGAGTATTATATATATATTTAATTGCAAGCTATTGTGGTAACGCTCCACTCTTTGAGAATTATATAGAATTGCAATGTGTCTGCTGAGAATATATATATTTATATATATATATATAATTCTCAAAGAGAACCTGAATGTTCCAATAGCCAAACAAAAACGTTAGTTCTTTCACGGGTTCCTATTTTTCACCGCTTTTTCTATCATTCTCCATTCTTACTGCCTTAGTTGGCTCTTGTTCCACACTAATGTCTAGGGTTAATTTAAAGTTGAGACTTCGGAAGGGTAACGACCTTCCGGGGGAATATGTCAAAGATAGGCTCCAGGATGAGAATTTAAGAGAAACTTTTATAGGAACGGGTGAATACCAAGCTGTATATTTTAAACTTTGACAATGTTGGAGATAGATGGAATAATTTACTATATCTTTAAGAGACGTAACAAAGACTGGACTTCCCCGGAACTATTACTGCCCATGTAATTAACTTTTTCTCCCATACCTATTTTTTTTCTTTGGTTTTGTTGTTGCTGTTGTGTTGCTAAATATACTAATTCAACACTTCTGTAAATCGAATCCTACTGTCCCATGTACTCTGCCAGGAGAAAACAGCAGGAAATGTTATTGTATCATAAACATTACCAATAAAGGCATTGAGTTAAAAAAAATTATTAATATTATTTTAGAACTATTAGCTAAATGCCAGCAAGAGTTTTATCTCTCTTGGTTGTTTATTTTCCTATATAAAAAAAAGAAGAAAAAAACACCCTCCAAACTTTTACCAACATGATTAATTTGAGAGAAAATATAGAGAAAAATAAATAGAAAAAACAAAATTTAAGTTTCAAATAAACAAAAACAGAGTAAAAGAGAACAACTCAAACCAGGGAATAAAGGCTTCCAGTATTATTACTGTTGGGGCTCCTTGCCCCTTTTCTTTCTTTTCCCAGATAAATGACAAGTTTTCCTTTTCGTAATTGTATTTGCTTAGATTTACCTAAAAATTTCCGCTTAATGTCCTAACCATTCTTTAGGTATTGCAGACACATCATTTTGACAACCTGGATGTACATAATGTATTTCCACTTAGTTCATTATACCCCTTAAAATTCCACAGAAGTTTCTTAGCTGTTCCTAATATGTTTCATATACGGCAAACTAATAGCCTGGATGTGCATCACGTATTTTGGATAGTTACACGCCCCCTCACCCCCCTCAATATCCTCCGAAAGTTTCAGCTTAATACCCAAAGCTGTTCCTGAGGTATTGCCTATAAAACCTTTTGATATCGGGATTGTAAAAGGATCTGTTCGTGTCGTTGTTTCTCGGTTTGATACAAAGACAAGGTAGTGAGTGCCTTACCGGTTGTTCGATAATACCCATCTTTGACCTTTTCTAGTTCGCCTGATTCGTTGAAGGAGGCGAGCAGGAGCTTCGCATAATTCTGTTGTCTTGTCTTGTCCGGGTGGAGAATCCATCTGTCACCGTGTAGCAGCGACGGAAGCGATATTTCTGTCACAAAGTATTTGGGGTCATCGACACTTTTATCCACGAGAGCCTGCAATGTATTTATCCGAACTGAACCCAAAATATTGAATTTTTTTCACAGACCACACTACCTTTCTTTGACGAAACAAATACGAGTTTCAATAGGGATAAGTCCTTTATCAGACAGTGGAGAACAAATACAAAATTTTTGAATATTTCGAAGACACAGTTGGTCTTCATCATCAGCAGAAATACTAAAGTATTATAACTAACACAAACTGTATCTATGCAGAAAAAAAATGTGTAACTTAACTAAATATTATAAATACAACAACATTCTGTTTACAATTAGAAGAAGAAAAATGTGCCAACCCCATGCAATCACTTTGACCTGAATTTTATGCAGAAATGCCTGGAAATTACAACGGCAATTTAACGAATTTAGTCTACTGATCACACAAATTACAATTACAAATGACTCAGACACGTGCACGTGTTCTAAATGAGTACCCACGTTACTGAAACACAGTCTTTCAGTTCTTTCATCTCTTAGAGGAAAGACATCTGTCACACGAAACTTCTTCGTCAAATTGACAGGCTTCATTACCAAAAGAAGCATCACTCTTCATTATCGACAATTCCTACTTATACCAACATTCTCCTGTGAGGTAGTTGCTTCAATATACCTTGACATACTTTAGTCTGTTGATCCATCCCTGAAAGTTTCATTTCCCTAGCCTAAACCCTTTCTGAGATAGCAGGAAGTCAATTAACTAGAATTTTACCAGAATTTCACCCACTTTTCTAATGGATGATTTGATTGAACCATGGCTGAAACTATAGGTTACCTGATAGAGACTCAGGAGGAGTTTTGTCTTCCATTGAAATTGAATATGCTTTTGGATTTGAAATTCCAGATTATTAAAGCCCAGCGATAACGCCACACGTCATGACCAAATTTTGACCGTGTAAATGGACTGACAAGTTTTGAACCACAATATTTCTTACAAGTAATTTTTCTATTTTGTTGGTCAATCAGAGCTATAAATAAGCTTTAAGTACTTACTTAGGATTTCCTGTTCAGCTTGTGGGATACTAAGTAGTAGCCATCTAATTTTTTTCCCAAAAGTTGTTTTTTCAATTTTTGTTAAATTTGAGGCTGTTGGAAATCAACTTTGGAGGCTGATTATTTTAGAGACTGTTCATTTTTGTATGAAATTGTTTGCTTATTCTACCTCATATGCATTCAACCCCTAAAGTTTGAACTTCTATGTTCTTATTCTTTAGATTAAGTAAAAAAAAAACAAGTTTTTTTTAACTGAAAGTTAAAACCTAAAACGAACAGAAATTATTATGTATATTAGGGGGTTTGCCCCCTCGTCAATACCCCACTCTTTACGCTAAAGTTCAAATGTTGTTCCAATTTTTTTTAGAATGGCCCCTGAATCCCAAGGCTGTTTAATGAGAATAAATAGCTCTTTTGAAAGTACTCAAAAAACTTTAGTGTAAAGAGCCAGGCATTGACGTGGGGGAGCTTCCTATTCTAATTAATCCCCTTTTTCAATAGATGATCTTAAAAAAATGGAATAAACAGTCGAACTTTAAGGTAAAGAGCCAGGTATTGAGGAGGGGACAACTCTTATATATATGGAATAATTTCTGTTCATTTTCCAAATAATGCCGGCAAATTTGGCTCACAATCTATGAAATATACCTCTCCCCCTTACGGAAAACTCATCCACGGATATTCCAACCAAAAGATAGTCCACCCCCCCACTGTCAAATTCCCTCCAGACAGTTCCATCCTTGCTGAGAATCCCCCTCTAGTGAAATCATGGGTCACTATCCTCTCAACTATCAGTGTATAAATGGGAATCTATTAAAAGTGAAGACCACATTTACTTGAATAAACAAAAGAAGGTCACCGAGCCCCAGGTCCATCACCTCTAACTAAATCTCACTGGCCAATTAACATATTCATGGATTATAAATTAAATGGATTTTTTTTCTCTAGTTTAGCTGCAGTCCGTTGACTTTTCCCAGCTTTAACCTCATTCTGTCTTTCGTTTGCAAGGTTATCACTTGTTTTAGGAAAATCAATATTAATTACCCGTTCGTAAGTTAAAAATACCTCATTTTTTCTTATTTTTCCGAATTAACCGTCCCCCCCACTCCCCTCCCCAGGTGGTCGAATCGGGGAAAAGACTATTTCTAATTTAATAAGTTCTGGTCCCTGATACGCCCGTCATATTTCATCGTCCTAACTTATCTGGAAGTGCCCAAACTAGCAAAATCGGGACAGACAGGCCGACCGACAGAAGTTGCGATCGCTATATGTCACTTAATAAATATCAAGTGCCATAATTTTGGAAGGGGGGCCGCCCAGACCGCAATATATTGCTTGAAACCTTTACGGTAGGGTTCTCTGATATAATGTTCCTAACAAAATGATTTTCAATAAGATCGCTTGCTTTTTTGGGGGTGTTTCCCCTTTTTTCAAAAATCAGGCAAATTTTCTCAGATTTTGGTTTTGGGTGTGTAACAATAAACTGAAAGAATTTTGTATATTTAGATTCAGCATAAAAAGCCAATGCTGCCGGTGTAGCAATTGTCATAAGAATTCCAATCTTAGTTTTGGTAAATATTGGTCTAAGTCACTTTTTACTTACACCTTTTTTTTTATGACTAATATTTTTTGTTTTTATCCGACACCATTTTAGGGTGGCTTCGGGCTTTTTTTTGTTACTATGGGACATGTTCGTCTTTTACTAGGCTTAAGCTAACGCTGCAACCACGATTAAAGAAACATAAAAAGAGGGATGGTAAGAGATACACAATATTGTACCAAAGTCCTAAATTTTGTTGTACGCCAATCCAGCCAACTGACTTTATTAAAATTTTAATAAAGAATATAGATTTAATTTAGCATTACGAAGATACAAATAAAAGAGTCACGTAATAAGAAAGTCTAGGTTTTAAGATAGAGATTTAGGGGGGAAAGGAATGGGTACATGTGAAAGATAGAGATTTGGGGGAACAATTTATGGACAACTTTCCAATATATTTACCACTAGCAAATATATTGGATGATTTTCCACTATAATTGCAAATCTGAGCATGATTAACAGTGAAGCCTCTGAAAGAACTGAACAATTCTTCTATTTAAGGTTTAATTGGAAACCCAAACACCTATAAAAAAATAAAGCAAAAGCAAGCAATAAATAAGCACTATGCAATAACCACAGGCAGCAAGCAGGGCGGGTATTGTTGGCCTATATATTTTAGGCAATATATCTGCACATTAGGGCAGTGGGAATATTGCAGAATTCTGTCCAAATATGATGGCCTATATATTTTAGGCAATATATCTGCACATTAGGGCAGTGGGAATATTGCAGAATTGCTGTCCAAATATGTTCAGCCTAAATATAATTAGGTAAAATTCTAGTTGATTGACTTTTGGCTATCTTGGAAAGGGGTTAGGTTAGGAAAATGGAAGAAGGAAAATGGAACAGTACCCACCTCTACTCCTTCTCCCTCTAGAGGGCCCTGACCGTATATTTAATAATCTTACTTGTTTTCACTGAAAACACAAAAATAGCAATGAGGACTTTGAAAACCAGGTACCCGTTCAACTGACTTCATTTCAAATAGAAAGCTGGGCGAAGAAAGTGGCTTTGTTTACTCGGTGTCTTATATCGCGGAAGCCCATTGATCCATTAACAAGATATTGAATTAAAAAAGACAAGGCACCACAAAACTATAAAATTAGAAAGCCATAGAGAAACTAAAGTTACGTCATCTTTACATTACATTTGAAGTTAACAATTTTTACGTTAAAGTTATTAGAAATCCTTTAATATATAACATTTTCAAAGAAAAGCACAACTATATTTCAGATTGGTTTTAAACCGAAAACATCAGAAGAGTTTACCGCCAAATCAATTAATTTTTTGAAAATTTTCAGGTTTATTATCTGTTTAGTACTATATCTGCCACATTAAAGAGACATCATTCTTTGTTTCTGAAATTTAACTATACATGCCAATACAGGTACATCCAAGAATCACGTCTTCATTTAAATGACAAGGCATAACATATTAATAAAATATTCAAAAGATTTATAGATAATACTCAAGGCCAAGGTGGACTATTTACTAGCCATATTTTGCTCACCCCTTCTTCTTTTTCTGTCCATTTTTTGTTTTTCATTTTGGTTCTTTCAGTAGGGCAAGTGTCTTATTCTTTTAAAAGAGGCATAATAACCCCATTTCGAAGGCAAGACTGTAACAATTTATGCTTTCCAGCGTATTCCAGCCTATTTCTGTACTTAACAAAGGTTTCTCAATGAGTAAGTGGTTTGAGCCTGGTGTACAATCTCATTTTGTTTGATTTGATACTGGTTATATTAAGTCGTGGTTCGAGAATGATAAAAACTTGCTTTAAACACATGAAAATAGCCCTTCTTAGACAATTTTTAGACATACTTTCTTAGAGAATGATGTAAACTTGTTCAAAAAATAGAAAAATAGCCTTTCTTAGAGAAATTCTAGAGATACTTTCTTAGAGAATGATATTAAGTAGTTCAAAATATGTTAAAATCTCCTTCATAGAGAATTTTTAGGGATGTTTCCTTAGAGAATTATATAAACTCGTTCAAGACATAGGAAAAAAATCCTTCTTAGGGATTATTTAGAGATTTTTCTTAGAGGACACTGCTGTGAGAAATACGGTGATTCGTGACTGAATTTAGGAGATACCACAAAACTGTGCGTGGAATCTGTTTTTTTTTTCTGGGTGGGGGTATATTGGTGGTAATATATTTAGCTTGATTGGTATACAACTACGAATATTATTTTTTATTAATGTAATGGGCCTATTAGTATAATTTAAGTGTATGGAAAATACACTACGAAGAAAATTCTCAGAAGAATAACTTGGGAATAGATAACTTCGAAGACCACACTGTCTTTCAATGACGAAGATATAACAGTTCAAATTGCGGAGAGCCGAATCAAAGCATGCATTAATTCAAAAACGTTCAGAATTTAAATTTTAAAAAACAAGTTTTTTTAACTGAAAGTAAGGAGCGACATTAAAACTTTAAACGAACAGAAATTACTTCGTATGTGAAAGAGGCTGCTCCCTCCTCAACGCCCCGCTCTTTATGCTAGTTTTTTACTGTTTTAAAAAGTAGAGTTGAGAGAAAGAGTCAAACTTCAGCGTAGAGAGCGGGACGTTGAGGAGGGAGCAGCCCCTTTCATATGCGAAGTAATTTCTGTTCGTTTTCCTACAGTTCGTTACCACGAACTGTTTGATATTTCAATAATTAGTTTTGTTCTAAGTAAAATTTAAGGATTTGAAATCCTAATAAGGATTTTGTCTTACTTTGTTGGACAGACCGACAGTCTAGCCAGTGACGTTGCTTGGAGAGGAGCAAGGGGGGCAGTTCCCCTCAATAATTTGGAGAGCAAAAAATTGTATAGCCCATGCCTCTTGCCCCTTCCGATGTGGACCCCTCTAGCCCTTCCCATCAAAAATGTTGGAGCTATGCCCTTGGGTCTAGCTTCCAATTAAGCCCCTCCAACTCCCTTCAATGTCAGATCTGGTCGGGACTTAAAATTAGAGTTTTAAAGCACAAAATCCTTCTAGATATGCAATTTCATTAAGATCTGATCACCCGTTCGTAAGTTGCAAATACCTCATTTTTTCTAATTTTTCCGAATTGCTCCCCCCCCCCAACTCCACCAAAGAGAGCGGATCCGATCCGGTTATGTCAGTCATCCATCGTGGACTTGTGCTTATTCTTTCCACCAAGTTTCATCCTGATCTCTCTGCCTTAAGCGTTTTCCAAGATTTTCAGCCCCGGTTTACATTATTAAGTTAGACCTCTAATCGGAATAAAGAACTTTTTCAAAACAATAGAGACTTTAGTGTAACAAGCAAGAGATTAAGGAGAAGGCAGCCCTTTCACATATAGAATATTTTTTACAAAAGGGTGACAAGGGAATATCTCAAGAACGGCTTGCATTATTAAGTCAGACCTTTAAGGTTAAGTTGTAGCGAATTTTTAACTAGCCAGAATGCACTATGTGTATACCACACCACATACTAACACCATACTAACTAACACCACATACTAACACCATACTAACTAATCCCTCCACATGCCTGCATCTGGTGACCCGGTTTTTTTCTCCCTGTTTTGGTTTCTGATATATTCAGGTTAAATAAATATTCAGTTTGTAGTTTATAAACGGTTAGTGAATCCCTCCACAAGTCTGCATGTGGGGACCCGGTTTTTTCTGCTTGTTTCGGTTTGTGTTATATTCAGTTTATAACTAAATGATGATGATACTCTTTTTGTTACTTTTTGTTAATATCTTTGAAGATGGAACGATTAAATACACGAGGTGTGGGTATTTAACTATAAAATTTAGCAAATCTTGAGCTGTGCCCGACCAACACTGAGCTTGCGCCTAGCCTGCTGCCCTGGGATGTAATCTCGACCCTCTTCACCAGAGAGAATGATTGGACTACCACGGCCCGTCAGAACGCGCTCTTGGACTGGATCGTTTATGTGCTGGAGAAGCGCATCAAACACGAATTGCAAGCTTTCTCTATTCGCAATCACTCCGCGATACAGATAACCAAAGTCTCTGGCTACACTGACCGAATTAGAGCCACGTCCATTATCAGGCATCACTGTCTGAAGGGTCTGATTAAGTCTTCGCTTAGGGAGTATCATTGAGAAGAGAGGATTTAAAATGTTAGATTTTGTTGGTGGTGACATATTTTCTATTTCTCTAGCGCTCTTTTCAAAACTAACATTTCAAATCTTCTCTTCTCAATGACACTTTTGAATAGGCTTTGGATTGATGACGGGCCGGATAGCAGTTCTTCCTTGGTCAAGTCACATGGGGCAGAGAGGCTGGTCACCAATTGCGTTGAGCTGGATGTCGATGTCCACCGGTGGACGATTGGAAGCTAATGTGGCCACTAGAGAAATAGAAGTATGTTAACGGGGCCACGATGCGCGCGAATGCTCGACCACGACCGGCGTTCTCGGTGGCCACGGCCTCGATGTCTGCGCGCCCGTCGCCCACCCGTCCGAGCAGGAGTCCGTCAGGGCCGTCCCGGTACTCGCCGTCCGCGGTCACGTGCACGCGCACCAGAGAATCCGGTACCGGATACGCGCGGGTGAACGACGCGGCGGAATCCAGCAGCAGAGCACCGTCGAGGAGCCGTTCGGCGAAGATGCCGGTCGCCCGGGCCGTGTCGGCATCACGGAGGAATGCAGCGAGTCCTTCCGTAAACACGATCTTTACTCTTCTTCCATGCCTCCCACGTATCTGTAGATTTTGTAAATGCCATGTTAATAGAAGCTCCTGTCATTACATGATTTGCAAAAGAATTGAATGGTGGAATGATATCGGTGTTTTTTTTTTGGTTAAAAGGGTTGTCTTTTTTTGTCCATGATTGATCAATGATATGTTCTACATGAAATCCATTTGGACTGAAGTTTACCATTTCATAGATTTCTTCTTTAACATTCCTGAGACCTTGGCCTTGCCAAAATGTTTTCCCTTCATTATTTGTGACCCTTTGACTCTCTGTTGTAACATTTTCAGCGCATAAAGATTTTTTTTCGTGGGTCTTTGCGTCGTTTTTTTCCAATTCATTAGTCTTTTTTCTCATCTTGATTCAAGTTTATATTTTATTTTCTTTTTAGGCGCACAATATATTGGATCTTTGTTCATATTTTATTTCCTGAGCATGATAATCTCATCAATCTACTTGTGCGTTGGTGTGCACAAACAGCTTCGAGGATTTTTCTTCCCATGGATGATCTTGATGATAATCGCTATTCTTTTTCAAGTTGTTTTCGGTTGGTGATTGCTAATCGAACATTCCCTGTGTCCCCGTAATTATTTATATATCCCCCTGTGCCCCCCGGCGTCCCCGTTGTAGTTGTGTCCCTGTGTCCCGGTCGTCATTTTTTTTTCCTTTTTTTCTTTTTTTTCTTTTTTAGTTTTTTTAGTTTTTTGGCTTTTTTAGTTTTTTTTATTAGTTTTTAGTTGTTTTTCTTTTTAGTTTTTTTGTAGTTTTTACCTTTTTTTTAGTTTTCTTTAGTTTTTTCTTTTTTAGTTTTTTACCTTTTTTTGTTTTTTTTTTTAGTAGCGCCGCGATGACGCAGAAGACGATGATCAGCGCATAAAGCGACAAGAGCGAAAACGCCCCGACAAAGCCGAATTCCTCGGCCAGGGTCGTGAAAATGAAATCGGTATGTTTTTCCGGCAGGAAATTGAGCCGCGACTGTGTGCCCTGCATGAAGCCCCGGCCGGTCCAGCCGCCGGACCCCAGCGAGATTTTCGACTGCGTGATGTGATACCCCGCACCCAAAGGGTCGCTCGAGGGGTCGAGGAACGTGTCGATCCGCCGGAATTGATAATCCTTCAGCAACTGCCAGTGGGGCAATTCAATTCTTTCCCAGTATCACAAATGAATATGCGCTTTGTTTGTTTTTTTTTGTCCTTTTTAAAACTGTCGTCTGACAATTTTTGGTGCTAATTATACTTATTTTTTTTGACAAAACTTTTTTTGTTCGAAAAAGATGGAATTTATTGAAATAAAGCTTTTGTTTTGCTGACGAGTCTTTTTGCAGGTGCTAATAACTATGAAGAGGCGGCCGCTTACATCCAAATGAAGTTTGAAAGTTTGAATAAACGACGAGACCAGAAAGAGATTTACACCCACCACTAAGGGGAGGCATATGTCCCTCACCTTTAATTGTTATCACTGAATAAGGCAGTAAGTTGCAACCATACACGCACTAATCATTATAGAAAATTATTATTAATAGACTCGGTAGTTTAACCTTTGAGCCATAAATCAAAACTAACGGTTTGTTTTATGGTCGTTTTTAGGCAAATTTATTAAGGTCAAATTGGTGAAATAGAGTTGAGGCAATATAGTAGTAGTTAAAGATTATGCGAGAGTTCTTTACAACTATTATCTAGATCTACTTTAGTTGAAAATAACATTATATCATTAGACAAATACTGACAAGGATTCGAAATTGTAAACAGCTTTAAGTAGCTAGAAAGTTAATAGCATTAATTAGTAGCTTTAAAGTTAATCATCTTTTTCTTTTTGCACTCCAGATGCTATACCCAATGTAAATTACACAGAAGGGGGCTGTACTCCCTGGTTTCCAAAGAAAGCTCACAGCTGTATACAACAACTGAAAGTAAGAGATTTGATTATAGTCACTTGCCTTCAGCAGCTTTATTCTTCAAAGCAACTTTTAAAAATTAAAAGTATATTTTAAAGACACCACGATTCGTCTGTGGCCTGGCCGCCCGCAGGAAAGAGAGTCGAGTTCGAATATAAGCACGCCAAATTGCCCCAAATTTCGGTATCCGTTTTCTACGAACTTTACGATGGGATCCCGTGTTTTTGTAAATGGATCGAAATCAAGAACCAATCGGGCGAAGCGATTGTGCTCGATCGTTTGGAAACCGAAATCCTTGCGGTCGTGGAAAAGAATAACTGGGTAGAAACTCGGGACGGAGTACCGATCCCATCGCCAGACTGCTTACACGTTGAATCGGATTTCGCCTTGGATGGACTAGTTCTGAGTGCAACAAAATCATCACTTGAACAAACTCAAACATTTTTTTTTTCCAATTCACACAATTTACTCATATGCTATTACCCATAGAGCATGTAAGTGTTTCACCTTGAACAAATATTAGCTGCATTTTTTGGTAATCAAACTAATTTTTAGTTAGTCTCCGATGTCGTTTTTCCAATCGAATGGATGCAACAATATCATAGATCCTCTAGTACAAACAAATACTAATAATGATCATTTATGTAAGAAATTAGGCAAGTATCCCTTTGCCAATAGCACATGACCGTGCTATTTATCGAAAAGATTCCGATAACCGCCGATTTACTCACTATAATCGTCATGTCACCTTATATGATCCTCATTTGCTTAAAAAATTTCAGTGTTACGTATATGTTGGAAAATTAGGTGCGGTAAAGTATCTATATAAATACATCTACAAGTGACATGATTGCGCTTCAATAAAATTGTCGAAAATAAACGGTGCATGGTTTACAATGAAGCAGAAACCTATGTGGAAGGACGCTGCATTGCATCAACTAAGCCTTCTGGCGACCATTTAGTTACGTTAAATGATCACTTATGAAAAAATCTAATTAAACCAAGATGCGGACACTTTTATGGGATGGCACTTCGTATGTCATTAAGAATATCGACTGTGTAAATCAAAATTAGCACAGAAAAAAGAGAAAAAAGTTCGATCCAAGTTCGGTGTGGAATATTATTAATTTAGAAGACTTAGAAGAACTTAGAAGATTTCAATACGAGCTTCCAATCCTTCAAATTTCTTGGAAGATAAGCTCCAACTCCACGGACAGGCAGTTGTTAGTTTTTATAAATCGTTTCCGTTTTATGCTGACCTCTCCACTTTAAGTGTTTTCCAAGATTTCTGCTCCCCCCCCCCATGACACTGGATCCCTTCGGGATTTAAAATAAGAGATCTGAGTTACAAGGTCCTTCTAAATATCAAATTTCATTAAGATCCGATCACTCCTTCGTAAGTTAAAAATACCTCGTTTTTTCTAAATTTTTTAGTATTACCCCTCCCCCCCCAACTCACCCAAAGAGAGCGGATCCGTTCTGGTTATGTCACTCACATATCTAGGACTTGTGCCTATTTTTCACCGAGTTTCATCCCGATCCCTCAAACTTGGTGTGTAGAATAAGCAGATGTCATAGACACGTGATTACCGTAACCATACTGAATCCACTCTTTGGGGGAGTTAGGGGTGGGGTTCAGTGATTTGGTGAGTTTGGTGCTTTTGGACGTGCTAGGACGATGGAAAATGGTAGGCGTGTCCGGGAGCAGCACAAATTGACTTGATACAATCGTTTTCCCAGATTAGACCATCTGGGGGCTGAAGGGAGAGGAAAAACTAAAAAATGAGGAATTTATAACTTATAAGTGGGTGATCGGATCTTAATTAATTTTGACCTAGCCTCCCCATTTTGATTCCGTGGTCTCCTGAGGTCTTTCGTGGTCTCATTGTCTTTCCTGAGCTCCTTAACACAAAGTCCATGGAAATGATCCATATAAAGATGGATAGAATAAAACCTTGCTTAACTCCTGATTTAATACCAAACCAGCTGCTAACCTCATTTCCTAACTTAACCGCAGCAGTATTATTCTCGTACATAGCACTAATCACTTTAATGTATTTGTCTGGTATACTATATAAGGATAAGACCTTTGCTAAAGCTCTTCTCTCAATAGAATCTAACGCAGAAACAAAGATTCGACAATGTGTCTTTCATTTTGACAGATGACAAGCCGAGGCAAAAGAAGAAGTTTTTGTTCCACCACCTGAACAATTAAAAGAAACAAGGGTGGTGATCAAGGCCTACTATGACTTTGAAAATCAAAAAACCTGGACTAAATAAACCGTTGGAAAAAAAAAACAACTATTTGTCCCACCGCCTGGAGAATTAAAGAAACAGGTTCTGTATTATGTCTATCATAATAACAAAAGACAAGCCAAGGTAAAAGTTAAAGGTCCAATAAAATAACGTATAGATGAAGTCCTTATTCTTTCCGTTGGGTTGCCCATTTCTCACCACCTGGTGTACATCTCAGAACACCACGTGTGCCATACAGTTGCCCCATACTTGGCGCAGTCTCCAAAACATCTCGCACACTCCCCTCAGCGCTTATCAGAGTTCTACCACACTTTAAACGCCTTGGCACGCGCCATGTGGTTTACACGATTTCTCAGAGGTGACAACACTCAGTTTTTACTACCTTGCTTTCGGAACAGTGAGAAAAAGACTGTTTTTCAATAGTTGTATATTGAGAATATACAACGATCAGCTAACGTAAAAGAAGATTGGAAACAATAACCAGATCGGTGATAGAGGACCATCTAATAGGAAACACTGACTGTGCACAAAACTACAGTAACGAACATTTTCAATTTTAGGTAGGGGACCATATAAGTTTCATTCAGCTGTTTTAGAATCTATTTTTACTTCTATTTTGTTATATTTTTATTTTTATTTTATTTTATTTTTGTTATAAAGGTGCATCATAAGTCTAGTTTGTGTAGACAGAAATAGTTTTTTTACGTTATCAATGTTTTAGCGCGTCATCAATTCGGGTGCGTGTTTATTTGTTTTTTTTCCCAGGCGTGATCGAACCGACCCAGGGGTCCCAGAATCTCGCAAGAGGGCTCATTCCAACGGAAATTAAAAGTTCTATTGCCCTTTTTAAGTGACAAGAAAATTGGAGGGCACCTAGGCCCCTTCCCACGCTCATTTTGTCCCAAAGTCAACGAATCAAAATATTGAGATAGCCATTTTGTTCAACATTGTCGAAAAACCTAATAAATATGTCTTTGGGGACGACTTACTCCCTCACATTCCCCGGGGGAGGGGCAGCAAGTTTATTTTTATGTACTTGGTAATTTAAGTTTAAATTTTAATTTCAATGGTGCTGAACTGTTTTTGTGGAAGCTCTTTTGATACATTTCTGCGAATCACCGTACCAAATTTTGTAAGTTAGTAATTCTTTTTCCGTAAGCTAAAAATAATTGTTAATAACACAACTGGGACGAAAGACATTTCTTATACTGGAGTATTGTTGTATTCGGGGCTGTTCCGTCTTTATACTATTTAACCCATAAGCTGCCGAAATTTACTATGCTTCAACCTTATAATCTCCAACAATTTGCTCCTAACATACATAAGACTTTTTGTAAGGGCAGGGGGGAAATTCAACAGATACAAAAATGTATAAATTTATGAAATACCTTAGAGAATTGTAAACACTTGGCAATTTTCTCAGGAACCTATTTCCAAAGGCTCCCTTGCACTATGCAAAAAATAGAATTTCTGTAATAATTGTTTGTTCTTCTTTATGACTTGTCAATGTGAAAAACACATTTGGCTGAATAATAGCTGATTGGAGATGTGTAAAGAAAGGCTGTCTTCAGGCAAATGGCCATGCAAATAATGAGTTTTTTTAATGTTCTATAAATATTATTAGAATATGAATATAGAAACAAAATTAATAAATTAGCATGTAAATAAATGAAAAATTACAATTCATGATTTTAAAGTAAGAAGTAAACATTTTGTTAAGTTAGTGTTCATTTATTAACGTCCAGCATTTGGACCTGTTTACCCCTTTACCAGAACTGCACTGAGAAGCTGTCTTCACTGCAGTTAAGGGTCGGAATCTGCTCATGGTGTGTCTCTATACATAGAAATTATCTTACATCTAGAGAACGAATCATTGTTTAAGATTGAGGGTCCTTTGCTCATAGCCCATCAGGTAGGAGTTTCAACTATTAGGTAAAAAAAATAAATAAGGCTGACTTTCTTGGCACTTGACCTCAATCTTGACTTCCAGATTTAACTTTCAAATAAAAACAAATTTGCTCCGGCCTCAGTTTTCGAGGGCTTGCCACCTTAACCTAATTTTCCTTTGCTCATAGCCCATCAGGTAGGAGTTTCAACTATTAGGTAAAAAAAATAAAGCATAAAAAATAACACCCTCATAAAGTGCCAGATGGCACCCAAAATGTATGAATTGATTCTTAATAAAAGTGTATACGAATGTAAATTTAATTATTAGTAGATTAGTAGACTAGTAGTAAAAAGTATTAGTTAATTAGTAGAATGTAACTATAATCTTAATAAATGGCACATATATTTGAAAAGTTTGGTCTTTTTTAAGGGTGCAGTAAAATCTTTGCATTGTTTCTCATTTTTTTAAGCTTTAAAATCAGTGAATCAAATAGTAAATATTTAAATTGAAATAAAACCTAAAGGAACGAGAATAAGAACAACTTTGCTGAAATTTCAATACTTACTGCTTCTAACTGTATTTTTTGCCAGAAGACAGATCGTGGATACATTTTTTTTTCTTAGGGGTAATCGTATTGAAATAATATTCCTAGAAGATTAGGAGAAGGCGCGTTTAATTGCAATTTAGAAGTTCTAGTGCCTTATTTAAGTGACAAAAAAGATTTGAGGGCAATTAGCTCTCTTCCAAAACCCGTTAATTTCCCAAGTTATCTGATCAAAATTGTGAGATAGCCATGTTGTTCAGCATAGCTTAAAGATCAAATACCTTATGTCTTTAAGGGTAGGAGGACCCCCACAGTCAATGGGGAACATTCAATCAACAAGACAAAAAATCCTCAGAGCCTACCCCCCAGACTAACAGCTTTAAACCGAAGTTTAATTCATTATGTTGCGAGAGCAACACTTTAGTGTGGACCTTAGGCCAGGCTGATGAATATGACTTTGCATTTCGGAAGGCTTCGTAGAACTCTTGCCTGGGGCTAAAAATTTATTGTTTCTACCTATTTCTGTTCGTGATTTCAGCTGAGTTTTTCGCATTTGGGATTGCGGTAAAGAAATGGTATCAGAAATGCCTCTTAAACCTTAAAAGTTCTCTCACTTTCTAATTTAATTTCGTCATAAAATGGCCCATAAGTTAGCATGGTACTCACATAATGGTAAGACGGCCAACCTTATTGAATGTGTTCTTGTAACCAGATGATTAAAAGAATTGACACTAGATACTAGTGTATATTGGAGTGCTGTCGTTGATATTGAAAGTAAATATCACCATCAAGCAGTGTCTTGGGTGTCAAGCAGAGCTACCTTCTGCGAGGTTATGGCGTTGATAGATTTCAGGCTGAGAATATGAAAGAAATTTACCAGGATCAGCTGAATATTAAACTGAGCTACTCTAGGTCAGATGGTCTTTTGGATATTTGTTAGCAGGGAAATGGCATAATAATAGTCATACAGCCCCACTAATTTTAGTTAGGACAAAAGGTTAGGACTTAGAAAGCACACACTACAACCGTTTTCTATTTCCAGAAAAAAACACTTTTGACCCTCTTTTAAAACCATAAAAATTCCAGAAATCATAAGAAATTCAAAAATCCATAAATAATCCATTAAATATTATCATTGATTTTAGTGCTTTCACTAGAAAGCGTCATAAACATATCATCGATGTAAATAGCGCCATAAAGTCGTTCAGAGACTCCATTTCTCCTTCTCCCAGTATGAAAAGCTTTGGTAATTGCTTTAATGTTTTGATTGCTCTAATTAAATAATCTAATTAATTCTAATCAAATTTAATAATGCTCTAATTGCTTTAATTGCTTCGATTTAATAAACGTTCACTTGAATAAGGTTTTTTCTATCAGCTGAACCGAGTGCTTACACATAGCGCAGGCTTTACTAAAGCTATTATATTTGCTGAATCAAACACCTGTTCATATCGTTTGCTTTAGTGTTCGCTTCACTAGAGGTGATTTGTCTTCTGACAAATATGAAAAATTCCACATTTTTGTAGATAGGCGCTTGAAACTTCTACAATAAGGTTTTCTGATACGCTGAATCTGACGGTGTGATTTTCGTTAAGATTGTATGACTTTTAGGGGGTGTATTCCCCTATTTTCTAAAATGAGGCAAAGTTTCTCAGGCCTGTAATTTTTGATAGGTAAGACTAATCTTGATGAAAGTTATATATATAAAATCAGCGTTAAAATACGATTTTTTTTCAATGTAATTATTGGTATCAAAATTCCATTTTTTAGTCCAGAAGACATGGTTCTAGATTCTAGATCATCGAGAGGGGGGTCATTCAAATAGAAATGAAAAGTTCCGATGTTCCAAAAAGTAACCAAAGAGATAGCATGGCAGTTAGTCCACTCCCATGCCTCTTTTCCCCAGAGACATCTGATCAAAATTTGGCGTAACCATTTGGTCCAGCACAGTTAAAAGGCCCAATAACTATGCCTCTGGGCATGAACATGCTCCCACAGCCCCTAGGGGAGGGGCTATAAGCTATGGAATTTGCCCGTTGTTTGCATTTAGTGTTTGTTGGTGACCTCTTCCCATTGGCCTTCGCCGCGCGCGCCGACGCGCTTCAGCGGCTTGAGGATGCGCTCGGGGTCGGTGACCTGGTTGAGGGTCGCGGGGCCCTTGGCGCAGGTCTTCCCGCGGCTGCCGGGGTGCAGGGGGTTGCCCTCGATGCGCCGGATCGTCTGCGTCTCCTTGTCGACGAAGGCCAACAGGCCGCAGCCGGCCTCGCAGTTGAAGCACAGGGTGGGGATGACCAGGTGCTCGCGCTCGACCTTGCGCGGCCAGGCGGCGACGTCGAACTCTGTCCAGTCTTGCTGAAAACAAGAGCCACTTTAGATATTTAACACGTGTTCTTTCACCGTAATAATTTCATGCACGAGATTATTCTAATAGAATTGTTTATTTAATCAAATTTGCTCATTTTTTTCAGTGATAGACTTTTATTGTGGTTAAAACCAGTGCAAATGTTGAGGCTGATGAGTAGTTTCTGTGAAAAAATGTAAAGAAATGAAACCTCTTATTTTTTTTTTTTTTTTATATTTGCAAAATGTTGCATATTGTTGGGCATCTGATAAACCCGCTTTTCTATTATTTGTGGAAACAAAGCCTATGGGAGTCTGTGCTATTAAGTAGGATGGCAAAACAGTTCTAGGCTAGATAGATACACTTATAGGAAATCAGTGGATTTTTGGAATCTAACACTTCTCGTTAAGAAGACTAATTCCATTAATTGGAATATATGAGAATGGAGGTCTATTAACTGGGAGACTGACAGAGGGAACAGCTTTACTTGCCTAGGTGGTCTTTGTAATACGGAAGATAGATAGCTCTAAAACGTGACAAGCCTTCATTTGAAGGACTCTATACCAAATAGAATCTGTGCAAAAATAAATCTACTACTTTCGAATTTTATTTGTTTGTTATTTTTACTGGTTCTCCGCGTTGTTTAGTTCCAGATTTCTTACTAATTTTTCTTTTATTTGTATTTTCTGTTGGCTTTCCATGTCATTTGTTTTCATCAGTTTGGTTTTATCAGAGTTGCCTCTTTCACATTTTTTTTTTTTTTTGCATTTTCTATTGTAGTACGGAAGAGAGGAGGCGGTTGTCCTGCCAAAATATTCGCTTTGCTCTTCCAGTATTTTCTTTGGCCTTATAGAGTCTCTTTCTCGATCTTCATTTTTCAAAGAAAATTTATTTTTGATTTGAACAAAATTCGGAAAATCAAAACTTTCTGGTTAATTTGAATTGATTTACCACATTTAAAGGGAACACGCAAATAAATAATCAAAGTAGAACCACTACATTCATTTTTTTATCATCTTGCTATTACCACGTTTATTTTTCGTATAATTCCGCCCGCCCCCCCCCCCCCCCCCCCTCTCTCCTTCTCCTTCTCCTTTTCCGTAGCCTTCGTTGCCGGAATAGGGAAAGGGGGCGTCTGTGGAAAGGCGTAAATAAGGCAATGTACAAGGAAAAAATTGTAATGTCCTGCGTAATTTGTTTTCTCGTTTAATTATTTCTTCATTAGTTAATTCACCCCATTTACATATGACAGGCAATTCAAAATGGAATGAATAAGCAATTTTATACTCAGCCTTGCTTTCTGCTATTCAATTATATTTTTCAAGCATTTCAATTAGAACTGTCCCCCAACTTAAATAAGCAGGGGGTAACAGCGAAAACAAATAAGAATAAAGCACTAAATATAAATTTGGATATTAAGATATTACAACAATAATATCCCTAGTTTTCAAACGTGATTTGTCTTCTGGCAAAAAATGCGAAATTCCACATTTCTGTAGATAGGAGTTTGAAACTTCTATAATAAGGTTCTGTTACACGCTAAATCTGATGGTGTGATTTTCGTTAAGATTCCATATCTTTTAAAGGGTGTTTCCCCCAATGTTCTAAAATGAGGCAAATTTTTTCAGGCTCGTAACTTTCGATGGGTATAACTGATCTTGATCAAATTTATGTATTTAAAATCAGCATTAAAATTCGATTCTTTTGATGTAACTATTGGTCTCAAAATTCCAGTTTTTAGAGTAAATTATGTATAATGGGCACACGCAAATATTTCTAAAGACCAGCGGAGAAGACTATGAAGTCTTCTCTGTTCGAGGGGAGGGGCCGGGGGGAGTTGAGAGCTTCCTATGAAGTATCTAAATGTTTCAGCGCTTTGCATTTCTTTATCTTCTCCAGAGAGGTTTCATAAATGTCATGACTGTTCCCCCCTCCTTGCGAATATGCTACAAATTTTGTATTTAAAATTTTCGGCATTGCACGATTAAGTTGTATTATTTCTTTAAAGATTAGAGATAGACTGTGAAAATAAAGCCCGGAACCAGCTGTCAAACTTCAGCTTGGGAGCTGTTTTCGGTAGTTGGGGCTTTAAATAAAAGAATCTGATGGCACCATTGAATTCGCCGTGTTGAGATTAGGGGAGCTTCATCCTTGTACTAAAACCAAATTTTGTGTGGATGCTAGGTTTTCCCAGAGGGCACTCGAGCTATAGGTTCTCCAGTAGACATTTTGCTAAGACATGCCCAAGAATCAAGATTTTCTTGCATTTTTTTGATGATACGTTTTAAATCTAAAATTTTATGAAGTTCTTTTTGCTGTCCCGGATTCTAGTGCAGGACGGGGATCACACATCTTCTCAAGTCTACACCGAAGCGCTTAAGCCGGCTTAGAACCGGACATCAAGAAGTCCCTGGGACCTCCAGTATGAAGAATGGAGGCTTTGTGCAATCCTGGGTCCATCTTGGTTGCGACATGGTTTTCAGCACTTGGCAATGCTTTTCTATCAGCAAGAGTCGAAATCCTGCATAGACAGTCACAATTCTATTACCTCCGACTCATTGTATATTCATGCCTACAAATATTATGCTCCTACGGAAAGGCAGCCCATTTATAAGAGATGCTTCACTAATAGCTTATATTAATAAAAGCTAATATAAGTTCTAAAATAACACTAACAAATATTTCAATTAATGCAATAAGCCAACTTACAATTCATAGGATTTATGTGTGCATAGTACTCATTTCGTAATAAATAATAAACTGAATAAACAAACTAAATAAATAAACTAAATAATAATAAACTAAATAAATAAACTAAATAAATAAATAAACTTTTATGTCTAAAGCATTTCCACAGAACCTTGAATAATCTCTTGAATAAAAGCTCTGGAATAAAGTAGGAATCCTCAATATTACACTGCAACACAGCCTGAACCTATATAAAGTCATCCAAATGGCCGCCCGATACCCATTGTGCTAATAAATTCATGCATTTTCGACTCGAACAACCTCAGTTGTGCTTCTAAGAGAAGGGCCGAATATTTTTGTGAAGTCTATAACTTATAATTATAAATTATAGGAGGTTTTGAGGGCCCAAGCCCGAAATTTTCCCGAAGGAGGGAGACAATAAGTGGATAACCGTATTTCTAAGCTATTTCCAAAATAATTGGATATTATCTAAAACTCGCTTCGCGACCATTTAAGTCATGGGGAGATAGATATCATGAATATTGAAGAGGACATAGTTAATCATGCCTGGACAGTTTCAATTTGCATGTGTGTACAGTTCATGTTACCCCAGAAAGGTGATCTTTTTGGAATATATAGGAAAATACATTTATTCAAGACTTTCACGGACCTTTACTCACCACTTTTCCACAGCTTTTCTTTCTTTGTCAGAGAAGTCCATGATTGTGTCGAGGATTTAAATCGATGTTTAGTATCGCATTAATGAAAGCAAGTAGGCAATGATTTACGACGCATCTCTGTTCGGGCGTGGACGAGCTGGAGGACGACTCCCTGGCGCACAGGGCACAGCATGTCCAAGCAGTCGTTCAATGGCTTGCAGTGCTCGGAAGTCTTCGGCTGTCACAAAACTGGTGGCAGACCCAATGGTTTTCATTCGCGCGGTTCGGCCAATACGATGCACATAGTCTTCTGGAACATTCGGTAGGTCATAGTTGACAACATGACCGATATTGGCAACATCGAGCCCTCGGGCTGCAATATCTGTTGCCACCAGAACACGCACCTTGCCGTTGCGGGGGAGCTCCGAAAGTAACCAGGTTAACATAGTACTGGCGTAGCTGATCAGAATGCTCTATCTCATCTGGATTAATCCCCAGATGCATAATGGCTTGATGAGCATCATATTTCTTGAGATAATTGCTAACACAATCTGCTGCCAGCTTTGCTATTTCTGAAATGCTTAGTTGAGGCATATTATTCTTCTTTATAGTTTTGCTTGAGGTATCATGTAAAGTTTCAGGTTCCCTGGGAGTACAAATTTACAGGAGCTTGATCCAATTTAGGGCAAATTGGCATTCGTCTATTAAAGAACATATAATAATGCCTCTAGGATTGACACAAGCCACTGACGCCCTAGGGATAGGGTTGTAAGTTATACCATGAGGGCAATTAAGGTTTTCTATGGAATGGACAGTCGTATAAATTTCAAATTTGGCTCATTTGATTTGAAATTGGAAGTTATAGTGCCCTTATTAAGAGTCAAAGTGATTTGAGAGCAGCCAGACCCCCCGCCACGCTCATCATTTTCGTTAACACCTCCAATCAAAATTTGGAGATGACGGATTTGTTCATCATAGTTGAAGAGTCCAGAGACACTTTGACATAAAAAATGCGCACGGACAAACTTTTATGCCTTGTTTTCACTTGACCTTATCCAACCCACAATGGATGAGCAAGGTTTTCAGTTGACCAATTGATTTGGCGTTCGTCATACAGACAAAGTAGCAAATGAATGAACCATTTGAATGCCTTATTTACCCATTGTTTGTTGGAAAAACAGTTTTTCCTGCAGTCTCATTAGTTCGTCTGCTTTCCGGTTTGTCCGTGAAATGCCAATAAACGCTTAGCTTCATTTTACTGTTCTGGGAAATAAACAATGCCATGACTATCAAGTCAATTTGTGCAGGTCACTGACACGCCTACCAATTTTTATCGTCCTAAAACGTCCAGAAGCACCGGACTCGACAAAACCCAGGACCCCCCTAACTCCCCCAAAGAGAGCGGATCCAGTCCGGTTATGTCAATTATGTATCTACGACATTTGCTTATTCTACCCACCAAGTTTCATCCCGATCTCTCCACTCTAACCGTTTACCAAGGTCAAAGAAGAATACATGGCTTATTTGGTAGGTCCTTTGCTCCTTCTCGAAGACGCAAATGATGAAGAGTACACATTTTTTAGAGTTTTGGTTGCTATTGAGTCGGGTCGCTCCTTACTAGTTCGTTACCACGAACTGTTTGATTAAGTTGATAGGTTTTTGAATTAACTTTTAAAATATCTTTCCTGGTATTTTATTGCAAAAATTAAAAAGCAAGTATTTTTTTGTGAATTGAAGGCCCTACATGGTCAACCAAAAATCAAACCCATCTTTAATCCCTTAGTTCTATGACTTTCTATCTTAGTTCTTTCCTAGGAATGATGTAAAGACGAATAGATGATAGATTTATTTATCAACAAGTGGGCTAAGTCTATGAAGGTAAAATCTGAGAGAATATTGATGGCAAATTTGAACTAGCAAACGATACTCTGTGCATTAAAAATGTCAAAAGAACGTATCTTAAGAATTAATTTGTGTCTTAAGTTGGAATTCTTAGGGAATGATTAAAGGGGAAGAAAATTACAAATGAATTAGCATTGTCAGTTTAATATATGTCTGCTATTTATTTCTTAGAATCTTGGCAATGTTAGATTTATTGAATTTTTTTTTTTTTTACTAAAGTGCAAATCAAGTTCTGGTCTCGGGAAAACTCATGTCCTTGAGGACGCCTTAATCCCACACAGTCTCCAGGGGAAGGGCTTTATGAACTTTGCCCATTATTTACATATAAGTATTGGTTATTGAGAAATATGTCGACGTTTTCAGGGAGGATTTTTTCTGGTGGTGGGTGGGGCGGGAGCTACGTGGGAGGATCTTTCCATGGAGGAAGAGAATTTCTATGAAGGGAGCACTGGGTTTTCCATTATTATCTCAAAAAAACGATGAGAAATTAAAAATAAAGTTTTTCTAACTGCAAGTAAGGAGCGACATTAAAACATATGTCCGAATGTGCGAACGAGGGATTGTTACAACGACAAAAAATATTTGAACTGATCGAATGATTTAAGATTATATTCGAATATCTACATTATTGCATCTTTCTACACCAGTTATTAGGCAGAGAATGTCATTAAATTTTGATTAAGTGACATTGTAGCCTCTATAATGCAGGCCTCAATTAATTTTTTTTTTATTTATTTCATGAGAAGTTGTTCAGATTAATCTGAAGAGAGATTATTAGGCGGTAAGTGACCTAAAGGTCTCATGTGATATTAAGACGCGTTTGAGGTGACTTATTCTGATTGGAAAAAAATGCCCGTAAGAATTTTTATCTGAGGCAGGCTCGTAGAGGAGTCAGACCCAACGTTTAACATTGTCAATAGAAGGCCCCCTTACGGAGCACAGGGCACCCTTTTTATCTTTTTGCTCACCATTTTCTAACTTGGAATTAAACTGTATGATCGTCATCCCAACCCCTTATACACTTATTCAAAAACACTAATTTCTCGCCTAGCCTTTTCAAAAAGACCAATTTCCCTGGGAAAAACGGGGTAGTTGCGCTCTAAACATTTAAAAAGATCTCAAAGTGAGTCGACAGAAAGCAACTCCCCACGCTCATCATTTTCCAAGAAAAACATAAAAATCAATTTGAGACATCATTTAATTTCAGTATTGTTGAAAGGTTTAGTAATTATGCACTTGGGGATATCAAAACTCCCTCCCGAGGCCTCAGGGCAAGGGTTGTAAAATATGCAATTTGTTTACGGGGATACCATAAGTATTCTGTGGTAGGCACAACACTTGACTGGGTAGAGAATTTAAAGTGCCGAAATCCTACAGACAAGTGTATTCTCCTGATGAGCCCTTGGCCTTACAATGATACGCTTAAGATGCTCTCTACAGTTACAATTTTTAATAATTACGTTGTACACTATGCAGTTATATATAAGGTAAGCGCATTCCATTTAGATGTTTTCTACGATCTGCGACGGTAGCCGCAGTTTATTTGCACCATGATCTTTTCGAAGTAATAGGTAGATGTACGATGTTCTGCTGCTAGAGACGATAGCAGAAAGTGCAGGGGACAAACGCGAATAATCACTAATATCATGCAAATTAATAAAATTATATGTTAGAAAGAAATTGATATCACCAGGTCAGGAATTTAAAGAAGAATTCGCTGAAGACCTCAATAAACTTAATTCAATTGCGGAACGCAAAGGCCTCGTCGAACTGCTCGGATCGGAAAAGCTCCAATGGCGCCGTATTTCTGATGAGATCAAGGCGACCAAGAAACGTTTCGGAAAGACCACGGAATTGGGCCGGCGTCATTCAAGCTTTGCGGATGCGCCCGATATCGAGATCGATCTTGAACGCGCCATGATCGAGAAAGAGCCGATTACAGTCGTTCTATCCGAGAAGGGTTGGATCCGCGCGATGCGCGGCATACAAGATATATCTGCTTCGCAAAAGATGCTTCCATCGCTCATTTCCACAGCAGTGCCAATTTGGTTAATACAATTAAGGGACATTTCATTTCCTGGCTGATTGTTAATACCTCCGACTAATTCGATTGTATCAGTCTCAGTGCCGCAGCTCTCAAACAACCCGCCGCCTTGATTAGTCATCCAACCCATTGCAGTCCAGAAATCCTGATCAAAATTGCATGGGCATGTTGCTTCTTCGGCTCCCGGTTCTTCCATGTCTTGAGCATTGCTATTATTGTCACTATCGCGAAAAGGCAACATTAAAACTAAAAAAAACAAAAACAAAGCGGTTTGTAATTGTAAGCGTTCTACTTACTGCCAACTTTAAAAAAAAATTTTAACTGGCACTCTTATTGTATAAACTCTTTGATGCTGGAATTGTTAAAAGGACTAGAAAATATAATTATGTTGGGTCAAAGCTTCGTCAAGATCTATTTTGCGAAAGAAAAACAAGGAAAAAGTTAATACTAACGAAGTAAACAATTTAATTGCTGTTTGAATCACCCAACACATATGACAACAAAAATCTACATTTACGGTTCTCTCGCATAGTCAGACCCTAACCCCTCTGAAACTCGTTTGCGTCTGAACGGTGAACAGATCCGCAAAAATATTAAATAGATGGATACGTTAATTCAACAACCCAACAATTACAAATTTAAACAATCAAACAGTTCGTGGTAACAAAATGTAGTAAGGAGCGACCCGGCTCAATAGTAAACGAAAGTCTAAAAAACTGAATTTTGATGCTAATATATACATCAAAAGAACCGGATTTTTTTTCCAGGGATGATTTTATCGACCCACTGGTCCTAAAATGTCACGAAAGTCAATTATAGCCCCCCCCCCCTCCCAACTCAAATATAAGCAAAAAAGTCGACTTAAAGTGGAAAATTCTATCAAAGTGCCCTCCCCAGCTACAACGCACAGGGCAGCTGACCCGGCTACCCCTCCCTATGAACGACTCTGGACACACGTTAGTTTCGGATAACTTGAGATTTCTGTCTCCTAATTTGTTAAACTATGAGTTAATTTGTTACCTACTTTTTTTTATAGAGGCTGAATGTTCTACAGATTTAACTTTTTTTCAAAAGAAAATATTTACCAGTAACTATGTGCATCTGGATCTCGATGGTCCGGGACGTCGCGTTCGGCGTGTCGAGGTAGCCGTCGCGGCGGAGCCGCATCCAGGTCACCGGGTGACTGATGAAGTTCAGGTCGGTGATGTTCTGCTGCCAGCGGATGTACGGCTGGTTCAGGACCTGGTCGTTGTAGGTGTCGCCCTCGTGGAAGGCGAGCGTCTGCGGCTGGTGGAACTTGTCGTCCTGCTGCGCGGGGACCGCGGCGGCAGAGAGCGCGATGAGGGCTGGAAAGAGCAGGCGGCTCATGGACAAACTCCCGAGGAGTGAAGATGTTTTTGCTAACGTTATGAACGACTTCTCTAAGATTCCAGTAAGGATATGAAATGTTGGAATAGGCTAGGCTATCAGTAAAATTAGATATATTGAGGAGGATTACAAACTAAGTAGCTCTGATCATACAATGGAGAAGTACTCACTTCAGGTACCTGCCACTATCTGGCACCCACTATGGTGTCACAATATTATTTTTAGATCAGTGATTGGCTAGGGCTTACTGACACAAAAAGTAACAAAAAGCCTTTCAAGTAACATGCTTGAAAAGGGAGAAAATGACGTCTGTACACTTCCAAATAACCATTACTATCTGTAAGCACTGGTCAAAGTTTGTAACTTGTAGCCCCTCCCACGGGGACTGTGGGGGAGTAAGACGTCCCCCAAGACATAGTTATGAGATTTTTCGAATACGCTGAATAAAATGGCTATCTCAGAATTTTGATCCGGTGACTTTTGGAAAATAATTAGCGTGGGAGGGGGCCTAGGTGCCCTCTAATATTTTAGTCAATGAAAAAGGGCACTAGAACTTTTTATTTCCATTAGGGTGAACCTTCTCGCAAGATTCTTCATGGTATTCACGCGAGGATATGACAGCTAACCTGATTTGATTTTGTTATTATAGACTGAAGACTGGCAGGATCAGTTCAAACCGTGGTTTTGATCAAAACGAGACGAAAATAATCAAATGCACTATTCAAATGACTTGCGTTTGCTGAAAAATATGTATATTAGTGACAAAAATGGATTCTTGCTTGAAATATGGTCAATTTTAGATTACAGGGTTATTTTGGTAAGAAAATGACTAAAAATGCTTTAGCAATGATATTATGTATCAAAGGGATGTCAAGGACCAGCCCTATCCTGATCATCTTTCCTCAATTTTCCACCTTTCCTAAAAACCACAATTACCGTTTTCTTCTTATTTAATTCTAATCCTTTCAGATTCTAATATTCCTCCGTTATGTTTATTAATGTTTGCATGTCTTTTGCCGATTGTGCTATGAGAGCAATATCATCAGCAAACAAAAGCATGCATATTTTCGAAACACTTATCAGTACTTTCTGAGCGCTTTTCTCCTTGAAGAAATCAACTACATCATTAATGTAAATGTTGAACAAAATTGGTGACAATGGGCATCCCTCTTTTGGTGTTGAATTTCCTAAAGGATTGCAATTGATTTATTAGCCAATTTCGCCAACTACATTGGCCAACTTTTCTTTGAGATATAGTTTTAACCTTATTTTCAGATACACTCTGAATCATTTCTGAAAAAGATAAGTAGAAATGGTGACTTCTTTAGTGTTGTGATACTCCACATAGACAAAAGCAATGAACCAGCAAAGGATAGTTACCATGTAGATGGTGCTGACGTGAACCACAGCCATAAAAACAACTATAACATCATAGTTGAATGGAGGAATCATATTAAGACACTAAATAAGCTCTGACAATAGTGCAAATCAACCTAATCTCCACCCTTTAAAAAAAACTTAAAAAACATAAGTAATTAATAGATACGTGAAATGAGCAAAATATTAGTTAAACTTGGTGTTTCTTTCAACTCAAATATCGGCAGTCTTTTTTATCTACGTTTTTCTATTCCTTTTAATTTGCACCTAACAACTACCCGTTAGTACCAATCCCCTAGTACCAACAACTGCATATCAAGTTTCTTCATTAAGCGCTAAATTCCTTAAATTTCAAAATTTCTAAAGATATATGTCAAAAAATCTTTACGTGCTAAGCATGCTAAAGCTCCAACGATTTATAATAAACCTCAAAAATTGGGTATCTGTTTTAAGGTTTTCGAATTACTTTAATCTATTGTCAAAATATATTGAAATAATAGTGTAATTCCCAGTTTTTTTTCGTTTTTTCTTATTTTTAATTTTTTTACCTTTTTTCTTTTTTTTTCTTTTTAGTTTTTTACATTTTTTATTTTTTTTTATTTTTTTTTACGTTTTTTCTTTTTAGGTTTTTTCTTTTTTTATTTTTTTTATTTTTTAGTTTTGTGAAACTTTCTGGTGCTACTCATAGTTGAATTAACCCCTGAAATATATAAGATTTATCAACGCAAGGTTACCGTACATAGATTTTACAATACCAACCTCCATGCTTGCGAATTTCAGAGGCAGTTTCAGTTGCCGTCTCCAAATTCAAGTCTGTGCACACAATTTTTGCTCCAAGTCTTGCATAAATATAAGATATCTCTCTTCCAATCCCATGACCAGCACCAGTAACCTGAAATACAAAACTATATAAATAAATAACAATAAAAAACAAAATATAAAATATTGTTACATATATTTTTTACCAATGAAAACGTTTGTAAAAAATTAAAAGTTCTAGTTGCTTTTTTAAGAAATCGAAAAAATGGAGGGCAACTAGGCCTCCTCCCTCGATCCTTTTTTTCAAAATCTTCCGATTAATTAATATGCAAATTTCGTTTTAATTATTTATGTCCGGAGAGCCAAGATCAAAGCATGCATTAATTCAAAAACGTCCAGAAATTAAATAAAAGAAAAAGTTGTTTTTAATGAAAGTAAGGAACAACATTGGGTCCAATGACTCCAAAAAAGGAGTCCAATGGAAACATGCTTGCCTTGAAAGGCGGAAGAAGGTATGCTAGATGTTTTGCAGAGGGATTGCTTAAGGACAGTTTTAGGTACTATTTAATGACCATATATATTTGTATGAAAAATGAGGTTTAATCCCAGTTTTTAGAGCTACACGAAATAAAAGTGAACATAATAAGTCCTAAAAATGTTCTGATTTCCTTTTGGCTTCAACTGGGTTGCCGAATCACAATTGGCAAGACAGCTGAAGTCACAAAGAAATTAGGATGTCTTCAAGCTGGATGAGAAGAGGCCGCAAGGAACTGCCTCTATCTTCTCCATGATCTTCTCCGCTCTCTTTCTATTTGCCTTGGAGTCTCGGAGCTTCGTGTACTCACGGCACCGTTTACCCTTAAAACGAAAATCGAAAAAGAGCCGGCCTCCTCTTGTATTGATAGAGCCCACATCTAGACGCCAGATAGGAAGAGCGCATCATCGCTCGACATACCCATGTCGGACTCAATTCTTTCCCAGAGGGAGAGAGTCTTTCTACCTCCAAATGGGCGGATGTAGTGGACCCCCTCGAGTAGAACACTGTCTTTTAACTGTTCTAATAGGGGGAAACACCCCCTAAAAGTCGTAGAACGAAAATCACACCATCAAATCCAGCGTATCAGAGAACCCTACAGTAGAAGTTTCCTATCTACAAAAATGAGGAATTTTGTATTTTTTGCCAGAAGACAGATCAGGGATGCGTGTTTATTTGTTTATTTTTCTGTTTTTGGGTGATTGTATCGACCCAGTGGTCCTAGAATGTTGCGAGAGGGCTCATTCTAACGGAAATGATAAGTTCTAGTGCCCGTTTTAAGTGACTGAAAAAATTGGAGGGCACCTAGGCCCCGGCATGATGCTGCTCTCGCCGGCGGCCTTCTTCATCATCGGCGGAATCATCTGGGCACTGCGCGAGTGGAAGCCCGAGCAGGTGGAGGTCGACGGCTAGTCCGTCGAGGAGAACGACATGGAGACATACATCAACCTCGCTCTGCGTGCCATCTTCGTCGAGAACATGGCCCTCACCTTCTTCCTCGGCATGTGCTCCTTCCTGGCCGTGTCGAAGCGGGTCGAAACCGCCGTCGGCCTCGGCATCGCGGTCATCTTCGTGCTGACCATCACGGTGCCCGCCAACCAGGCTTGATGCCGCCGTAGTGCCTCCGGTTTGCTTGATCTTTCCAGTGATGGCGGCGCTGTTGTTGTGCTTAAAATCAATGCCGGCGTGAAAGCCGGTGGCGCTAGCCAACACATTGTTGCCCGCTGAATTGAGAAAGCTGTGGTAAAACTCAATTTCACCTGCTTTGAGCAAAATATCAGCGGTCACGGCATCGGTGTTGGCTTGGTCAAGTTTGGATTTAAACTCCACAAAGCCGGAACTGTTGTTGACCGTGATGGTGTTGCCAAGGCCGGACCCTGTGTCATGAACCACAAAATCGTCGGACACTTTCTGAAGTTGACGTTGATATTATCTAGAGATTACTCGATGCACTAACTATGTCATTATAGTGTATTTTACAGGTCAATGCGTCTTCTCAGGTAAGATTCTTGCTACTTAAGTCCTAATTTAAGTATTTCACTTCATGACTTTATTATGTTTTGCAAGAATTTAAGCTGCAGAAAACATGCGTGTTTTTGTTCCAACAAAACATAACCACACAAACTTCCAAACTCTGTTTTTATTATTAGCGTTCTCAAGTTTTGTGAAATCTTCCTCTAACATAAGAAGTGTAAACCCCGAAAGTTCCAACGGAAATAAATTTAAATAGTCTTGCGTAAAAGTAAGAATCAATAGAAATTTGGATAGAACTGACCTGGAATATTTTAAATTTTGTGTAAATAAATAAAAAAAACAAGATTTTTAAATGAAAGTAAGGAGCGACATTAAAACTTAAAACGAACAGGAATTACTCCGTATATGAAAGGGGCTTTTCCTTCTCAACGCCCCGCTCTTTACGCTAAAGTTTGATTCTTTCTCTTAACTCTACATTTTAAAACAGTAAAAAACTACAAAGATAGGTCCCGACTTTCGGAAAATTCGTTTAAGGCCTTAATCAATCTTTGAAAAAAATTCCGTGTGAATGACGTCACAATTACCTGGACGTCCACTGTGCTGATGATTTTAATTGCTACAGAAAGTAAAATAAAAAGAAAGTAAAGTTGTTTTACAAAGTCATCACAAAAATCTGTCTTTCTTTTTGCAGAGCGAACCTCGGTCTACGGGTACTTATTCCTTTTAAGCGACCAGCCCGGTTTGGGAGAGTATCCAAAGACCCTATTGGCAAAAATAGAAGCGGGGATGTCATAGACACTTGATGTCATGACATCTATGATGTCATCTCACGGCATCTAATGGATCAGCCTTCCCTCAATAGTGAATAGGGATAATCTCTCATGGCTGTTTGACGATCTTAAGTATTTCTTCACCCGACGAAGGGTGGAAAAGGACCTTTCTTCTTTGCAGTTTGTGGTGGGCATGCTAAAAATCATTATTAAGGCAACGTCAATGTTTAGATATATATCAACTACATCAAAATACGGTAAAAGAAATACTGATGTCCAATGGAGCCATGGTTTTTCCTTCATCATTTATCATCATCCTCATTTTACTGATAGACCAGATCAGCAAAATTTATATCAAAACACATTTTGCGTTAAATGATGACATCACTGTCTTTTCATGGTTTAAAATCGCTTTTGTGGAAAACGATGGCATGGCATGGGGAACTAAATTGAGTGATTTTTTCACCTTTATTTCAGATAAATCAGCCAAACTTATCTTAACCTTATTTAGAATTGTAGCTGTAACTTGTATTGGGTTTTGGTTGGTAGATGTCACTAAGAAAAAAAATTCTAAAACATTGATTTTTGCAATTGGAATTATTAGGGAGATTTAATTAGCATTTAGGCTGAAACCAAGAGATATAAGCATAGAATAATCTTTCTTTGCATTGTTTTAATTTATAGTGCTTGATAACATCAGGCACTACAAATGATTTACCCCCTCCCCTAGTGGTTGAAAAATATATTTTACCAACCCTCCCTCTGTGTTCTAGCAAGTTGACATCCCTATGTGAATTAATTGTCTACCTAAACTTAATAATCTTTGTTGATTTTAGCACGGTTGATTTTTTCATGTGTTAACTATTTTTGAAACAAAATATACCCTCCCCCCAAAGAAAATTATCACGTCCGCTTATTTTAGCACCATTAAAAACAGCATACACTAACTATTTATATAAAATCATATCAAATAAGCCAAAATGGCTAAACATTGTAAATAATAAACTTTTACAAATAATCTTAAAAAATTACTTTCAATTTGGCTGTTATACTAACTTAAAAAACTCCAAAACACAAAAATTAAATTAAAAAAATTTTACTTTATTTCAAATATCTAAAAAACTAATATTCATCTTTCAGAAAAAAAACAAGTTCCAGTAAACATTTTTACCGACCCGCAGCCGCGTCACGCGCTTCGACCACGCGCAGCCGGGCGAAGTCCTGATGCCGGCCGAAGTCTTCGCCGAGGCGGGCTATCGGACCGCCGGCATCTGGCGCAACGGCTGGGTCGCCCCGAACTTCGGTTTCGGCCAGGGATTCGAGGTCTACGAGCGCCCGCGGCCGAGCCCCGTGCCGCCGGACGTCCGTCGTGAGAACCCCCACGTCGATCTCCAGGGGACGGACCGCGACGTCGTGGAGACCGCCGCCGAGTTCCTGCGCGCCCACGGCCACGAGCGCTTAGAGAGGTAAAACTGTAATCTTTATAAAAAAAAAATTGACGGCAAAATTACAGCCAAATTGGGAGCAGATATATATATTTTGAAGGTCTTATTCCTCTAATGCGGCAATAATTTCCAATCGCCTCAACATCATCTTCCCCTTTTAAAGAGGTATTAAATAGACAATAAAATACTCAAATATAAATCCTCCTCTAAAACGTATGGAAGCTACGTAAATCCTCCCATTTCAACAAGTTCGTCCTCTCCCCAGGATTGCAAATGTTGCTATTTATTATCTGTTAACTTTTTAGAAGGACCTCGTGACTCAGAGATTTTGTTTTAAATCCCAACCGTTACTAAGCCTCTGATTTCCTTTTTAAATCAATCTATTGACTCTCAGAATTTTGCTAGAGCTCATACCATATGAGCTCTTGGCTCTTCCGGCCTCGTCACAAGTGCCATATGAGCTCTTAGCTCTTGTTATTATTATTTCTGTTTGTTTTGGGTTTCATTTATTAATTAATGGTAATATTTAGTGGTGTTGCGCTTCAAAAACAAAACTTGACTTTATGTCTGCTAATTTTCGGTTTAACGTAGCTCAAAATTTAGGCTTTAAAAAATATGTTTCTATCACGAATGTTGATTTGAAATACTCAATTTTTTTATATTTAATTAATTGTTGCTGTTTTTTTTTATTTCATCGTCACTGCTTTATTTAAATTAAACCGGTTTTTCTCTTTTAATTTTTCGTTGATGTTAATGGTACTCTTTTCTAATCCAGCCTTTCTACTCCAGAAATGGGACGAATAAGTGCCATTTCGGTGCCATATGACACTTTATGATGGCGTTATTTAAAAATATTTACAAGAAAAAAATGTAAATTTGATCGACTTCATCTTCTTATCGACTAAAATGTGGAGTTCCGAAAGGTTCCATTTCAGGTCCCTTACTTTATCTTGTGTACGTAGATGCGATTTTATCTTCAAGATGTCTGTGTAACAACCTTTGCTGATGATACAGCTTTGACAGCGTGTGCTAAATCAATCGAAGAGGTGATGTTGAAAGCAAATAATGTGGTGAGAAGGTTAGAGGTTTTTATGAGCCTTAGTTTGCTGTGTGTCAACGTGAAAAAGTCATTTCTATTCATTTTCTGCAGAGTAAACATGTCTGTTAATACATGGCTCTGAAGCATGGGCGCTCCGAAAAGCGGATGAAAATTTTCTAGATGTCTTCCAGAGAAATTGCCTACGGATTGTTCTGGGTACCCGGCTGACTGACCGTATTTCAAACATTAGGTTGTACAAAAAATGTGGTTCAATCCCGCTTTCTAGGGCTATACTGAAAGAAAGGTTAAGATAGCTAGGCCACGTTCTGCGGATGATGGATGACATATTGCCGAAGACTGTCCTTTTGGCCATACGTCTGGGGCTAAACAGAAAGTAGGTCGTCCTCGTCTGGAGTCAGAGCCCCCTATTTTCTAAAATGAGGCAAATTTTCTCAGGCTCGTAACTTTTGACGAGTAAGTCTAAACTTAATGAAACTTATATATTTAAAATCAACATTAAAATGCAATTCTTTTGATGTAATTATTGTTATAGAAATTCCATTTTTAGAGTTTCAATTACTATTGGGCTGGGTCGCTCTTTACAGCAGTTCGTTACCACGAACTGTTTGATTCTACGAACCTCTGACGTCATTTACGTCTTGTGAAACGCTAAGGATAGGCATTCTGGCTTGTCGGAAATACAATCTTGGAGTGTAAATAATTTGTACTTGTAGATGATGGTGTTTCCTTTTTTACTCTGCTTTTTACGTCTTGGTACTGATTATTGAGAATATTTGATCATACTTTGCTTATTTTCTATCTCTGTGTTTGTTTTTGTTATAGAAGCTGTATATGCTACATCAGACGATGTCGAACCGATCAGAGAAACTTCTACTTCTACTCTATCACGTGAGCATCAACAGCAACCTTTTAGTATTGCTTCGAGAATACCTAACTTAACATCTTTGTTCGACTCCCAGGATCTGGATTGCAATGACGTAAAGGAAACCTGACCTAACGCTGAGAACGGACATAGAAACTTTACTGTGTTCACCTGTTCAATAATAAGGTGGGTATAGCATAAAACACTGAAAATAGTCCCGTAGCTCAGCTGGTTAGAGCGCTACACTGATAATGTAGAGGTCGGCAGTTCAAGTCTGCCCGGGACTACCCAAATAGATTTGGATAGTCTATTCCGAATAAAATAAAAAACTAGAGCTATCCGACCAATCTTCATTTCATATAATAATCAAGAATAATTTGCACGCTTTGTAACACACAAAGCTTTTTCGGCCAAAGATGGGGGCCAACAATTATTGTGTCTCCGATTTATTTGAAGTTTTAAAATTTAGGTATGATGCTCCAATCTTGGAGTGTTTAAGAAGGTGATAGTCCCACTTTCTCATAAAGGTAGCCAACTTGTTGTTTGTTATTCATTTAACTTCTTGATTAACTTGATTATTTATTTAACTTATGCTTTTTTCAAATTTCATTTATTCAGCTTATCCACTTCCTTTTATTTCTATATTTGTAAAAATTTCTTTCCGCCGTGTTTATTGTAACTATCATCAACACGGCGGGTATAATGTAGAATTTGTTATTTTACAAATGCCTTTACCTGTTTGTTACAGGCGGTAGAATTTTGTCGTACCATGCCTCAGCGCCATGTATGGCACATTTGGCAATGTGCATGACCCCCTTTCTCTACGTTTGGCTCACAACGCAAGATAAGCACGATTTTTAAATATGGTAGGACGGGGGTTCGAGTCCTGGTGTCGCTGGTTATTTGGTTTGGAACAGGGGTCAATGGTGTGACTCTATAAGCTCAGCCAGAGTCGATCCAGCTCTAAATGGATACCTGGTCGAGTCTGTTTTTGTTTGTTTGTGCGTCCGACTGTGTCTTTTTAGGTTTTTTGTCTCTCTCTTACTCTGTGTCTGTTTGTTTGAGTTTGCTCGTTCCCTTGACTGTCTTTGTGTGTTTGTGTGTCTGATTTTTTGTCTTTGTAGGTGTGTTTATCTTTTTCACCCGGTGGGCCTGCGTGTCTGAACGGATGTTTGTTTGTTTTTGTTTGTTTTTGCCTTTGTGTGTTTGCGTGTCTTACTCTGTGTGCTTTTAGTGTTTTTATCTCTCTCACTCTTTGTGCCTAATTTTTTGGATGGCCCATATGCAGTCCCATATATGTCCAAAATGTCCACGGATTTTGTTGTTATTTCACTGTCAAATAAAAGCATCTGCCCCGATTGAACTGTTATTTATATATCACGAAAATGCAGTGCGTTCTTCACAAATACCTATTCAGACTTCTGCAAGCATATCATGCAAACCTTGCATATCAAAGGGATAAGTAGTTTATTGCATGTTCCTTTTTTGTCAGTAACAGCTAGTTCAAAATTACTATTCTTTTCTTGTTTAATCCTGTCTCAGTTGTTTCATTCACGACTTGGGGGTGAGCAGAATAGATAATAGATTCAAAAATTTTAAGGGTTCAATTTCTTTTAAAATATGAAAAGGGGAGATAAAAATAGAGTAAAAACAGTTTTACTGAAAATTAATTGAACTTAAGGTTAAGAAACCCTTGATTTTTATTTAAACTTTGCAATTATAAGGGGTCATGTCTGTTGCAACGCCTTTTTCTGTGAAAATAAAAGCTATCACACAAAAAGACGGCAACAGTACAACAGACCGCACAGATTTAGGATCGAAATTTACTGCTCAGCTCTCTAATTTTCAACATACATTCGTTTTTGAAATGGTATATGATGAATTTAATTTTTGTATTTTTCCCCTTTTTTCTTTTTAGTTTTTTTTTTGGTTTTACTTTTTTTAGTTTTTTTTTTCTTTTTAGTTTTTTTTTATTTTAATTTTTTTTAGTTTTGTTTTTCTCCTTAATTTTTCATTTTTTTCCTTTTTTATTTTTTTTTCTTTTTTAGTTTTTTAGTTATTTAGCTTTTTTAGTTTTTTTATTAGGGGGACGTAAAAAAACCCTCGCTCCATAAAGATGGTGGAAAGCAACAATGGATTCCACAGAAACACGTCGTATTTTCCCGAAAGGCATCTGACCAAAATTTTAAGATAAGTGATTTTTATCGTAGAAACTTTGAAAAGGACTCCATCGGTTGGAAACTGAAAGGGTTATTGCCCTTTTTAATAGTCAAAAGTGACTGGAGGACACCAGCCCTCCCACACCCATCATTTCCCCAAATAATTCCAATCAAAGTTTTGAGCTGTTTTATTTGACGTAGTTTGTAAGTCCAGAAATTAAGTTTTTGAGGATGAGAACCTCCCCTCCCCCAGAGTTCTCAGGACAAGGATTTTCATGATAAAATAGGCTTAAAGTCCGTTGATTAGTGTTTTTGCAACCCACCCTTCAATGTAATGCCCTTCATGGAAATTCACACCATCTTGCAACATTATTACTGACCCTTTGCTGCCTTTAATCACTCCTAAGGGACATTTTCTATATATTTTCTCGTTAAAAACCATGCATTAAATCCATTGGCTCATGTTTTTTTTGCAAGCAAACCCTCCCTGATAAACAATGTCATTTCACACCACCTTATCACTATGACTGGCACCTCTAATCATTTCTAAGCCATTTTTGACGATGGCGGTAGCCGTGTTCGTCGGGAGCCTGGGGCTGTTTCCGCTCGTCGGCGTGAGCCTCTTTCCGAAGGCCGAGAAGCCGCAGTTTTTGATCAACATCGACACGCCGGAAGGCACCAGTCTGAATAAGACCGATGCAGTAGCGCAGGATATCGAGACCTTGCTGGCAGCGCGGCCTGAAGTGCGGCATTATGCGACGAACGTAGGCCGTGGTAACCCACGCATCTACTACAACGAGTGGCCCAAAAACGAAAGCAGCACCCACGCCCAGCTCTTCGTCGAATCGTAGTTTTTACATTTTTTTTAGTTTTTTTTCTTTTTTAGTTTTTAGTTTTTTACCTTTTTTTAGTTTTTTTTTAGCTTTTTTAGTTTTTTTAGTTTTTGTGTAGTTTTTTAAGCCAAGGTTCGAACCTGGAACATCTCGAACCTAGAACCTGGAACATAACGCTTTACCAGCTCAGCTACTTCGGCTTGAATACATTCGTTTATGAATTGGTATATGGTGAAATAATTCAGACGTCATATGCGGACAGACAGACAGACACACAAAAAAAAACTTATTTTTATATATATATGAGTGAGTGAGTGAGTGAGTGAGTGAGTGAGTGAGTCAGTGAGTCAGTGAGTCAGTGAGTGAGTGAGTGAGTCAGTTAGTGAGTGATTGATTGAGTGAGTCAGTGAGTGAGTGAGTCATTAAGTCAGTGATTGAGTGAGTCAGTGAGTCAGTGAGTGAGTGAGTCAGTGAGTGAGTGAGTGAATGAGTGAGTGAGTGAGTGAGTGAGTGAGTGAGTGAGTGAGTGAGTGAGTGAATGAATGAGTGAGTGAGTGAGTGAGTGAGTGAGTGAGTGAGTGAGTGAGTGAGTGGTGGAGTCGGAGGGGGGGTGTAATTCGAAAAATTAGAAAAAATGAGGTTTTGTAACTTACGAACGAGTGATCAAGCCTTAATGAAAATTGATATTTAGAAAGATCTTGTGCTTCAGAGTTCTTATTTTAAATCCAGACCAGATCCGGTGTCATTGAAGGGAGTTGGAGGCAGAAACTGGAAATTTCGAAAAACGTAAAAATTAAGGTATCTTTATCTTACAAATAGGTAATCGGATGTCTTAGATGCTCCATTTTCAATTCGAGTCGGGTCCGGGGACATAGGGGTTTAGTTGTGATGCCTCAATCTATTTAAGCGGGTTCTATCCCTTTGAATCCCGATCCGGACATTTTTTTTAAAGTTCTTCAAGACGCAGGTGTCTGTTATATTATAGGAAGTGTTCCTCCCAGAGGAAAATCTTGATTGCCTTTGCGCAATTTTTTTAAGGAAGTAAAGAGCAAAGTTGAGATTTAAAACAAATAAAATTATTGCTTTACCGATTGCGCAAAATATATTTACAAAATAAGCTCAAAAATACTAAGTCGCGACGCTTACCAATTTTTGTAGGATTGCAAAACTCGATGGACAAAAAAAGCTTTACATGTGCAAATTAAAAAAAAAACAATGCATGATTAATGAGGGCACTAATCATGGACCTGTTTTTATTTATAAACTGATGATTCGATTCAAACTTACTAATAGGATACACCCACCTTCTAGTTTATTATATTTTGACAAGCAGCAAGATTGTGAGATGTAAGGCATAAAAACCATATATATATAATTGGGCTCTAACCATAGACGGACCAGCTTATAAAAGACTACATGCGTTTGGACAAGCTTATTTTGCTTCTTCTCTCATACGACCGAGAACCTCGAGATGGGCGCCTACAATCGCAACGACAGGCAGGCGGTGCGGCAGGATCTCGAAACGGTGTTCGGGTACTTTCCTGCGCTTTATGACCTGAGACGAAAACTGGCCGCCTACCTGTCCGGCGGGCAGCAGCAGATGCTGGCGATAGGTCGTGGCTTCATGGCACGACCGCGGCTGCTGTTGCTGGACGAACCGTCGCTCGGGTTGTCGCCTGTCCTGGTCGCCGAGATTTTCGACATCATCGGCAAACTCAACAGCGAGCAGGGTCTGACCATTCTACTGGATACGCGCCTGGTGCACATCGTTGTCACGTAAAACAAATATTTAATCGCAGCAGCATTGAAAAAACTTGATGCAATAAGATGTTTCTATGCAACAAATATAATCTAAGAAGGTGTAAAATACGATTTACTTGCTTGTTTGATATTAAAGACCCCGCATGATTTGAGACTAAAAACCTCTAGGATGTGATATTTTCTTTGCATTAAATAATATTCTCATTTTTTTGTTAAATAGAATTATCCATAACCAAGTGCTTTAAAGTATTTTCGGACTATAGGTGACTCCTATCCGCTTTGGCGTAAACTTGAGAAGATATGTTGGTCCCCGTCCTGCACTGGTATCCGGGGCCATTGCTTTTCCTAAAGCCAAAATAATTTCAATGATTTAAAGAATATGAAATTTGGAACTCGGATCACGAGTTATTGTTTTATATGTAGTTGTGTCATTTAAATGTGAAAGGATTTTCTTGTCTTAGTCTGTCGTATCCATGGCAACAATGGAATTACTTTTGTATGCTTTGTTTAGCATAATAGAGGGGTCTTTGCAGAGATTGGATAATATTTTTATGTCGTGCAAATTTCTTACTACTTTACCATTGACGTAAAAGTAATACAAATAACTATTACTTCAGGTTTCCCAGCGGACTCAAAGCAGATTCATCAGCCTCTTGTTGTCTGCACAGCTCATATTCACTGGGATCCAGAATACTGTGATGTTAAATTGATTCAGACGATGATGCTTATGCATGAGCTGAAACAGTTTATGTTGGAAAGTGGCCGAAATCTCCGCAAAAGCCTTGACCCGTCCACCACTAGCTTCCTTCTCTGTGGTGATCTGAATTCACTGCCTGAATCAGGTGACATTCTTTCTCATTCAAAAGTTCTTGCTTTTGGTATTTATGGTTAAAATAACAAGTTCGACATGTAGGTTACAAAGGTGAAATATAGTATTGTCAGTTTATTATACGCTATCATTAATTAATATGTTTATCTTACAGAGGCATTAGAATTATTGACGACGATTACGACTTGGGAAAGATTAGTGTTCTATATAAAGATGATGAGCCTGAAGAATTCCTAACTCAAGAAGAACGACCCCAAATAGCAGATTACATTGACGAAAGACCAAAAGAAGCTATTTTAAAAGAAAATTTTTCTGAAGAAAATTCTGCGAACCAAGATCAGAGTATTGGAAGCTACAGTGATGACAGTGGTTAAATATGGTTCTGAAGCGTGGGCGCTTAAGGAACGGAGGAAGATTTCATTGAAGTTTTCCAGAGAAATTGCCTACGGACTGCTTTTGGATACCCGACTGACTGACCTTATTTCAAATAGTAGGTTTTACGAAAAGTATAATTCAATCACACTTTCTAGGACTAAAATGAGAGAAGGTTGAGATGGCATGGGCACGTTCTGTGTATGAAGGATAACAGATTGCAAAAGACTGAAATTTCGTGTTGGAATTTTCCGGGGGGAGTAAGCCGAATCCCATGTATAGAATAAAGGAGTGGGACAATACTACCTTATTTTGTGACTTGTTATCGGTCTCATTTATTCTGTTGAAGTAATCTCTCTTCGTTTTATTTTTTATTTTTCACATGACTCAGTTGCTTTCGTTTAAATTTTAAAATTCCTCATCACTTTTTGTTGAGAAAATTAATTTAAAAAATATAACTATAAATAATGTACAAAGCGTTATATGTTGTTTTTTTTTTGTTCATAATGTTTCTTTAAGAAGAGGAAAAGAAAGGCATTTGCCTATATAAAAAGACATATTAAGAGGGGTAGAAATTACATAATAGGAACCCCTTTCAAATATAGAAAAAAAGCAGCTAGTCTAGAATTTTACAGCAATTTCACTCCTAGATTATACACAAAACTAAAAGAAAATACTGAAATAATAAATTCTTATTTTATAATATAGGCTAAACAAGCCTGTGTTTCTTTAACCATAGGCTAGTAGCCTATCATGTTTCCTTCCTTTGTGATAGGCTACTATCCACATTTTAAAATCTATATTGGTGCAATTCTAGCAACTTATATTTGGATTGATGGCACCGGAGAATTCATCCGAAATAAGACCAGAACGCTTGATTTCCATCCCAAGCATTCATCAGGTATTAAATTTGACAAAATTTAGTTGGCAAACGCTTCCCAAAATGCTATGTTTTTCTGTTGTTTTTTTTATGTTTTTTTTTTGTTCTATGTTGTTTTTTTTTGCTCCTGTAGCTTCTATTCAAAATGTCTATAATCATCTGTTTATATTGAATTGTGCCCTCGTAGTAAAATATAGTCAAAGACTAAAATTCTACGCCAACTTGGAAGCAGTGGCATATTGTAGACGTCGAAAGCAAGGTGACTGTAACCCAGGATTTCTAATCTGTTTTAAGGTTTTCGAATTACTTTAATCTATTTTCAAAATATATTGAAATATTTGTGCAATTCCAAGTTGTTTTTTAGTTTTTTTTCTTTTTAGTTTTTTACCTTTTTTAATTTTTTATTTTTTTTTACGTTTTTTTTTAATTTTTTATTTTTTTAGTTTTTTTTTACGTTTTTTCTTTTTTCAGTTTTCCCTTTCTTCTTTATTTTAAAAAATTTAAGTGGTACGGAGGAATGATTACCATGTTTTGTTTTTGTTTATATTCTCCTGTTCAACAATGATTATTATTATTATTTTTTTTATGAAACTTTTTCTTCTCTTTCTGTTTAATTAAATCCCAAATTTAAAAGCGTGAAGTTTCGGTGGTGTAGACTAATTTTTAAAACTGCTAGAAACCGTGTTGTCAATTGAGGCTTAAAGGATTAGTGCATCAAATATTCTAAATTTTACCAAAGAATACTTTCTTTTCCAAAAAATTCTTAAGAAAAAGATAAAAAAATTGTAAACTTATAGAAATGATGTTGGATTAAACTTGCGAGTTAAAGATTCTCTAAATACTGCATTAGCTGACAATACTGTAGGCCAAAACATTACTGTAAAGAAGACTGAGAATGTTGGTATGCAAGACAATATTGCTGGAAAGAATGTCTCTATAACCAAAGCTAATGATGCTCAAATATTTGATAGTCATGCAGGAAAGAACTTTGTAATTAAAAACAATGTAGAGTGTATTCATGGTGGCAATACTGCAGATGGCAAACTAAAGATCAAAGATTGTACCGATGTTAGTTTACCTGAAAAAATGAAATTTGATGTTTGGAAGGATATCGTGTCTCAGAGCTGTTATTTTAAATCCCGACTGGATCTGGTGACATTGGGGGGAGTTGGGAGGGGGAAATCTAAAAACTTGGAAAACACTTAGAGTGGAGGGATCAGGATGAAACTTGGTGGAAAAATAAGCACAAGTCCTAGATACATGATTGACATAACCAGAACGGATCCGCTCTCTTTGGGGTAGTTTTAGGGGGGGGGGGTTGATTCTGAAAAATTAGAAAAAAATGAGGTATTTTTAACTTACGAATGTGTGATCCTATTGAAAAATTTTGAAAATCGTTGCTGGGGTTGATAAAAAAAAAATGTTTTTGTTTGTTTTAAGTTTTACTTGCAATCAGTGGCGGATCCGCCATTTTTTTTGGTAATTGGTTTTTAATAGTTGAGTTTTTAATAAGTTCTTAACGTTAAGACCGTTTCTTTTAGCAGACAAGTTTGAAACAAGGTTTTAGTTACTTTGTGTGGTCTCTGTTAGATTTTACTAATGCCGCATACCGGCCAAAAAGTATTCCATTAAATTTTGGTTTATCAAGGGAATCTGTCTGTATACTATTACTTAAATCAATTAAATTTACTTAAATCAATATTTATTGATTTACAATACTCGTAAAGAGCGGGGCGTCGAGGAGGGAACAGCCCCTATCATATACGGAGTAATTTCTGCCCGTTTTAAGTTTTAATGTTGCTCCTTACTTTTCAGTTGAAAATACCTGTTTTTTATTTAATTTTTGAACATTTTTGAACCAATGCATGTTTTGATTTGGCTCTCTACACATGAATAATTAAAACAGAATTTACATATTAATTTTTTTGGCTAAATGGCTTTCTCATAGTTTTTCCGAAAGGCAGGTGTCTTCTCGCCCCGCCAGTAGTTCAGGTTGACCGACCACCCAGAACTGACCGTCTGTCAGCAGCTCGCAATCCAGTCCGGGCCAATTCCCGGTTCCGTATCGTATAGCCAGATCAAACCCATCTTTGCGCAGATCAACCGTGTCCAAGCCAGGCGTTATGCTGACCTGGATTTCCGGGTGCTTCGTCCAAAACTCACCCATTCGCGGTATCAGCCAATGGGTGGCAAACCCCGGTGTCGTTGCGATTGTCAGGGGGCGCTTCTCTGTTTGGTGCGAGTGAATTTTGACATTTAGAAGGACCTCGTGACTTAGAGCTCTTATTTTTAATCCTGACCGGCATGAAACCTCCAATTTTCCTTTTAAATCAATCTATTGATTCTTGGAATTTTGCTAGAGCTCATACCATATGAGCTTTTAGCTCTTGGCTCTTCCGACCTCGTCACAAGTGCCGTATGAGCTCTTAACTCTTGTTACATTATAACGACACACATTTATACCTATTTTTCGGTGGAATTATACTTGCTATTGGTCAGGGGTGGATTTAGGAAAAAATCTTGGTAGGCCGTGATTGAAAGTGAAGTTTGATGAATAATGTGTTGTTTTTTTCACAAAAACGAAGGCCATACTCTTATTTCTTTTTTCAATTCTAAATGAAAAAGAATGCAGAAAATACAAATAAAATCAAAGGAAAGAGAAAGGTCAAAAAATAAAATCAAATGAAATATTAAGAATAATAAGTTAAACGACAGGCTTGGAAAGTGAGGGGATCTGTCCTTTGTCTCAGTCATTTGTTTACGTCAGAAACTCTTTGTGACTCGAAAAAAGAAAATAAACATATCTTGTATATCTTTACTACTTACAGTTTGTTACCATGAATGGTTTGATCGGCAATAAGTAAGTATCTTAGGATATAAGATCACTTAAATGGCTCCTAAAAGCTCTTCACTTTAATTTCAATGCCATCTCTTCCCCCGAATATGCAAATATGTAGCGTATGTAATATATCTCCTCTGGATTTTGCCATACAATCATTCCTGTGTTTCAACTTAATGCTCGTAAATTGAAATAACTTGATCCACAAGTAAATAGTGGTATAGAAATAACGAAAAAGATCCAAGTAGGCTAGTGTACCTTTTACTCCCCTAGATCCCAATAAAAAACTTCTTCTATTTGGCTATGTAATTTATTAGGACAATATAAATTGATAATGAAGCATTTACCTTACTAAGAAATCGGTAGTTTTATTAATAATGTTGACCTCTTGCTGGCACTGTTGTCTATTTAAGACTTTAATTGATGTTAGAAGATCATGGATAAACTGAATTCACTGCTGCTGAATCAATTATACGCACTGAGGTTCTTAGCTAGACTAAAATAAAGGGAAAGACATTAAATAAAAGGCACTTATCAGAAAAAGAAGAAAAAAAACGTTGCTAGAAATGGCTCTCGCTCGTCCTTCAGAGAGGTTTCTTTATCTTGCATTTAACAGGAGTGTTAAAGAAGAAGCAACCCGATTGTTTCCCAGCAATGTCAAGTGTCTGACAATGCATTCTCTAGCATTCAGACGAACTGGTCGAAGGTTTCTTCCAAACGTCACAGACAAGTTGGATTTGTATCGTCATGTCAGACCCGTATGCAGCGCTATCGTTGGTAAAGGACCATGGCTTCATGAACACACAACTGTGAAACCAAAGGAGATGGACATCATTTACAACGCTATTGTTGTTTTTCACCAGTTAGCGCGTTGAATGAGAATGAGAATGATTCTTTTTTGATCTTGAGCTCCAACAAACAAAGAGGACGAGGCAACGATTGTTTTTGCAAAGAGGCTGGTTTGTTCTAGTACGAAACGGAAGCGCACTTCTTGTCTATCTCTAGCTATCTCCTCTTCTCTCCAAGATGGTTGTTTTGTTGAAGAGAGAGAGTGGTTTGAGAAACTATATTGTGATGATTTGATTGTGATGAAATGACTACTGATCGTTTCTCTCCGCGAGGTAAAACTGCCATCCCGCCTAAAATAACTCTCTACTCTCGCTCTCGTGTAGATGTCGGCCTTGTCGAGAGACCAGAGATCTGTTGACTGAGATCATTTAACACCAGAAGAACACCAGCCAATCATAATGAATCTGTATCTCATTCTACATCTGTAGTATCACTCAGGTAATCACACATTGTCGACGTGATGCGAATACAATGATTCATGCATAGTAGGATATCAAACGAAATGCGAAATAGTTCAGTTTACTTTTATTTACTGATGTTAGTCATGAGTAATGTTGGAAAAATATTTTTTGTCCTTTAAATGGGCTTTTCCCTCCTCAACGTCCCACTCTTTACGATAAAAATTGACTCTTTTTCTCAAATTTACTTTTTAGAATAGTAAAAAACTTAAGCGTAAAGAGCGGGGTATTTAGGAGGGAAAAGCCTCTTTAATATACGGAGTAATTTCTGTTCGTTTTAAGTTTTAATGTTGTTCCTTACTTTCAGTTAAAAAACTTGTTTTTTTTCTGAATATTTTTGAATTAATACATTTTGTTCATTTTGGTTGTCCGCAAAATGAATAATGAAAACGAAATTTGTATACTAGCAGCTCCAGCGCTCTCTCCACGGTGATCGATTGTGGATCTGCGTCTTTCGGCAAGGTTGCGTTGACACGGCCCCAGTTCACATAGGGCCCGTAGCGGCCGTCCCGAACGGTGATGGCACCGCCATCGGGATGTTCACCGAGTTCCTTCAGAGCTGCTGGTTTGGCACGCCGCCCCCGCGGATTGGCCATGCGCTCGGCCAGCAGAGATACGGCGCGGTTCAGGCCAACAGAGAAACGTCTTCGATGGTTTCCAGATTGGCATAGTTGCCATCGTGGAGAAGGAACGGGCTTAACAAAAAACAGTTTAGATTAAAGGAGCACATTGATAGATTATATTCATCAATCAATCATGTTGAAATTCCTTTTAGTCTGAAAAAAGAAGAATTAATGGATCTATGTTTTAAGACAATTGAAAAAAATGAACCAAATTTTTCTGAATTGGATGAACATAGATTAGTGATCAATGTAAGTCGTGGTCCTTTAGGGATTTATGCAGATGTATTTGGAGGAAAATTGGAACCTACAATCATCATAGCAGATTTTCCTTTAAAATGGACTGTACAAGGAATGGGAAAATTCCATGATCTGTCATCTGGTGTTCTTCCGAGCCAATCTAACGCTACGGGTTTTACAAAAAAGATGACGTCACAGGTAACTCAGGTGAAAATAGTACAATTAAGGCTCCTTTATCATATTTCAATGGCTTGGCACACACATTAGACAAATGTGTGTGCCATGTCGTATACAAAACGGGTATCGGAAATTTTGTTGGTGTCTGCCATAGGAAGTACGGCCTCAATGCGTCTGACAACGCCCATAGCCACTAGTCTTTTCTTCCTTAATGGTTTAAGACTATGAAGAAATTTTGTTAATACCAAGTGCCATAAAAACGAATGTCAATAGTGTACAAAATGCAATGCTTTTTATTTCGTTTTTTGTTCCCCTTGCTTTATTAAATAAAACCCGTTTTACTCTCTTAACTATTCGTAAATGGAAAAGCAGTGTTGTCTAAAAAATTATTTAGCCTGTTATTTAGCCCTTATTTCTACTAGCATAAACATTTCGTGGAGCTTCCGAATATCAAAACTACTTTTGCGATGTCTTTGATCCTAAAAATATTTCTTCATCCTATCTAGCAATACCTCGGCTGCGGCAACTTTTGCTCTTATTTATCAACCATGCGTTAGGTACAGAGGCTTCGGATACACTGGGCAAGAGAAGAGCTGCAAAGATTCTGAAGTTTATACAAAATGCACTTGTAAAAGCTTGCATTATTTTTTTTAGCTTCATACTACAAAAAGTCAATAGCATGAATATTATGTTTTAGTCCTCTGTCACGCTACCAGCACGCTTTTAAAATCATTACTTAGATATTTCATCATAGCTTAGTGACTGAGGGACAGAGTCCATTTTCAGTGGATCTCACCAAAAAAAATTTTCGCACCATTTCTGTATACCTGTTCTTAGCATACGGGTCAAAGAATCAGTGATATGGGTATCATAGCTCTAAAGCTATTGAATCGAGATGACTTCGCATCGAATATTTCGTGCGTTGAAGTTCTTTTTTCAGCCCTTTTGGAATATAGAATGCAAAGCACTAATCTTCTAGATTTCAAACTAAATCCTCTACTTACAATTACATTGCACAATAGTACAAAGTTAACTGATGTGTGTTTTAAAAGTAATCATACTATATAAACCATTAAATTAGAAGTTTTTCTGCAACAACATAGTGAAATCATGGTGTTTCATAGCTACCCAAGTAGCCAGTTGACCCAATGTTTCACCCACAAGACTAGATATAAGCATAAATTTATCGGGTTGTTGGTGACTGGGACGTAAATAACGTTCAGTATTTACAACATGCTTAACACCGGTAACAAGCTTAGGTGGGTCAAACGATGTAATTCGATCAACAAATAAAAAATCCATTAGCTAGGCTGCCTGTTGTTCTTTTTGCTTAGTTTCTAGTCCACGTACAACAATCTTACAGAATGTTTCTACAGTGAAAAGTGTTGGAATTTGGTTTATGACTGTTAAAAAACAAAGGATAGCCCATAGTTACAAAAAAAAAAAAAAAAATGTGTTTAAAAACAAAGCTGTCTAATGAAAAAAATGGCTAGCTGGCAGTGACTCAGAAATGGTAACTATGTTTTCTGCTAACCTTAAAAATAAATATTTATAATCAAAAGAAGACTATGGTGATCTGAAAGAAATTTATAACCCTTCAAATCGGTCTCTGATCGAAACAAAACTGCACCAATAAAATCAACATAGTCAAAAATCTAGTACAGGGGAGTTACTGTCCCTCAAAATATGAAGTACTTAAATACATTTAAATACTTTCCTGATAATAAACACACTTTATCAGTTATATTTAGAGGGGCTACGTTTGGAACAAGCTTAGCCTAAGTGTTAAAAATTACGAAATAAACCATTTAGCAACTTCTTCTGGCTTACGTTTGATCTTATTCCTTTATTACCATGACGCACCCGCAAGCGATACTTTTGTTCAGCTACCAATTGCTCTTTTGTTGTTTGAAAATAAATTATTACTACCAAAAAAAAAAAGAAAAAAAAGAATAATCGTGTAAAAAAAACTGATAATCTAATTTGTAGTCCAGTGCTATAATAACAGAACCACGCCTCTAATAATGTAATTTAATATATTGGTGTTTGCAGGACTTTAATTGCGTAGCTTATTAAGGGGTTTTGGAGAAGTAACATCCGAGAGGTGTTCTTGCAAACCTCCAATCAAAAGTTTTGGACCATAATCATTACAATGATACCGTTTTACACTTCTAAGATTTTTCGCTTAAGAAGTGGCACCTAAGGTGGTGTTTTCAGTGCTATAGCTCGCTTATGAACGGTAGAACTGATAAAAAGGCGCGTTGCCCTCAAATCACACAACATAAAAGTTTGATTGGACGTGTTTGGGAGAATAAGGGTTGGTAATGGAGGGGCTAGTTGTCATTGGATCACTTTTTATTCTTAAAAATGGAACTATAACTTTGAATTTTTAGTGATTTGAATCCCCTCCGAAGTTTATGTGACCACGTGTTCCATATAACCTTATATGTCCCTGGGGCACACGTTACAACCTCTCCCCCTGACAGGGGGGGGGTCGTATGTTGATCGTGAATTTTTTGTTATCTGATCGTTGGACTATTTAAAAAATGTATTTTAAAGTACCCACCTCTACTCCTTCTCCCTCTAGAGGGCCCTGGAATTTGCCTACATGACAGGTTCTATACCTATTGAAATTTTGACAAAACATTATACCTTAATTTTCAGTTACTAGTTGTTTTTTCTCTCTCCTTAGTTCTGAAAATGCAATTCCTGTTATTTGAGTAGAATTCTGAGCCATAACAATGTTTTTTTTTTCCAAAATTTAGGAAATGCATTTGCATATCTTTAAAACCTTATAAAATGGAATTGAGCAAAGCTATGAAGCTGAAAACAATTTTGAGTTTTTTTAGTTTTTTTTCTTTTTTCTTTTTAGTTTTTTTGTAGTTTTTACCTTTTTTTATTTTTTTTATTTTTATTTATATTTTTTAGTTTTCTTTTTCTCCTTTATTTTTCAGTTTTTTTCCTTAAAAAAGTTTTTTTTCTTTTTAGTTTTTTTTTTAGTTTTTTACCTTTTTTTTAGTTTTTAGTTTTGTTTGTAGTTTTTACCTTTTTTTAACCCAAGGTTCGAACCTGGAACCTCTCGAACCTAGAACATAGAACATAACGCCTTACCAACTCAGCTACATCAAGCAAAAGAAATGAGATCACGAACAGAAGCTTTATGGCCATTTGATTGGAAATGAGTGACGAGCATTCCAGGCTTGACACCCTTAATATGCATCTTATGCCAGTTTCTAGTTCCAGCAACGAAAGCCGCATCTTAATTCCTGTATTCGCGTTCAGGGGCAGTTGGAAACAAGGAACACACGAAGCAGTAGGCCGAATCCTTTTCCACACTATACTCTAAGCATGGGTACTCATTATACCAGTTTTTAACGAAGCCCAGTTGGTGTTTGGAACTCTATGCTTGGATTGCCCTTCCACTGGTACTTCTCTAGTTTGTACTGGTCTAAACTGTCACTTAATATGTCCACAGGGATACCCTTTTGCGAAAATGTTGGAGGGGGGAACGTTGGTGTTTTTAATATATTTTTTCAGTGGAAATACTAAAAAAGTGTTTTTCAATGAAAGGCATTTTAAGAATATAGGGGTTAAAAATTGAGAGAGGAGGGATCCCCCCCTGGCTACTGCCCAGGCATGTCCAAAAAATTCAACTCAGATGATTAGTTTTTCCTCAGCAACTCTGATGATATTTTTTTTCCTCAGATACACGAAGAAAGAATCTTTTGAGTTTTACGAAGAAAAAACTAAAAAAAAACAAGAAGTTGAATTTTTCTGATAAGCAGAAAAATTGGAACATTTTTTGTGAAGAAATTACTATCAACATGAAGGATTCAGCATTTAGTGTGCCGAGTGCTAAATTGATACAAAATAGGAGGAGGAATTAAGAAAAATTTCGTTGACTCTTCACTTTTTATGATTAATGGTTCCCACCATAGAGCAATATTATACATATAGCTGGATGTAATAGCTTCCAAAGGTAAAACAACTTCTTCGTGGTCTTATTATTATTAAAAGCACTTTATATAATAAAAACTTTTAATTTTTGTTACTTGGTAATGTAAATTGTAATAAAAATTAATTAGCCTGTAAAAATTGTTGTCTACAGGATTTGGGGAAAACTTTTAACAACATTTATGAGAGATTTCCTGGACGCAAAAGTATAATTAACAAAAAAAACTATAAATTATCTAGTTCAACATTATACTAATTGTACTTACTTTTTATCTAATTAAATAAAAAAACATTATTTTTTAAATGAAAGTAAGGAGCAACATTAAAACAGAAAAACTAAAAGCAAAACAGAAAAATAACCCAAATACCAGGGAATAAAATAACAGTTTAAAAGGGATATATCCTTTTAGTTAACAGTGAAACAACAAAATATCTGGATATTTTGGCCACATACACAGTGGCTGTCTTCAGTAGTTTGTACCTATTGAAGAGGACCACTGCATATGTGACCAAAATATCCAGAGATTTTTTGTTTGTTTCATTGTCATATTAAATAAAAAAAAACAAATTTTTTTAGCTGAAAGTAAGGAGCGAAATTAAAATCTAAAACGAACAGAACTCGTCGCCCAGGAGCTGGCGTTCGAGGACGAGGTCGCCGGTCCCCCGCACGAAGAGCTGCGTTTCGAGAGCGAGCACGAACTCCTGATCGACGGCGAACTACGCAGTTACCGCGCGGTCGCGGAGACGATCCACCTGCGCACCGAGGCCGGCGAGCCCGAGGCGGAGTTCTTCGCGATCTCCTACGAGCTGATCGGCGCCGCCCAGGCCCCCGAGCGCCCGGTCACGTTCGCCTTCAACGGCGGGCCCGGCTCGGCGTCGGTGTGGCTTCACATGGGCCTGCTGGGGCAAGTAGATATGGTATCCTTTAGTTACCACCTCTTTGTCTCCACCCCATTGTTTCTTTTTATTATTTTTCTAAAGGCTATATTGGTGCTTTTTTCAAGCTTTGCATATAATGTTGTCAAACATTAATTGAATCAACTTAGTTAAATGAAGATATAAATAATTTTTACATTAACCATTTAGTTTGTATAGACTGCGTGACTTCTTAATAATGAATGTACCACCGCTCGGATTCCTGCTTCTGGGACTTAAAAGCTAAATATATTGTTTTTTTTATAATTCTGAAATTTTCTATGATACTTCAGAAATACGAAAATAGGAAATTTTATTTATTATATCTTTCTCTAAGAAAAAGTCAAAATGATATCATAATTCTAGTTGGGTCATTGGATGTGTCTGAAACTAATGAATCCAATGATTCAATACCTTGTTCTTTCGGTGGTAGTTGCAGCTGTAGGCCTGTCGCGAAATTGCATGTTTCGGAAGAAACATAACACTTAAATCGTTTATAATTACCCCTATACTATTGTAACGTTTACTGAAAATTAGTGTTTTAAATTAGTGTAAATTGAAAATATGTTGATGCGCACCAGAGTTGAGGAATAAGTAAGAGTTGTCGGAGTCACGGACTGGTATGGTCTCTTCAGACACTTCGTTCAATCTTGTCTCCTATAGACAAAGAACGTCTGCTTGGTAACGATTCTCTCCATAGTTATCACTAGCCTTGTTGATTCACGCTTCAAGGATCTCATATTCCAGCTATGGACGCGGAATTCATACTTCTGTAGATTTATTTTTGCCGCGAAGCTCCATCTTCGGCAAAGAAAGAAGAAAAATATTATAGGTCAAACCAATGCAAAAGCAGTAAATTTTATTTTTTTGGTTTAATTTGGTATCACTTCTTCACAATGGTTCAGTTTAATGACTGGCTTTTGTTTTGGCTCTGAAATTGACATGATTGGCATGTTGAAATTGACAATTGATTAGTTTGAAGACAAGTTCGAAGTAAAGCCATATTGATAGTATTAGGACTATAGACTAGCTTTAAAATTTGTATCATAGCTTAAAAATCACTTTTGTATAGAGAGAAATAACCGGATTTCTAGAGTTCATATGATGTTTGATTGGATCTGTTAGGTAATGCTAAGGCATGTTCATTAATAAATCTCAGTTTTACAAAACATGACACATAATGCATTTGAATTGTATTAGCTGTAATGACTTTTTTAATTCATTTTAGCCAGCCACTTATCCCGACTTGTATTTTGCAAAAATGATATTTTTAGAAAATACAATTCTAGGCTTCATAATCATTAGAATTCTTTTCACTATTTCTATTCCGTAATCCCTAAGATGAAGTAACTAAAAATAGTGTTTCTTCTTTATGTTGCCATCCGCTTACTGCTGAGAAAGCAGAAGAGAAAACCGGATTTTTGCATAAACAAAACGAAAAAAACCGATCAATAGAAACTCAGGAAAAAACAAGGGCCAACTCTAGTATGATACTTTTATAGAAAAAGTTTTATGTTTAAGCCCCTTTCCATCACTAGACAAATGGGTATTAAGTGCCTTAATTTTAGTGTAAAAACATTTTGAAGATCAGATAATGATCGTTTGGTATTTTTTCGTCTTAACATTTTTGGTGAAAAATGTTACTTCAAACGCAGCTTGTTTTGATGCTCTATCGAACCATTATGAGCAAAAAAGGGTTAATTAGAAAACTAAATAAAGAGGAATTGCCCCTCAATGAAATTATAGTCTTGTAAATGGCACAGCATTTACACTGGATTCTGATTAATGGATAATTCTTCTGGGTCTGGTCGGTTTTCTGTGGGCGTTTTCAGGCTGAAAAACCTCTTCCTAGCTAATTTATCCACTATGCATTGCCTCCCCATAACAGCATAAGATGGGCTCAGGACTGCACGCACCCTCATTCAACTAGAGATTCCAGGGACTTATTGCTGTCCAGTTCTAGGCCAGCTTAAATGCTTCTGTGTAGACTTGAGGTGATGTGTTATTCCACTTCCTATAAATTTATTTTCTTTGAGAAAGTAGGTTATGGGTAGACATTGCAATGATTATTTTCTTTAAACTGTTTTACTAAGGTATTTTTGACAATAGGTTTGGAGCAACAAAGGGAAAAATTGAGCTTATGCACCTATGGTTCCGTTTTATAAAAAGTATGTTTTTATGAAATAAGTTCATTTATGACACATTTTTGCAAGCCAATTCTACAAAAATGTGGTTGGTTGAGCTAGTTTGGGAATTAGTTGGATTGGTCACAGAGCATGTTTTTGCAATGAATAAATTGTACAATACTCAAGGTACCTGTATTTTTTGGACCAACCAGCGTTCATTTTCTTTTAGTGTTTGTTGCTCTTCGATGCATTTTTCTAGTCTTGAGAAGCGGCAAGATAGGGCTGGTTAGGACCTATGTTAAGCAAATACGTTTCTGATGCTCCTTAAGCGGGAATGGTCGTGATCAACATGACAATCAAGAGGCAGGTTTTCAAAAATCGTGCTTTCATGTGTTTCAACTTTGAGTATAGCTGGTAACAAAACTTCTAGTTATTTAAGAGGTTTTCACCTACACTTTCACACATATCTAAAGCACTATAGCACTATATAACAACTATAGCACTATAACAACTATAACAATACAACTATACAACAATACAACTATAACAACTATAGCACTAAAGATATGGGATTTTATCGAAGGCATTAGTAAAAAATGCTTAAATGAACTGTTAAACTGGTTATTTCTACAAGGCACTGACATAAATTTGTTCTTCTTTCCGGTGTTAACTACTGGGTTGGGTACAAGGAGTAGAAGACGTAAGGGTTTGGGATTAGCAAGGAAAAATTGCCCGAGGTGCACAATTAGCAGAAAAGCTCCAATTACTTCTTACAGAAATTGATCACGTTGCCTTCAAAAATGCTACCTACTTTCCAGTTATTCTTTGTGGTGATCTAAATTTGACCCGTTCAAGCAATTTGTACTCCTTTTTAACCCAAGGGAGGCTAAGTATGAACATTTTGAACTAAAAAAAACTAACTAACTAACCTTTCTTGCAAAGGAAATATATTTTTCTGATTCTTGTCAATACTTAAAAGCACTAGAACAAAGGAAATGCATTGAAAAAGCAATCTTTTCATAAGGTACATTGACACACGCATTTGAGCTACTTCAGGGGCCCCACTAACTTGTACCATAAAGATGAGCTGTTTGCCTCTTGTTTTAACCAAAACCACACAGGGAATTTACATCCATATTTTATAATAGGAGAACTAAATTGAGTCAGTAGCCCGTGCAATTCGCAATTTCGTGTTGCCAACATTCATCAAGCAGGTTTGCATTTTACGTCTTTTTTGAACCGGAATCACACAAAAGTTTTTTATCTCTGAGACGGAAGGCCAAAATTGTCCAAGACCTTTTTATTCCCCCTCCCTCTGTCCCATCTTGTCCTTTACAAAATTCCACATTTTTTGAAAGTCTACAGTAAGGTTCTCTGATACGCTGTATTTGATGGTGTGATTTTCGTTTAAGATCCAATGACTTTTTGGGAGTGTTTTCCCCTATTTTCTAAAATAAGGCGAATTTTCTCAGACTCGTAACTTTTGATGGGTAAGACTAAACTTGATGAAACTTATATAATTAAAATCAGCATAAAAATGCGATTCTTCTGATGTAACTGCTGTCCCTGGGAGATTGAATCAAACGGGTTTCTTTACTAAGAGGTCTGGGGTATTTTACGGCCAGCTCGTGCCCTTCCAAGATTTGAAGAGGCGAAAGATGAGACAGGGGTATTTTCACTGTTTCTTTGTGAATGCCTGGACTTGGATGAGTTGTCAGCGAGTTGGTTGCTAAAGGATACCAAGGCTTCAGCACTAGCTGTTGATAGCACATTTTCAGCAACGGATGAAACTGCCTAAAAGAAATACAAATTTTAGCTCTAAGTAGTTAGGAATTTTACTGCAGAAGTTTCTGCACTTTTTACTTAAGGTTATTTGGCCTTTTATATCAAACGTAGCGCCTTCAAATATAAATCAACATTCTAGGACAACAGGGTCGATACGATCACCCCTGGGGAAAAAAACAACAACAACAAAAAAATAATAAAAAAAAAATAAATAAACACGCATCCGTGATCTGCCTTCTGGCAAAAAAATATAAAATTCCACATTTTTGTAGATAGGAGCTTCTACAGTAGGGTTCTCTGATACGCTGAATCTGATGGTGTAATTTTCGTTAAGATTTGTTCCGTTGATTTGTCTTCTGGCCAAAAATACGAACTTCCACATTTTTGTAGATAGTAGCTTGAAATTTGTGCTATAGAAGCACTGAACTATCTTTAGCATCTGATAGTTCAGAATTTAAATATTTAGGTGTAATCATCGATGAATTATTGCCATAGAAAGACCATATAAATTCATTATCTATAAAAATTGCAAGAGGATCTGGAATTTTGTATAGATTGAAAAATTTTCTTCGGCAAAAAGCTTTGCGAACCAATAATTTTACTCTTATTGATCCTTATATTCAGTATAGTTGTTACGTTTGTTACGTTATTGTTATTTTATGAAAATAAATAGAAATAAAAATAGAATAGTTATAATTTAAACACTAGGGGAAAATACCCCCTAAGAGTCATAGAATCATATAATCACACCATCGCATTCAGCGTATCAGAGAACCCTACTGTAAAAGTTTCAAGCTCCTATCTAGAAAAATGTGGAACTTCGTATTTTTTGCCATAAGACCGATCACAGGTGCGTGTTTATTTGGTTTTTATTTTCAGGGTCATCGTATCGACCGAATGGTCCTAGAATGTCGCAAGAGGGCTCATTCTAACGGAACAGTTTTAGAGCCCTTTTTAAGTGATCAAAAAAATTGGAGGGCACCTAGGCCCCCTCCGTATAGCAAGATAATTACCGTTTAACAGAACCTATTGGAATTCATCAAATTTCATTAGAATTTATTGCAAGAGGTTCTTTAACTTACCTCTTCGTCAATGTTGCCTTTATCTCCACCATCAAACGGCAGAGCCAATCCTCCAGGTGGCTTTTGCACTTTACAATCCTTGGCTATATGCCCTGCACCACCACAAATTGTACATATGATATTGTGAGTCACGTTAGGTTTGTCTTGACACTAAAACAAAAGACAAACATTAGGCATATGGCACTTCACTTGGTTAAACACGCATTGTGCACCATGGAATGTTCGCTTTCAAAGCATGCAAGTGTCACTAAAAAAGGCTTTTGGTGCTATTCCAAACGCAATGTGCACCATGGAATGTACGCATTTCAAGCATGCAAGTATCACTAAAAAAAGCTTTTGGTGCTATTCTAAACGCATTGTGCACCATGGAATGTACGCAATCCATGCATGCAAGTGTCACTAAAAGCAGGTTTTGGTGCTATTATAAACGCATTGTGCACCATGGAATGTACATATTCCAAGCATGCAAGTGTCACTAAAAACAGCTTTCCCCAAGATACCGATTTTCCAAAAAAAAAAATATGGAGCCGTTTTCGAGAAATAGAATACATACACAATTATTGCTCACTTATATGTAGCTTCGCTGCCGGTCCCTGGCACGGCTACGCGGCAGGCTTTTATGTATTGATTTCAATTGTCGATTGTCTTCTAACCAATGTTCTAGTGAAGCAGAGCGTTGATTTACATCATCCTCCACTTTTTGCATTTTCATGTGAACTTTGGCATAGTTGTTTGTGTCTCACAATATTTCTTCCAAGAGATCCATTAGGTTACCAGAGTAGTTGTTAAGTAGCGTTTTTGAGGATTCCCGCTTTTTTCAATTTTCGGATTCTTTGATGTATCAGCGTGTTGGATACTTTGAGCTTTTTAGACAGCTTAACAAAAGAAATCCGAGCGTCTAAAGTCAATTCATTTACAATTCTGACGTCGATCGGGTCAAGTTGATTTTCTTTCATTTTATTTCAACCTTAAAATTAAAATTTGACACAAATATAAGTCAATTTTTAAATTATTAACTCTGTACGGTCCATATCGAAGCAAATCAATTATAAATCACATACTTTTGAGTTACCATCAAAGCTTGCTGTACTGGGAAAATCTTATCAGAATATATTAAACGGAATAGCTAAAGAAATATCAAACCGACATCCACTTATAGTAGAATTGTTTTCTGTCCGTAGTTAGGGGTCCTGTTTAAGTGTAGGCGCTACGAGTATGTGGGGCGTCTTTCAGGATTTTTATGATTTATCCTGTAGTATAAAATTAATGTAATATGCCGGCTTATATATTTTCCCCAATCTCAAATTCCCCTTCCATCTAATTAATTTTATACACAGGATTTAAAAAAGGCTTGGCCTCGTCCTCATCTTGATTTGTCGTTTCGTCTGACGGGTTAGCAGAAACTTCACTTAAAGGACCGACAATCTCTGTAATAGAAGGAATCAAGCTTTTCTCCTCGGGCGTTAACTTTGAATCCCATTCAAATTCATTTTCTAACGCTGACACTACTGAAAAATCAGGTGGTTCATTACCTAAATTCCATTCCTGATTTGTCTTAGTCTTATACTTGATTCCTGTTTTGCTTGAAACAGGTAACTTGTCTGATTCGTACTCCAAATCATCTTCAACCGATTTTCTTTTAAGACCCCGTGATCGGTCTTCCGGCAAAGAATATGAAATTCTACATTTTTGTAGATAGGAGCTTGAAAATTCTACAGTAGTGTTCTCTGATACGCTGAATGCGATGGTGTTATTTTCGTGTTTTGTCCTATTTTCCAACTAAGGCAAATTTTTCTCAGGCTCGTAACTTCTGATAAGTAAGACTAAATTTGATGAAAGTTATATATTTTAAATCAGCATAAAAATTCGATTCTTTTGATGTATCTATTAGTATCAAAATCCCATTTTTAAAAGAATCGTTTACTATTGAGCCGGAGCGATTGTGTCCAAGCAATGAAGAGCGAATACCGTCTGAAAATAGAACCAGCTAAACGAAAAATATACAATGCTTGGACACTGAATATTTTCTGATCCCTGTACTCTCATTTGTTCTTCTTGGTAAAATGACGCTACTGTTCTTTGCCAGTGGCGTCAATAAGGGGGGAGGGTATTTGATCCCTTTCCCAAATTAGTTGTGTGGCTCCTCCCTTGATTTTGAATAATACTTTTTTGTGTTATTTTGTTTATTTAACGCAAAGAACAACAAAATTGTCCCCCTAGATACGAAATGACATGGCTTATTAAAGCTTCAGTTCGGTACAGTTTCTGGAAGAGGGTATAGCTGACATGGACAGGGAGGGAGATGGGACAAGGTGTACAATTTTAGATATCATACTGCTATTTTGGCTTAATTTGCATCAGACGTGAAAAGGTGTTTGTTGTTTGTTATATAATCTGAAAAAGTAAATAGAAAATGTTGCTATTGACCCCTACAATTGATTTAGTTGTATATTTATTCCTAATGCGTGCAAGTTTCGTAATTGGCATAGGTCAAAAATAATATTTTTTCTTAGCCATATATTTCAATGGTGACTTGAATTGCTAGGGTTAACATTTTTTAGAGCTTAAAGTTAAGCAGGTAGGTGTTAAAACAATTTTTTACAGAGGATGAGTGAAATCTAACGCTCAATCAAAGAAACGAGGTATTTTCATTAAAAGTCCCAAAAATACCTTAAAGTGGCTTAAATTTACCTCTAATGATATTAGATGAAATTTAATGAAAAAATATTATTCCAATTTGCACTTATCAACGGGGAATGTACAGTCTTGGCTCAAAGAAATGGGGGATTTGCAATAAAAACCCCCGTCCTCCTCGACTTCGGCGTGGCGGTCGGCGCGGACAGCGAGCGGCTCACCCAGAGCGGGGCGGTCGTCGGCACGCCCGCCTACATGTCCCCCGAGCAGGCCTCGGGCGAGCACGTCCGCGACCTGACCGTGCACGCCGACATCTACAGCCTCGGCGCGACCCTCTACCACTGCCTCTCCGGGCAGCCGCCGTTCCACACGGCCAGCGGCGCGCTGCAGGTCATCACCAAGATCCTGACCTCCGATCCCCAGTGGCCGTCGGCCATCGTCCCGACGGTCCCCGTCGGTAAGATATGCCTTTATTTTGTGAAAGTTCCAACAGACTTAAAAGATTAGATCTAAAAAATCCGAAGCCTTATTTACGGGGTTTGTATTTGCGAAAGACGTATCTCAGTAGACACAAGCTTTTGGTAGCAAGTAGATTATTGTTATGAGCTGATCTGAGGTACAGTAATCCAAAGTCAATGTTTATAATTACAATGAAAAAAGTAAGTTTTTTGAAAAAAGTTATCGATTTGTCTCACTTTATCAATTAAAGCAAGCTTTATTGATCAATTTTTTCCCCTTTCTCCTACATAGTAAAAAACATCATTTTTTCAATCACTCTCTTGTAAAAATTTACGTTCTGTGTTTAGTCTATAAACTATTTTTGATTGTAAAAAAAAGTGGCAGCACATTTCCACTGCAATTGATTGGGAGATGGCTATTAAGGCAACCGACATTGCTTAATTCAGATTTTCGTAGCGCATGTCCGCATCCATTTAGGACCCGACCATTTTAGCCAAAATGGATGTGAATGCCACATAAGTAGCCAAAATATCCTGCGTAAAAAATAAACGCCAAAATATCCTAAGGCAACCTGGTGACGTTTTTCTTACTTCTGCTGTGCTCTACTAACATGGTAATTGCCACAGTCACATGGTATTTGATAAACCCCTCTTTGGCAAGTAACTGGGGTTATATCTTTACCAGAGTTTAGGAAGTTCATGATCTTAAAATTATTAGTAAATACTAAATACAGACTATTTTGTGTGCAATTTTTTTTTTAAACTTGGAGTGACTTTTCGAATATTTGGATGATAGTTTATATTTGAGGGCTTATCAGGAGACTGGCATCGTAAAAGACCTTTGACTTTACGAGAATATCTTTCTAGCCCCGCTCTTTACGCTAAAGTTTGACTCTTTCTCTCAACTCTTCTTTTTAAAACAGTAAAAAACAGCGTAAAGACCGGGGCGTTGATGAGGAAGCAGCCCCTTTCATATACGAAGTAATTTCTGTTCGTTTTAAATTTTAATGTCGCTTCTTACTTTCAGTTGAAAAAAACTTGTTTTTCCTTTATTTAATTTCTGAATGTTTTTGAATCAATGCATGTTTTGATTTTGCTCTCCGCAGAGGAATAATTAAAACGAAATTTGCATATTTATTGTTTTTTTGGCTAAATCTCCAATTTTGGTTACTTAGAAAGGCAACTAGAACTTTTTATTTTTTTTACGAAGGTTTTTTTTTAGTAATAAATATTCGTAATTTACGAATTAACTTATGTGACCAACTTCTATAATTTTATTGCGTATATGAGAGGGTTCGCCCCGTTGTCAATACCTCGCACTTTGTACTAAAGCTTGAATTTTGTCCCAATTCTTTAAGAATGACCCCTGAATCACAAAGGTCGTAGAATAAATCGTTAAAATTACTAAAAATACTTTAGCGTAAAGAGCGAGGTGTCGAAGAGGAGAAATTCCATGAAGGGGCGCAGGATTTTCTAGCACTATTTTTTTTTTAAACAATGAAAAACATATATGAAAAAGTTTTTTCCACTGAAAGTAAGGACCAGCATTAAGACTTAAAACGAACAGAGATTATTACGCATATGGGGGGCTCATCTCTTCCTAAATACCTCGCTCTTTCCGCTAAAGTATTTTTAGTAATTTCAACTATTTATTCTACATCCTTTGTGCTTCAGGGGTCAATTTTAAAGAATTGGGACAAAATTAAAGATTTAGTGTAAGGAGCTAGATATTTCAGAATTCCATTGTTTAGAGCTTCGGCTACTATTGAGCCGGGCCGCCCCTTACCTATAGTTCGTTACACCTGAAATTACTTCTCAAAGGATCTTCTCAAACTGGTTCATGTTTCTTGGGGAGTTGAACTCCCCCCCCCTCACTGGACAGGAATTTAGCAACCATTATTGGTTCCAACCCATCAAATATCGGCAACATATTCCACAAAGCATCCTACGTAGTGATAAGACACTGTAAAGAACAACCAATAGCTAATAAGCGAGCGAATCAGCTTGTAGTCAGTTAAAAAATGATGTGGATTCTTGTACCCCCTCTTGATGGTAGTGTTGTTGTTCCAATGGTTGCTGGCTGTGGAGGACGCTGACGCTGACGCTGACGTTGTTGGTGCAGCAAAGAATTCTTCATATAAGGTTTCAACGAGTTCTGCTGCACCTGTTGGTCCAGGATTCACGAATGTTTCTTCAGGTGGCATGCGTATTTCTGGGTGTTTCCCTAACCAATCATGCAACAAAAATGTTGTCCCACATTTGGCATGTCCCAGAATGGTAAAATCTAATAAAAATTGCACATCCACACCGGATGCGTACGTGCCTGCTAATTTTCTCGGAAGATTTTCTAGTGAAATGTCTCATGGAAAGTCTCACACTTACTCTATGCCTATTTACCATAGTTCTGCCTTAGGATGGGCAGTAGGCTATGGTAACTGAACCAGAAGCCATTGAACCCATGTAACCGAGTCATTGTGCAACTGAACTCTTGTATAACCGAACCCGCGTGCAACTGAACTCCTGTATAACCGAACCCGCGTGCAACTGAACTTCGTTAAACTGAACCACTGAACTCATTGTTTCAATATTCTGAAAATATGCAATAGATAAATCAAAAGAATCGGCTTTTTATGCTGATTTCAAATATATTAATTTCATTAAGTTTAGCCTTACTCATCAAAGGTTACGAGTCTGAGAAATTTTTTTCTGATTTCCGAAAAAAAAGGGGGAAACACTCCCTAAATGTCAAGTGATCTTAATGATAATCATAACATCAGACTCAGCGTCAGAGAACCCTACTGAATAAGTTTCAAGCTCCTATCTGCAAATATATGGAATTTTGTATTTTTTTCCAGAAGAAAGATCACAGATGCGTTTTTTTTCAGGGGTTACCACTGCTACTACTGTAACTATTGGTACTACTACTGCTGCTACTAACACTAAGCGTATTCAGGCGAAAAATTTTAGGAATACTGAAATAGTATTGAACTAAATCAAAACACAGTATGCACATACAGGTTGATAAGAGGACATATCTGCAATGCTTCAGGAAGATTTATGGTATTAAGTTGAAACTTTCAGCTTGTGTTGAAGTGGATGTTGAAGAAAACCAAAGATGCTATGTGCATACTGCTACTAATGCTGCTACAACTATTGCTACTACGCAAGCTAAGAGTTTGGAAAAAGGGAGAGGGAAAAATTTATTACTAGAAATTGCTTGCACTTGGTATGCACCTGGATGTTGATTAATGCTTTAGAGAGTGTTATCAGATAATAATGCTAGCAGAGATGAAATAAAGATGGCTACCATTATGGCTAGAATATGCTAAACCTTCATACTTCATCAGAAGTTTTTCTGTTTCATCTTTACTACACAGAATTTCATACTTATATTAAGAGCATTCTTGAAAGAGCATACCTATGTGCAAAGGCTACGAGATGTTTAAATTGCATTATAGAAATATATTTTTAGTTTTATGACTACGAGAAATTGTGCAAATGAAACCGATTCTATTCTTCTATTCTAAGTATTCGCATTACAGAATGCATTTTTGACAGTGCCGATTCTTTTAGGGCATCGAACCACTGTTTATCGTCGAATTGAAGGCCATGAGCCAGGTTTGCTTTTTGTATGTGGAATAAAAAATGTTATTAACTGTTTTAAGACCTTCAAAACTTGTTGCATTCTTCACATTATACAAAAGTACTCGTAACTAGAAGAATTCGTTAACAGCCACAAAATTTACGTTGTGAATTGTCCTATATTCATCGAGCTTGGATTTTTGCAATTTACCCTTATAAACAGAGTCAATTGTTCAGAACTTATTTGAACGGGGGTCGAATTTTTTGATCCTGTATTTGTATCACAGGTAAAGACAGCCTTTTGAACTGTGCCCAAAACGCTCGAGAGCTAGTCCTGCTCAAAGCCTTATTCGAGATTAGATGAATCGAAAACATATATTTACGACACTTAAAAGACTATGCCCAATGGTGGTTCTAGGCCTAGGCTGGGGGGACAGGTATCCCTTTCAAGTTTTTTTTTCATACGTATTTTGTTTTCAGTAAAGCGAAAATTGTGTTCTGGGTTTGAGAAGGCATGGGGGTTATCGGCCCTACTCATGTTAATTTTTGCTCGTTTTGGGTTTGACTTGGCTATTTATTTTAATTTCTATTCGTATTGAGTTCTTCATTTATTTGTTGATAGTTATTTGTGGTTGTTTTACGCTTGGAAGATTATTTGACTTTATTTTTCCTCATTCTTGGCTTAATGGAGCTCTTTACTTTTCTTTCGAACAAAATTATTTCGTGGAAAAGGTTTTTTAAATTAATTTATGATGGGACCACCCTTAGATGGCAGAAATCCTGAATTTTTGTCTCCTTTGCATGCTGAACTTCTTAGGTTGGAAACAGAAAACTCATTTCCAGGAAGCTTATTCCAGAAAATTCACCCTAAAGAAAATTTATCGGTCTTATCGAGAAGTATAGAATTATTTAGAAAAGTTTTGATTGGTTTCTTTTATATTGCTGCTAATAGCCCTAAGTGAAACCAATATTAAAAACAAAACAAAAACAATACCAAAAACAACGTAAAGTCTTTTATTGTAGGTATTTATTTAGTTAGCCATACTATTTTTTTTGGGTAGGGGAGCTGCTCTCCATAGACACTTTTTATTCAAATTTTCAAATGGTGGCCTTTTATTATACTTTCCCTTTCAAAAAAGTCCACTTACGTGCCTTTTTTGACTATATTGAGATAAAAGCAGCCATTTATGCAAAGAAAAATTACACACAGTGAATTTAAATTTTTGCATAAGCTCTCACCTCGACTCTTACTATGTCCAACAAACTTCTTGGTAAGCCATGCAATATTTTTTCTTCTGATTTATTTTCCCTGTCAATATGTTATTCAAAGCTAGAATAGATTGGAAAATTAATGTTGGGAAGATTAAGTTGCTAAGCCTAGGAATAAGTGAAGATGAAAAGGTGCCGCTGGGCAGGATGTTTCTGCACCGCTGAAAATAGTTTGGAAGAATAGGAAGATAAGTCGCCGAAACAAGATTAGAATATTGGAAGCTACAGTGAAGACAGTGGTCAAGGATGGTTCAGAAGTATGGGCGCTCCGAAGAGAGGAGGAAGACTTGCTAGATATTTTTCAGAGAAATTGCCTACAGATTGTTTTGGGTGCCCCACTGACTGACCGTCCAGGAAACCACCAAAAATTTGGTTTTTTGGGAAGAGTTGTGAGCCTTAACCCTCCCCCAGTTTCTGTAAACTTCCCAGATTTCTATAAACCACGCTTTGAGATACATGTGTTCGTGCAAGAAATATTTTTATGGAATGATAGGTTCAAAGTTACTGGCGTGTTAAAAACTGTCCAGGGTTGCCATCACTTGTGACAAGCCACCGAATTAGATGATCTGATATTATTTTAATGAAATGAGGGATCCGAGACCTCGAATATTCAAATTAATCATAGCATCAGTAGTAACTCTGGTGACTTTGGGAAAATAATTAGCGTGGGAGGGGGACTACGTACCCTCCAATTTTTTCGGTCACTTAAAAGGGGCACTAGAACTTTTCATTTTCGTTAGAATGAGCCCTCTCGCAAGATTCTAAGACCACGTGATTCGTGATCCGCATCTGCCTTCTGGCAAAACATACATAATTCTACATTTTTGTAGATAGGAGCTTGAAACTTGTACAATAGGGTTCTCTGATACGCTGAATCTAGTGGTATGATTTTTTTTTAAGATTCTATGACTTTTAGGGGTTGTTTTCCCAGAGCCTAAAAGGAGTTAATGCTTAAAATGCTACCATGTGGCAATTTAATGGAGCCTCAATGTTACCTCAATTTAATGGAGCCTCAAATGTTGGGTGTGTTCCAGGGACTTACTGCAGTAACCGAATGGTTACTATTTCCGTTCCTAGCGGGAAAATGGTTACTGCCCAACCCACTGGGAACGAGAATAGTTACACCGCAGTAAGTGATTTTCTTACCGTAATCAAAGAAAGGTCAGCGCAGTAAGTAAATAATTCACCTTCTTCAACAAAAAATAAATATGGACAAGGAATGCCTAGTTAAAAACAGACATAGTTCTAGACTTAATAAGACGGTTAGAAAGTTAATTAATCTTGCTTAACGGAAAAGCAGTATCTCATTTTAGGAATTATATAAGCTAATTATATTATATTAAATCAAAGCTTAATAACAAAACTGGTCTTAGGGTGAATATTATTAGCGTCTTCATTAATACGGAGATTATTCGGAATCGAAACTTATTAACATACACCTTTTTCAATATACACAGCGGTGTTATCCTTACTATTTTGATTCTTAATATACATCTGCCCTTTATTCTCGACGTTGTCGTCGCTCTCGGAGTCGCACTCCGAGGCGTCACCGCCTTCGCCCTCGACGCGCTCCATGCACGCGTCCCACGGGCTGGTGCCGCACGCGTACTCGCCGGAGTAGTGAAGCTCGACCTCGAGGCCGGCGGGTGACTCCTCCGCGATCCATCGTGCGCTCGAGACCGCGACGCCGCCGCTGGAGCAGCTGCGATCCCAGTCGGCGCCGATCTCCGCGAGCAGGTCGATGCCGTCGTCGCGGTGCAGGCCGAGGTGCCACGTCGTCCAGTCTCCCGAGATGGTCCTGCACCGGACGCGCCAACTTTTGTGACGGCAACGCTGGACTGAGTGGCGGCAACATGTTGCATACTTTTTCACCTTTAACCTTTTTACTGTCACTAAAACGGCAATTATTTGTCGCCAGTGTCAGTTTTTTGTAACTGTGTTGTTTAAAGCAATAATCACACCAATATGAATAAATTGAGATTTTTTATTGCGCTGCGATGCGGGTATTAGGCGGTTTTTGCGCGAATAAACTTCTGTAACGCAACCTCGTCCATCATAGCTTGCTCTTGTTTATCCATTTTAGTGTTGTGTACATAGCCCTTTGAACTTGCCTATGTAGCTTTTGCACATTTTTCGAGGTGTCAAAGGCATTAAAATGAAATGAACTAAGGCATTAAATGAACTAATGAAAGAAAAAAAATAATTGATTAAACGCGCATTTTCAAACCATATTGGACTGTCAAGATAATTGAAATTTCAAGTTTCAAAGTTTAGTACACACATTTTTCTCGTTCGTATCAATAGTCGAAAATGGCCGTTTGATATCCGAATTGATTGTGCCTTGCAGTGAATATCTTAAAATCCATCTAGTCTGATAATTGAAGCTTGGTATTTTCATTATACGTTAGCGTCTGCCTGTAAAAATCTGATAAACTAAGAATAAATTTTTCAGAATTGTTATGTCCTTGCCGCACCATAGCGCGTAAGGTATTCAGAGAATTAAACAGAAAGTGAGGGTCTATTTTTGCATGTAGGACTTTTAATTGCGCTTTGTAATTTTCCGTCTGTATTTGTTCTTTTTCTAATTGTAATTGAGCTATGTTTTCTTGCGTCTTCAATGTGTATTGAATAACCAGAAATAGAAATACGCCGAGGTATGGTCGTGACCTGCGACAGATAGAAGGTGACCTAATAAGGGTACCAGGTGACCTGAGAGGGTACCAGGCAACCAGAGAGGGATACCAGGTGGCCTGATGGATACCAGGTGGCGTAGAGTAGGCAATGCCTCGACCTTTCCAAACGTCTGGTTTTAAATTTCTTCCTGGAGCAGGTCTTTATTTCGAATAGGACTAAAGATCACTTCCACCCCTGTGTGCAAATATGCATAAGGGATTTTTTGTGAATTATTCGAAGGACTCGATTCAAAACCACAACCATGAGATGACAACAACAAGACCAGAAGTTATATCTCAATGTCCAAAGAAGTTATTAATGAAGAATTGGAATCTCTGAAACAGTTATCTCTTAACTTTCAGGAAAATTTAAAAGAAATTGTTATGGAAACCCTTCAGCTTGAAGCTGAATTAAACAACTCTTCTTTGAGCGGGACCGGCACTTACGATGCTTTTAGAAAGCTTAAAAATAACCTCAACGATTATATTGCTTCAACGGAATCCTTTGTTAGTGATCTTGAATCCCGAAATTCCAGAAGTGTTGAAAAACTGGATTCTCTTCAGAAGTTTTATGGGTAGAAATTTCAAACTCATGCAATGCACTGCAAGTTCGTAGTCGACAAGATCTGCGATGGACTGTGTCCTATCTGCTCCGCCAAAATGAGATTTCTATACTCCTTTGGATTATACGTGTCTTGTTCTTTGTAAGAGGACTTTGAGGATAAGAGCGCACAAACATATGGATTCCATCGCTTTGTACGGCAAGCAATTTTTTAAGAGTCCTAAACGACATGACGGCGTATTTATTTATAAATACCTACTCCGGTTTGTTCAGTTGGTCCAATGCCATGTGAATTTTTCCGTTGGATGCAGAAAACCTTCCAAGCCCGGATTTGACTGGTTATCCCTTTATACGTTCTGCTTATAATCATCACGATCTGAATGAAAACTACTATAATATCGGCGCGGATTATACCAACGAAGTAGTTGTTGAAGCTTGTGAAAATAAATATAGTCTGATAAGAGAATGGGTGATAGTTGATTGGTGTCAAAGACCTGGTCAAGAAGCGCTGAATAACTCTGCGCTGATTAACTGGCCTCAAGTCATTCAGGTAGGCGATTATACGGCTCCGGAAATCGAAGATCGTACATACTGGAAACTATGCTGCGGAAATAAAAAGGGGGAAAAACGCAGCTCCCTCAATAGCTAAACTATAAAGGACCCGGCCAAAGTTTGACGCTGAATAGACCGCTTCATGACACAGGTCTGTACCTATTGTCAGCAGAAATAATATGGCAGATAAATTTTTCACAATGAAAAGTCATTAACATTTTTTGTGTTTGTTGAAGTTACCAGTTAGTTCGATACTGCGAATTAAGGGTCGGTGGTTTTGGATTGTCACAAATTTTTAGTTATCAAGGTCTCTTTGGGAAGGACTATCATATAGGTTCGTCTTAAGGTCAAGGCGAAAATAAATTTAGGATAATTTTAAAAGAGCTTGAAACTCCTCAAAATTAGTAACGGATCGAAATGAAAAGTAAACCACTTAAATCACTATGGTCAAAAGGCCCCCACAGAGTGGTTTTGAGCCCCCCATCTTGTAAACAAGGAAAATCGCTCCTTGCTTGTGCAGAAGTGATTCATCTCCATTTTCCTTTACTTACATGATAAAAACCATTAATAAACAAAATCCTCAAAAAAATAATGCTCATTTGTACTACCTGTACATTCACCTTGATGGATTTTCTTCAAGTTAAAGTCTTGTTGAATGTGGTGTCCCCCAGGGCTCCACAGGTCCTACTCTTCTACTAAGAAGGGCTCCACGTGCTCCCCCAGGTCTCCGTGGGCATACTAATGGGCCTGTCCCACAGGTCCATTAGGTCCTACTGTTTTTTTTTTATTTTTATTAATGATCTGCCAAATGCTGTTACAACTACCTGCACCTTCTGGGTCCAGGGTCACTACACCCTTATTTGCTGATGATACGATATTAATGTGTGTTGCTTCAACTGGTATCCGCCGATCGCGCCTACCGCTGCGAAGAGCTTCACGTCGCCGCCGGCCATGCCCTTTCGGTAGAAGATGATCAGGGGAACGAGCGAGCAGATCAGGAGCCCCATCACCGACGCGAACAAGCCGCGTGTGCCGCCGACGAGGCCATGCGCGATGGGCGCGACAACAAGCGCGCCCAGCGTCAGCCAGTTCGGGATCAACCCCTTGCGGACGTCCGTGAACGCCGCGATCAGCGCGACCCCGAGGACCACGAGGTGGGCCACGGGAACGATATCGCCGCCCCGGGTGTCAAAAATCAATAGGCTGTTAACCTGCTAACCTTCATTGGATCGAATCAATTCGATCGCTTCTTCGGCGAGCCTTGTTCCAAACGTTTTGTAACCTTCGGCCGAGTAGTGCAAATCGTTGCTGATTTCCTTGCCTCGGCGATTCAGACCATCGTTCAAATCGTCCGTGTTGACCCAAGCAGCCCTGGGAAGCTCGTCAGCCACTTTCACTTGGATTTCTCGGATCCGCGTCCAATGCGGATACCGCTTGTTCTCCATATCAAAATCGCTCAAACGGCCAATCACAAAACTTATGACATTCAAAAGGAGTTGAGAGCTCACATAAAGATTAAAATTTAATGTAAATTTTCACAGCCTATAAGTGCCAATTTCATATAAACAGAAAAACTTAAAGGATACCTTATGAGGTCCGGACTCTGGAAGCTTAACAACCAGGTCTTTAAAAGACTGAATCCACTTCTCAATGAGGCTTTGATGCTTTTCCTTGCCTTTCATTTCAGAGAGCAGCTCTTCAATCTAAAAAAAAAAACATAGCTGACACTGAGCCTATAAAGCTTTAAATATATCCCTTTTCTAAAGTATGGGTTGCCTCCCCGTAGTAGCATGATATTTGTAGGCATGAATATATAATGAGTCGGAGATAACATTCTTGGGGCTATCTCTGTAGGATTTTGACTCATGTTGGTAGAAGAGCATCGCCAAGTGCTGAAAATCAAGTTGTGACCATGATAAGTCCAGGATTGCACAAAACCTCCAGGAACTTTTTACTGTCTGGTTCTATGCCAGATTAAGCGCTTCGGTGTACTCTTGAGAAGATTTTTCGATCCCAATTTTCCACTGGTATTTTTCCTGAAGCCAAAATGACTTCTGTCACAAGTAAAAGAATAAGCTCTATCAAAAATCTTACAAAATTTGGGGGGCTCAGCCCTCCTACGATGAATCGACGCACTGTCTACGTCTATATTTCTAACTTTCAACTTTTTATTAAGTAGCAATATTAATTTTAATCAGCTTAAGGGAAATGGGCAAACTGTTCTTGTCGTGGATGTAAATATCGCTAGAGCCTAATAAGAAATGAACACGGCCCATAATAGCCTGAAAAATTAGCCTGAAACTCTTAAAAATGGTGTCACATCGAAACAAAATAGAATCTACTATCACAATTCAGATCTAAACCTAGAGTTGTACTGCGTAACGAAAGCTCTACGCAATAATGTGCATCGAACGCGATAGAACAAAAAAAAAAAACCGTGCGTCGAATCATTTTCATCCGCACCATTCTATCCAATAGTGTAGTACCGTAATATATAGATAAAAGTACGGAGGAGTCGATGTCCAGGCAGAACAACGCGCGTGGTTGCGGTTCACGTGAACGCCACGGATGAACGTACTGGGTGACAATGAAATAATCTACACAATCAAACGTTTTGTGTCCACTCGCATTTTAATCGCAAACGGAAATAATACACAAACGAAATTTACGCTTGGACGACGTATGACACAACGAAATCAGCGGTTAGAAGACAAGTGACAGCAAGAATCACAACAAATCTTAATTGAAAACGATGTACAACAAAATCTACGGTTAGAAGACATGCGATAACAAGCATCGTCAATCAAACAGGAATTATTTGGAGAGCAATCAAAATTACAGTGGAATGAAGGAACGTGTCATTTTAATGATCCATAAAAAGTAAGTAAAACTGATGCTGAGATTACTAATCACCTTTCCGGGGAGATCGACGTCGTGGAGCTCGAGGAGGAGGTCGTCCTCGCGAATCGATGGCTGCCGCGCACCATCGATCCGCTGGCTCGAGACGGCGTGCGCCTGATCGTGGGGGACGCGCGGGGGGCGATGATGCTCTCCGACCGGCGCTACGACGCGGTCGTGTCCCAGCCCTCCCATCCCTGGACGTCGGGTGCCTCCCACCTCTATACGCGGGAGTTCTTCGCGCGCGTGCACGATCAGCTCGCGTCCGACGGCATCTTCGTCCAATGGGTCGGGTCGGGCTTCGTCGACGAGGATTTTTCTTGCTCGCTCCTCTTTCCACACATCTCTGTTCCTCCTTCTCCCTCTCTTCTTTGCAAATTGAGAAAACTTAGAAAAACAACGAAAGCGATTTGTTTCAAGAGCCAATGGAAAAAAGAAGAATGGAAATCTTTTGATTTGAGACTTCCGCTCAGCCATTCTTAGTGCAAATAAGAAGAATAAAAAGTAGGAAAGTAGAAAGAAGAATAAAAAATAGGTCCTCGGGACAATATAAAAGGCCGATCTTATAAAAGTCAACCCTTAATAATAAATAAAAAATCCACTGCAGGTATTAAAAATGCATATAAGCAACATAGGCCATACAAGAACATAGGCAGCGCTGCTCTGTCATTGCTAATAATATCATTCATATTTTAAAGGAGCTAATTGACTAGAAATTAAAATTTCTAGTACCCTCTTTAAGAGTCAAAAGTGATTGGAGGGCAAACAGCCCCCGTCTTCTTAGGTCATAATTTTTCAAACACTTCCGATCAAAATTTTAAGACAGCCATTTTGTTCAGCATAGTTGAACGGTCTAGTAACTATATCTCTAGAGTTATTCGGTAGGTCAACCACTCCCCTCAAAATTCTCTGAAAGGCTCACCTGAATACCCTTCGTCTTCTTGGGAAGTAAAGTTCAAACATGCATACCTTTCTCAATAAGATATACTCTGTGTAAACATTGAAAGAATTGTCTAACTTGCAGCCATTGTCCTGCGGACTGTAGGAAGGTTGGCATTCCCAATACAGGACGTTTCAACAATGCTGAAGAAAATAGATCTATTAAACCTTTGACGGAGGTAGACGTCCCTCCATTGACTTTTGACTCTTAAAAAGGGCGCTAAAACTTCTGACTTCTAATTTAATTTTTGTTTTGTTGTATAATGTATTATAAATTGTCGCATTGTCGTATGGTTTTGTCGTATAAATCATTTGTATGTCTATAGTTGTGTCGCACATTGTTTCTACCATTTCCCCTTGAATTGCAGATTTGGTGAAAAAAGGGTGCACATCGGGGTCTGTATCCGTCACATTATCAAATTACGGACCGTTTGGGTATAAGAAGGACATATATGGTAGCGCCATTACAATCGTCAGGACTTTAAAGACATCAGGGAGCAGTAGTTTCAAAATTTTGAATTCTGCAGGTGATTGACTCAAGACATCGGGCAAGGTCAGCTTTTGAGCCACAATCTTGGCTTCGTCTGTTCTTCAAAATAGCCCTAGATACTTGAAGTTGAGCACTTGTCGGACGATCTGGATGAAGTGGACCAGGTGGCGGATCAACCTCAAGAACCACCTAGAATAAACCAAACTTTTTTGCTATTTGTAAAATAGTAGTAAACTGCCAACTTATAACCTGATTCCGAACTGAACGAACTACTATTTTCATTTTCAACCTTAACATATACCATGTCATAGTACAAACAGGCTTGACACACTATGATTGCAGCTACTGCAGCAACCATGATAGCAGGTACAAAACTACGGTTGAAAAACACCCGATACCAATATGCCCGATACGATACACGTGATTCCAATATGCCTCACATCGATACGCGCGATACCGATACACCCTATAACGATACGCCGGATACCACGTACAGTCCATCCCCAGGAACTATGAAAGATCATCATCAAAATTACATTTATTGAACTTCTGAACTATGTTCAACAAAATGGCTATCTAAATAGTTTTATAGGACGACTTTGGAGGGAGGGGTCTCTTATCCGTGAAATTCCCAATAACAAATACTATATATAAGTAATGGACAATAGAGGTTGTATAGTGATCAATCAGGAAAAATCTTATAAAACAAAATTGCGAAAAATTTAAAGCTCAATTGTTACTTCTCTTATATGTATTATCTGTTTCCAAATAATCATAAGATTTTATTTATGAAGCGTACAAAAATTTGTTTTAGCTATACCAATTACGAATCAAATTTAAGGGCACCCATGAAAACCCTGCTCCCAATAAAATTTTGATCATCCGTTCGCTCAAAAAATGAAAGTTTTCCAGTCGAGATAGAGAAGCCCGAATCAAAGACGATCCAATTCGATCACGTTTGCATTTTCCGCCCTGAATTGCTCCGAACGTGATCTTGACGACCGATCTGCCGATTCCGTACTCAACGGACTTCCAATCAACCACCTTCCCCCCAAGGTTTTACCCATGATTCGAATGATCGTTTTTGCCATCGCCTTGATGGTCGTCCCGTCCATCGCTGCCGGAGACGAAATTGTCCGGTATCAGCTGACCGATTGGAAAGCCAAGCACATCCACGATTCCAAGAAGGCCGACACGGCTCCGATCACCCTACGGTCGCCATCTCACGAGGACAGCTCGGGTTGGTGCTGCACGGGATGGGGCGACTCGAGGAGGCGGAGTCGCACTACCGCCGAGCCCTCGAGGTGTACGAGAACGCCTACGGCAAGGACGACGTCAAGTGCGCGACGATGTGGATCAACCTCGGTGACCTCGCTCGGGCGCGCGGAGACTTCGACGAGGCCGAGGCGGCTGCACGTCGGGCGTACGAGGTCCGACGCACGGCACTCGGGGCGGCACACATCGACACGATCAGCGCTCACAACGGGTCTTGCGCAGCTTGACGAGCTTGTAGATCGCCCGGGTCGCGTCGTCCTCGTGCACGAACTGCAGGGGAATGTCCGTGCCCCAGGGGCGGAACAAGACCGGCCGCTCCAGCATGCGCGTCAGGTAGTTGTTGGTCTGCGGGCCGATGATCACGCAGGGGCGCACGATCTGCAGGGCGACGTCCGGGTTCTCCTTGACGAAGTCGTAGGAGAGCTCCTCCGCCTTGACCTTGTCCGCGGCGTAGGGGAACGCCTCGGTGGCGAGCAGCTGGTGAGCCTCGTAGTTGATCCCATTCCTTCAGTTTTTAATAAGTTCTGGGGATAGCCAGATGGGTAAGTTTGCCCTGTGTTCCATTAATTCGATAGTTGAAAAATAACCACTGGATTCTCCGTTTGATTCATTTTCTGAATATTATAGTTGGTACATTTACAATTGTGTCCCAGCCCCGACTCCTTAATGGTAGGATATAGTCCTTTACAAAACTTTGATGGTTCAGTTGGTTTTCTATTTTTTGTGCTTATTTCTCATCAACAGTTACTTCATAATGATAAATAATACCTCATAAAAAAATTGCTTATTAAAGAGATAAATTTCGTGACTTATTTCCATTTTCTCCCACGTTATTGGGTGACGGGAAAACATTTTGGCCAACCAATTTACCAGACAATGGAGGCGTCAAAATGCTCCTAATTAGGAAATTCCCTTGTCACGCGCCACAGTTTCCTCTTGACTAGTCCTTTTGCCCTGACACAGTCTTCTAGGCTTTATGTTTGATTCATGGGTGATTAAATAGAATACAAGTTCCAAACGTTTTAACCACCATTCTGCTGAAGTATAATCAAGACCTTTAGGGTTCATAATTTGAATCGATATTATAATTACTCACTTGACAGAAATCTGCTTCGGGGTCGAGGTAATACTTTGGAAGCACCTCAGGCACGATAATTATATCAGGTTTTTGTAAATTTATCAAAGAATACAATTCATCAAGTTTGTTTGAAAGTACATCGGCATTCGTATATAACACGGAAAGATTATTCTTGCATTTTATGCTTGAAGGGGGTCGCTTGTCCCTGATTTCCTGGGAGGTACATAAAAGTGTCAACAGGAACTAGCTCAGGGCCAAATCTTCCATGTCTGATTTTTGAGCCAACCTAGAAAATTATAATAGTAAAAGCACAAGGTATTTGGCTTAGGAGTAAGGTTAAGGACCAAAGCACGGCAATAACTGAAGGTATTTGATACAAGAGCAATTGCTGTTGCCAAGTATAGCGAGGAAGCATGGGCATGTATGCAAAAGGAAGAGGATTATTGGCACTTTTCCGAAGAAACTGAGATGGTATCTTAGCATATTCCTTCTGAGCAAAGTGGTTCAAGCTCATATAACAATATATTTATCCCGAAAGAATGTTATAGTTAGATTTAAACGTGTTTTCAAAATTTGGGTAGTAGTATTTAATCAATTTATATACTTAGTAGTACTTGATTTATTGATATACTTAGTAGTATTGTACTCAGTAGAAGTACTTGGTTTATTTACATGCTTAGTAGAATAGTAGTAGTATTTACTCAATTCATATACTTAATAGAATTAAGTATATGAATTGAGTACTTGATTTATTTATACTTACTGAGTAAAGTAGTAGTAGTAGTACTTGATTTTATCAGATTTAATATTTAATTTAGTATTTATACTTAGTATAATAGTAGTAGTAGTATTTGATTTGTGTATGTTATAATTTCTATTCGTTTTAAGTTTTAATCTTGCTCCTTACTTTCAGCTGAACAAACTTGTTTTTTTATTTAATAAATAAAGAGAGCGTGGAGAAATTTTACCAGCCTTTTGTCAAGGCTAACATTTGATTTTCAATCAATTTCTGTTGGATAATTGTTATATTACCACCACACGAATTCAATGTGTGTCAAAGTTCAACGTCCAAATCAGTTCTTCATTTCACTTAACCGGAATCATAAGCACATTCTGTTTGAGTTTATCTCTAAAATCATTGCAGCATTGTCATATGTAGTGGTAGTATTAAAAGTAGTCATATAGTGCCATCTGGCTCGCTCAAAATACCCCACAACTTACTCTTAAAGGTCTAAGTTAATAATATAAGTTGTTCTTGATATTTTCCTTTCTCACTTTATGATAGTCCACAAGTTCATAGTTTATTTTAATATAGTTCAACATCCGCCTAAATATTCCCTATATCTAATTACTGAGGAGTTTAATCGATCAATTTTGATGAATTGATTTCGGCTGAATGTGTCATGGAAAAAGAGGATGTCAAGGAAGGGGGGATTTTTTGTCCATACCTTTATGCCTGACAAGCTAGCGCGGGTCGTTGCCTGCTTTCAAGATCGGCTTGATGCCGGGTTAGTGCTCCATGCCATGCACGTCGTCGATGCCGAAGGGCAGGTGCTCAGGACGATGCCGACGGCAGGTGCTTGCGAACAGGGATGGCTCGCCGAGACCATACAGAAACGAGGGGGACGATGGCGCACCATGCCAGCGAGTGCCCTTGCCTTTCACCGCGATGTCGCCCGCACCCTCTTTCCGATTCCAGAGCCTACGTTTCGCAGCGAAGCCGATGGTTTTCTTCTGCTTTGCCCAGCGAGACCAGCAGTTCGTGGGTTTCGTAAACCTGGATGTGATATTTTTTGACCAAAGCCGTGTAGGAATTGACACAACCGAAGCACACCATTGCCATCAGCGCCGTGATCGCAAATGAAAACTCGGATTTCCAGCCCAGACTTTGGCCCGATTGTGAAAAGACCCAAACGTTGCCGGCGATCAACAGAAAGATCGAATTGACACTCTATCCTCGGCAAACCCGCAGCCTGGATCGAGTGTATTCCAGCTGATTCCAGAGTTGGGGAGCGTGATAGCGATTGAAATTGGGTGGTATCAGGGTAGGTGGTGTGAGGGTAGGTTAAGCCTTAGAGGGATCGGTTGAATGGACCACGGTAGCATGGGGTTTAATTACGTCTAGGGAGAGTTAAATTGGGTTTGTTGAATGGGTATTGAGCTGAATGGGGTTTCGTTTAAATGGGGTTAAATTGAATGAGGGTTGAGCTGCATGGGGGTTGATTTAAATTGGGTTTAGCTGAATGAAATTGACGTAAAAGCATTGATCTAAATGGTTATGAACTAAACAAAGTTGAATTGAACGAGGACTAATCACAATTTTCAGATAGCCATTTAATTCAGCATAGTTGAAAGGTCCAATAACTATTCTCTCCCTTCCCTAGCCCCGCCTCTGGAGCACGTTATTTCAAACCTTGATGTTTCAAAAACTGGAGATTATCAAGTTACTATTTTCACATAAAAATATCTTAATAGTTTACTTCCCTCTATTAGTCATGCTCATGACACCTGAGGAGCATCGAATTATTTAATCATTGTAGGCTACATCAATTCAGAAAAACGACTAGAGCTTCTTTTGAATTAAGAAGTTTTTTTTTCCCCAGAGTATGATCCGAGTTTGATAATTTTGAGTTATTACTCGGAGCATCTAAGTAATGCTTTCCCCGTATGCAAAATCAAGATAGGGTATGACTTATATAATATCTCTGTGCTTGCATAAGGTTGTCTTCTGTTATGTTGGCGTGTTTATTTATATATCAGACTGCGACATCAGTGTGAAAATCATAAGGTAATACTTGTATCGTAAAAGTAATCCATTCATCTTGTGCGCATTAGTGACAGTAGATAAAATTTCATAGTTACTGTGAGACCCCATCAAGTAGTCCTCTTGTGTTTTCGATCCGGTGCCACTGAAGAAACCGGACCACACCCTTCAAGCCGTCAAACTCATTCGCCGTATTCGCAAACTGCAATATGCGCTTGCTACTCTGCCGAGACAGGCGCGCCGCCTCAACCGGCTGATGGCAAGGCGTGAAAAAGCCGAGCCCGGCCCCGGACGGGTCGGCCCCATTCGCCCCGGCCACCCGCCGGGCCATCGCACGCGTCCGCGCGAACCGGTCGATGACATTTTGAACGAATGCCAATGGCTGGCGCAGGAATGCCAGCGAAAACCACCGTGGGTGCACCGCCCTTGATGCCGTGGCAGAAGTTCGCCGAGTGGATCGGCATGGGCGACGAACCCATCGTGGTGCGCACCTGGGTGGAACGTAACTACCTGCCGTCCAGGAAGGTCGGCAAACGCACCCTGGTCAACGTGGCCCTGCTGACCCAGCAGCTTCTGGAACAGGAGTGGACGCTATGAGCAAACGTGACGACAGCCTCGACCTGTGCAGCGTGAAGACCTTCGCCGAGCTGAGCGGCGTTTCGGTCGAAGAGGTCATCGACTGGGTGGACAGCAAGACCATTCCCGACCACCAGCCCATAGCCGACAAGCTGGTTATTTCGTACGCCAGCAACGCTTGCCAGGTCTTTCACCCGATCTGCATACGCGTGTTCGGCAATAAAAGTGCCGGCAAGCATGAGCACCAGGAAAAAGTGCTTCAGCGTCATGCGTGTGCTCCATTTGATATGCATTGTGAGTCCTTGTTTAGTAAGGGTGCAGGACGGAATTGAAAAAGCGACTGATCAAGCCCATCTTGTTTGCTGCAGCAAGGACACCCTTGCTGCTGTAGGTAATTTGCGCGTTTGCTATGCGTGTACATTCCGTTCGAGGCGCTATTGGCGTCGACGGTGAATTTCGAAGAAAATGAAATCAAAGATTATCGTAAACTTCCATTTTTAGCGAAAAGATACAGCTTCAGTTACGCTTACTCCGCCACGCTGATGATAGAGACCCTGGATCGCCAGCGAGAGGAAACCAGCCGCGAATATTTAGCATACGCCCCGGTTTTTCCCGGTGGCCTGCCTGCCGAAAGCCGGGCAGCCACATTTATTGAAGCTACCCAAACAAGCGATTCTACGCGGAACCTCGCTGCCACCTACCTTCGTCCTCCTTGAAAGACGCCGCCAGCCCCAATCTTTATCCATTGTTCTCTAAGGTTCAAGCTCATGCGTAATCGAAAAGCGCGAACTAAAAACGTCGTCTTTTTTGACGCCTAGCCTACGAGCGCCTCTCTTCCAGGGTTCAAGGTTAATTTCTGAGGGTTGTTTGTGGAAAAGCATACCCCAGTGAAATACTCCGCCCATTTTTTCCGCCTCAGCGATAGCGACGTTTATCCCCGGTATAGCCCCTGAGAACCCTTCCATCATTACAACTTCTACGGAGACGGTGACTTATTAAACCCGAAATTAGCAGAATTTATTCCATACAGAAGAAAGCGGCTGCCCCTTTCTCATCCTCAACTTCCCCATCAGGGCCGTAAAAACTTCGGAGGATGCTCATTCGACAAGAAATTGATAGTTCTAGTCCTTTTTTACTAGTCGAAAGAGATTGGAGATCAACCAGGCCATGTCCTAAAATTGTTTTTGATTTCTGGTCCTTTTGTTGCCCCTTAGAACATCTTAACGACATTTCTGGGGGGATTTTTCAGGGGGAATTTCTGTGGGGGGAACGCGGGCTCCCATTTGTTTTCAATGGTATAGACACCATACCACAAAAAAAATTACTGTTAGTCACTCTACTGCACTGAACCAGTTCAAAGAAAAACGTTCCCAATACTTTGAAGTAAAATTCACCCCTGCTATATTCAGGGGGTACAATGACACCTAGGCAACCTAGGGAAATGTATATAGCCCATGATTTTCAGACCCCAAAAATTTAATTTTTCTATTCCTTCAATTCATTTTATTTAACAGAAAAATGTGATATTCATAATTATTGCTGAAACATATCCAAATCATCAATTAATAAAGTCAGAAAATATTATGTATCTGAGATTTGTTGCCTCTCCTCACTAACTCGCTCTTACACTAAAGTTTCTTTCTTAACCTTGACACGAGGCTATTGTTCTAATCAAATAGCCTCACGCCCCGCTCTTTGAAAGGAGCTGTTCCCTCCTCAACGCCTCGCTCTTTACGCTAAAGTTTGACTCTTTCTCTCAACTTTACTTTTAAAAACAGTAAAAAACTTTAGCGTAAAAATCGGCGAGATGAGGAGGGAACAGCCCCTTTCATATAAAGAGTAATTTCTGTTCGTTTTAAGTATTTTCCACTGCTCAGTTAAACACCTTAGCATATGAAAAGGATGGGTATTATCCCCCAGCACCCTGTTCAGACAACACGGGATTAGCCCGTGATATTAGTCCCACTAGAACCCTCGACCTCGTTTGAGATATAAAAAAAGTAAAGTGTAAAAAAGTAACTTTCACAATCATTTTTAATTCCTCAAATTTTTGTTAAGCAGAGTTGAACGCCTTAACTTTAAAAAACTTGAAATAGAATTCTTTTTTAGAATATATTGATCAGATGTAAACGCTATTGCTGAAGTACAAGGGGCAATCTTTTCCATTCTTTGGCAATGTTTCCGCACCAATATCTTTTGCCAAATTTGGAAACTGGACGAGCCGTGGGACAATGCTTAAGTTTGAGTGGCCAGGAGCAACAGCTATCTTTGGGTGCGGTTCGTCTAAGCTTTTAGCTGACGAGTATTTTGAACTAGAAAACCTTTTCCATATTTTGTTGTTCAGATCAATCATGTATTCCGTATACAATGTTTTGAAGACAGTTTCAGCTGATAACGAAATATTGTTGTTGATAAATATAACCACTACATGACTGCCATTAGGGATAAAATAAATCTTTACATTTTCTTAATTAATTACTATATTCAATCATTTTAGCTTCAAAGGTGAAATACGTTAAGGTCTTAATCATCATACTGGCTTTTCAATTATTTCACCTAATTAACATATCCTTGGGTATAGTATTTAAGTAATTTGAATGACGGATGGCAGGATTTATTTAAATACCAAGGGGACAAAATTAGATCTCTAGTCTTGTCAATGGTGCCCGTATGGAGAAGGGGGTTAGGTTATACCTCACCTAAAGGTAAAATTTTGGTTTCAGGTCAGTGATAGTGCGGGAGGCATCCGCAGCCTTGCCCGGCTTGCCGGTAGCGGCGTCTTTCCCTCCATTGCCTTTACCGTGCCCGACATCGGCAAAAACCGGGGTGATGGCAACGGGAACCGCAATCGCTATTGTCGCGGCGAAAAGCGCATGGGCAAAAATGTTCTTAGTCATAGTTGATCCTTCTCGATTCAAAGTGAACACGGACGCGCGCTTTAGGGGCCGTGCGTGGCGGCGCGCCCAAAAACAATTTCGCGGTGTTCGCTTTAAACTCGTGGAGGAGGCGTGTCAGATGGTGGAGGGTCTTCAACAGGGGCCTTGCCGTGCCCACCGTTGTATTTGCGGCCCATTTGGACCTGGGCCTCCCTAAGGTGCGGATCTTGCGCTTCAGCCTCAGCATCCTCCAACACAGTTGCGTGACCTTGAAACATCAATCCTTGTAGTTCTGGAAACTTCTCGTTGCGATCAACGATGATCGAGCATTGTGGGTTGGTGCGCAGGTTAGCAATTTTCTGACCTCGGGCAAAAATGTAGATCTGCCCTCCAGCCCAGCCAAACCACATTGGGGTCAGATTGATGCGGCGCAAATGAACTAGGACGAGACACAGAAGGAAATTGTTGCAAGGGTACTAGAACTTCATCGGGTGTGTGTTCCTCTAGTTGTCAAACTAAGTTTCGTGTTTGTTTAAAGCACTATCAACAAGTTATTGATTATAATTCACCCTGTACCTTTGGTGATGTGATTACTCCCGTTGTGGGAAATAATAATATTATTTTTAGTGACAAAAGTGATTCTTCTGATGGATACACTAATCCTATTGCTTTCCCGTTTGGCTTCTCATGGCCGGTAAGTTTTTTAGAATAATTGTCCTATCGGCATTAAACTCTGTGAACAGTCAGCAATGATGGACTCCGCAAAATTTGCCATCAACGTTTCGGTTTGGCCACTATAATCAAACAAAGAAGACTCCGATGGTTCAGCCATACACTTCGTTGCCCACAGCACACCTTTGTTAATAAGGCCCTTAGATGTATGGCTCTTCCGGGATAGAAAAAGCGACATGGAGGGCAGAAGAAAACATAGCTCGCCTGCATCAGGACAGACCTAGGCCCACTCTGTGGCTTCAAATAGGATGGACGAAGATGAGACAAACCCTGGCTGTGAGACGTACAAGTATGCAAGACTCACATTTTATCCCCCAAATGGTGGGGAGTCTGGGGCATAAAAATAGAAATTTAAGGTCTAAAACCATTGTTTTTGTGCGCTTTTGCACCACTTAGAACATTAAGTTGATGCCTCAATTTGTTTATTATTGATTGACTTCAACAGGTTCAATATTCTTAGTTGTAGTTTATAGCAATTTTATGTTAAATTTAAGGATATTCAACTAAATTTTAAAATTAGGCTTCTAAGGAGAACTCTATGAAATTAAAAAAAAAATTATTTATTCAATTTTCTAAATACTCCAGATTATGATATTCAGATAATTATCAGAATGATAATTACAACATTACATCATTTATCATGCAATCATTTATGATATATAATAGGGAATAGGGTTTGAGGGAATTTTAACTAGGGCAACGGTATGTCAAATGGGGTATGGGTCAGCTAGGACAAAGTTATTTGATGGTTGATTATAGTAATTATTTGATAATCACTAGAATATTTAACTCGGGCAATTACACGACGGTGATTCCTTGAGTAATATACCTGTTAGTTGAGATGTAATAACGTTGTAGTGTATCTGTTTTGGTGAAAGATCGAAATCTGGTAAATGTCGAGACTTGTCGGTGAATGTCCGAAATTCCTTTTGCTTTGCTTGGATTTAGTCAGCTTTTTCAGTCTTATGCCATGTATGATGGTAAAAGCTATAGTTAGTTTAGGTTAAATTATGTTGTAAATCTCACAAATGGGTTAAAAACCTAACCTAGCCTGTCACCACTAAACCTTGCATACCATCAAACCTTCCATAAAGCTGAAAAAGCTGACTAAATCCGAGGAGGAAAAAAGGAATTTTGGACACGTCTTGTTACGCCCCTAAAAGAACTAGTATTTGACGTTTAATATATTTTTTACGAATACACAAGTTGCACTCTTCATTACTATCATAGTTACTAAGGGATGCCACATTGTTAGGCGACATGCTAAATGGTTTGACCTCTACAAATTGTCACAAAGAGTGTATGACCCCAAAAGATGGTTCAAGACTAATTTTTGACAATAAAAAGTTTCACTTACTTGTTATAGCGGTCACAAGCGCAAAGGCGAAACGTGATGCAGGAAATACTAAATATCATTTTTTTTATAGATGGTGTTTCCCCCGAATGAGGTGGGAGGATGTTGTAAGGAACGATTTAAGGGACATAGAAACTTCTTGGGAGGTTGTAAAGAGGGAGGCTTTGAATAGAGTGGGATGGAGGAGGACCGTGCATTGCTGTGTGGGTTTCAGGCCGCTTGATGCTGCAGTGAGTTGTTAGTAGCAATAGTATAGCATATTGTACGACAAATCGAAAAAAATCCGGTATCTTAGGGTAAGATAAGAGCCCCTAGATGCCCCCTCCCTAGAAAATACTGTGAAAATCCAAACAAATTGGAATGGCGCTAAATTATTTTAAATCATTCCTTTTACTATCTCTTCCCACCCCACTTGAGAACAATTTACTTTTCATTTTACTCCAGTTTGATTGCCAAAAGGTAGGATTTTCGTCACCATATCACCCTCCATCTATAAAAAACGATTTAATCACCTTAACCCTTCTCTGCACAGCTTATTGTTTGATTTATTAAAACACATTCTTTAAATTTTTGGTTACTATAGGCCATGGTTTGCTCTATACTATGTTGCAGCTACTGCTGCAACTATAATAGCTTGACCATTGTTATTACTGCGGGTGGGGTTGAAGCTGGCCGGTTGATTATCGGCAAGATCAATTGCTTTATTGTAATACTTTAATGCTGTCTTACCCTGACCCATTTGATCAAGACTCACCGCCAGGTTCATGGCGTAATCCGGATTACTGGGACGTCTGGTAAAGGCTTCAAAAAAAGCCAACTGGGCTTCAGGCCAGCGCAATTGCTTGGCGTAAAGATTACCCAGTGAGAAATAGGTACTGGCTGATTCAGGATTATCTTTTAAAAGTAACTTCAACAAGCTTTCATTGTTCGCTGTATTTCGATGACGACAAATACCGTGTTGCCTAGGCTGCCCGTGATGGTCCGCTGATGGCTGCCTACAGCCACATATTGTTTGATCATGACGGCGTGCTGGTAGACACGGAGCATTGGTACTTTGAAGCCACGCGCGCCATGCTCAGCGAACTGGGTGTTTCTTTGACGGTGGCAGACTACCTGTTGATTCAGGCAGCAGGTGGCAACGCCTGGGCGCAGGCAGAAGCAATCGGCTGCACCGAAGTGCAGATTGCCGCCAAACGGGCGGAGCGCAATGTGCTTTATCAGCAGTTTCTGCGCGCTGGCAAAAAATACAAAATTCCACATTTTTGTAGATAGGAGTTTGAAACTTCTACAATAGGGCTCTCTGATATAGTGAATCTGATGGTGTGATTTTCGTTAAAATTCTATGACTTTTAGGGGGTGTTTCCCCCTATTTTCTAAAATAAGGCACATTTTCTCAGGCTCGTAACTGTTGATGGGTAAAACTAAACTTAATGAAACTTATATATTTAAAATTAGCATTAAAATGCGATTCTTTTGATGTAGCTGTTGGTATCAAAATTCAATTTTTTAGAGTTTTGGTTACTGTTCTTTTGTTGATAAGACAGTATTACCCTTTGCACGTCCAGTTTTGTCACAAATGGATATAGACAAGGGAATTACGGTCCTCACCTACGGATTTAAGCACCATTTGACATTAACAGATGATGCTGTAGCTTTTGAAGAAAAAGTCAAGGCCACGAGTGTTAGCACGAATATTGATAGCCCAGAAGGAGGCCTAGAAGCATTGGTCCAGGTAAGTAGTAAGGGAAGTACGATAAGACAGCTCAAACCCTTCCCCCTTTAGACCTGCTCTTTAAAAAAAAGTACATCACCACTTCGATGAAGCAAAATGCGTTGAGGACGATTGGGAGGTTACCTGCTCAAAAATAACATCCAGGCCTTTATTAGCTGCATTTTCAAATGCAATTTCGGATGCTTGCTTAGTAAAGCCAAAACAGATAGTCTCAGCGAAAGAGTACTTCGATGAAGCAAAATGCATTGAGGACGATTGGGAGGTTACCTGCTCAAAAATAACATCCAGACCTTTATTAGCTGCATTTTCAAATGCAATTTCAGATGCTTGCTTAGTAAAGCCAAAACAGATAGTCTCAGCGAAAGAGTAATCGTTGAAAACCTTCATTGGTGATTTTTTGTCCTCCATTGTGGAAAATACACAAAATTCTCGGTTGACTTTGGTAGTCATTAAAGTAATATCTACGATTAAACTTGAGAACCTTTCACAAACATTTTCGCCTGTAATTGCTAGTTTTCTAAAGCTGGGAAATCAGCCTAAAAGGGCCGTCACTGAAAACCCTCACTGGTTATTTTTAGTCCTCCAGCGTGGAAAATAAACCAAATCATGTATTTTGCATGGGTAGTACTGATCTGCTTAATGGGTTCAAGTTAATCCTCGCAGCTTGCTTAGGCGAGAAGATTCCGCCAGGCGAGACCGTTATGTGCTGATGGGGCTGATAAACATTACGGGCGGTCCTTCGAGTGCGATTTCTGTCTCTTTGATCGGGGTCGTAGGAGCCGAGGATTCATTGCCGTCAGCCCTCGTTCTAAATAATCCAGATGATTTGCGTCAGCGCTCGGCTCCGGTGGTGATCGAGCGCGAGCGATCCGGTTTTTTATTTACCACGGGTCTTGCGTTATCTCGGGTGTTATCTCAGATTCTGAGTTTCCGCGATGGCCCTGGTTGGTATGCGGTCCGACTACGCCACCGCTCTTGTCGACGAAGTTATCGATGGTCTTGTATAAGCGTGGCTTGGCCGGGTCGCTGTGAATGTTAAAGATAAAAATTTTGCTGGTGTCGAGTCCGCCGGCCCAGAGATAGCGTCTATCGTCGGTAAGACCGGAATGGTGGGCCTCGTTACGACCGCCCACGGACAGGGTGTTAATCACCTTACCGTAGTTTTCGGAGTCGGGATTGACGTCGATGGTAACCAGCTTGTCCTGTTCGTCACCTACGCCTTCCACGCCCAGGGTCGGGACCTGGTGCTGCATTGCGTAGTGCTTCTGGTCGGGATGGAGGGGCTCCCACCAGGCGTTCTGCAACACCGTAGGCAGCACGCGCTTGATCGTGATCGGGTCCAGGTCGAGGGCGTTGCCGTGCACGTCGGCCACGCTCATCGGAATCACGTTCTCGTCGATCTCGAGGGGCACCTCGCGGTGGGCGACGTGGGCCTTGCGCTCAGCGCTCCACCCCGACCTGATCGTCACTCCGCCGATGGTCGCCGTGCAGCCCGTCTCCTTGAACAGTACGTCGACGATCAGAGGACCGACAAATTTTCAAACAGTAGAATGTACGAAAAGCGGTGTTCAATCCCACTTCCTATAGCTATAATGAGATAAAGTTTGAAGTGTCTAGGGTACGTTCTGTGGCTGAAGGATGACCGATGGCTGAAAATTGTCCTTTTCACCCAACCGTATAGGGCTAAATGGAATGAAGCTTGTCCGAAGCTAGAGTGGGAGTATGTCATAAAGAAGGAATTAAAGGAAAAGAAAACTTCCTGTGAGGATGTAAAAAGGGAGGAATTGAATAGTTGGGGATGTAAGAGGAGCATGGACGGCAAAGTTTCCCATTTATCACCAGGAATGCGAGACCTCTTCGGGCCATCAGCTTGCGGTTTTTCACAATTAACTGGTAACCTGGAAATTATATAGAAGGCTCAGAACTCGAATAAGTCTCGCAAAAACCAACAACATCAGAATAACTATTAGTCAGATCTAGCAAATGCAAAATATCATTGTAACTTGAAAAAGTTCTTCTTACCTTAAATCGAAGTTCTTTTGGCTCTAGCCTGTTAGAATTAGTGAATTTTTTAAAGAGTTTTACTTTATTTAAAGGTTAACTGCAACAATTCCGGTCTTGGCCTTTCGATCAGCCGCAAGATTATTGAAGCGCATGGCGGTAAACTGCGCGCGGAGAACCTCGTCGGTGGAAAACCCGGTGATATTCGAGGCGCCCGCTTCATTGTCACATTACCGGCAGAGAAATAGGCTGGCGGCCCCTGATCGAGTTAAATTTCGTTCCGATTCCAGGTTTTCGCATCTTTCATTGGCCAATTTTGTGCAAAATTGCACGAAAGTTCACCTTTATGGGCTTGTCATCGCGGCTGTCCCTGACGAGAGTGCTTATTTGCGTTTTCGTCAGCTTCTATAGCCAAACGATGGGTCTTTTGCATAGTATCTGATAACGAATGCTTGAGGAGAGGGATAACAAATTTTCAATGTCTGGAGCTTTCGGCATCTCCTTTATATGTGTTGTATTTGTGTTGCATTTGCATTACAATTGGCGTTAGATCATCTGGAGCAAATCAATCATGGCCAATGAAACGATTCAAATTCGAATAACCCCGGAACTTAAGAAAAAAGCTGAAGCCGTCTTCAAAGGAATGGGACTAAAAACTTCAGAAGCCATTCGCATTTTTCTGCTTGGCCATGGCCGACGTGCGGCCCGGCGTCATTACCGCGAACGAGACATGAATCGCACGAACTGAATCGTTGGAATCCGGGTTTTGGAATGAAGAGCAATTCGACATGCAATCACGCGACAGTTTGTGGTTCGGACTGATACGAATTAAAATTGCGAGGATCCAAGACCAATAAGGCAATGTTGATGCTAACCAGCCGCTTCTAGCCGGCTTAAAGCTCGCCCGTTCAGTTCCCGTGGAGGCACAACTGATGTTGTACGACGATCCAGTCACCCTTTGGATCGACGGTTGTGATCGGCGAACGGAACGTGCGTCAGCACCTCCTTGTCGCACCCGCGGTCGAAGGCTCCCCAACCCCCGTCCTTGTTCTGCATCGTCAGATGCCAGTGGTGCGCCTCATCGATCGCGGCCCGGAAGCGCGCCGCGTCCTCGGCCGGAAAACGCAGCTTCTGCAGGCAGATGATCGTCTGCGCCGTGGTGTCGAGGTCGGGGTAGAACGGGTTGGCGTACTCGAAGTACCACCCCGGGATCTCCGCGGCGCGGTTCTTCACGCGCCAGTCACCGGCACCGTTGCCGGGATTCCTGTTCAATCCTTTTCCTACAGTTTTATTTCCTATCTTTTGCATATTTTGCATGCAGCCCTGTTACACTTTACCCCCAATCCTCCCTGATGTGCAAATATATAGCCCAAATTATATATTTCCTATCTAGTCTCAGAATATGTCTTGACTGTTTTAACCATTGCACCTGTAAATTGGATCTAGGCTACTGTGATGAAACAAAAACTAGAAAAACAAGTTACATATGGTATCAAGCATTGAAAAATGTATAATGTAGGCCATCTATTTGTATAATAGGGGGTTAGATAGATATATATATACATATATATATATATATATATTCAGTTTAAATGTTTCGAAATTCTATTTGTAAATAAAAAACTTTGCAATTGCCCATTAATTACATTTGCTGCACTCCCAAATGTTCAAGAGAACATATTTATGATTTTGGGTAAGGAATAGTATGCTTAAAAGAAGCAAGTACCACTCATACATGGAGTAGTTTCTGTTCAATTAAATTTTAAAGTGATTGTTTACTTTCATCTGAAATATCTTGTTTTGTAATTTAATATTGATTAACTCATTCAGTACTTTTTTCAAGCAAATAATAGTACAGGACTAAGAAACTGTGAAAACAATTTTATGTTTAATTTATCACTTAAGTTTTTATAAGCACCTGAGACTGAAAAACAGTAATAGAAAACAGGAATGGCAGAGGCAGGTACGCGAGAACACCTTCCTGGGGATGGTTGAGGCTCTGGATTTATTCATTAGGGCCATAGACATAGTCTAGGTTTATGCCTTGGGCTTAGGCCATTTGATTGAGCCGATCTTCTTCTTTTTCAGCAGGCGGGGGCTTTTCAGTCGAGACTGTTCAGCCCTTGAAAATAAACTGATTAAAGTAACGTCTTCAGTAATGCTTGCAGTGGAGATGTTTTATGTGAGAACGGGACTGAGTGGGTAATTGCAACTCAATTTTTCTGGAATTTGGTTGTGTTTCACAAATAAAAACAATGAATAGAAAACACTACACTACCGTTTTATTTTGTATACAGTTTATGTTCTGTTGCACTTTGAATTCCAAATCCAAATTCCCATTAATTCATTGAAAGTGCAGTTTAAATTTCTGCAAGATATGAAACGAATTTCACACTTCAGCGGTAAAGCTAGTGCCGGCTCCACCGCGATCAACAACTCGGGCGGTCTGCGGAGCGCCCGGCCGCACACCACCGCGCTGGGCACCGGCCGCCTCGATGACAACAACGACCACTTCGCCACCGTGGGACGCGTCAGCGTGAGCCCCCAGCTGGGCAGCGAGTTCGGCCTCTCGGCTCACTCGGGAGCCTACGACCAGAAGGCCGACAACAACCTGACCACCGTGGCGCTCGATGCCCTCTACACCTTCCCCCAGTTCCAGGTCGGCGACGTGCCCGTCGGCCCCCTGGAGATCCAGGGCGAGGGGGTTTCGATGATGCCGGTACGGCCGCCACCAACGCCCGAAGCGTAGGACAGGGCAACATTCTTGGCGTTGCCGGAAGCGTCCTGGTAAACGGCGATCAGGTCAGGGATGCCGCCGCCCTTGACGAACTCGGTGCGTACGGTGTGGCCCGGGGCCTTCGGCGCGATCATGATCACGTCGAGGTCGGCACGCGGTACGACCTGGTTGTAGTGGATGGCGAAGCCGTGGGAGAAGGCCAGGGTAGCGCCCTGCTTGATGTTCGGCTCGATCTCGTTCTTGTACAGCTGGCCCCCATGCATTAAAGAACGGAGAGTGGCATACAGTTAAACTATAGCGACTAAAAATCCAGCAAATATTTGTTTTCCCAACGTAATAAAGTACGAATTTTGTTATATAGTATTTAGATCAGGACTCGAAATAAACTCCCCCGGTACCAATTTATTGAATGTGCGAAGTTTCTAGGATTTACCCATCAAATGTGAAGAGATATGATCTTTTTAGAAAAAGTCTCGATTCGTGAAGTATATGATGAAATTTGTGCAAACGAAGTTTTTTGTTTATACTCAGCGTTTTTTACTTTCTCGAGCTTCAAACAAATTGGTAAATTGATTTTTTGACTAATGTTACGGCCCCTTCCTCCACCGCCATGAAACTGATGATACAAGCCTAAGAGTTTTTAACTCGTCCAATTGTGCTTATTTTGAATTGTGAAATTTTAACTGGTCCAATTGTGATTAACTAGGTTTATTTAAAGTGTAAGGTAAATAGTTTCCTTATTTAAATTATGTCAAATGTATTTTTTAACTATAGGTTGTCGTTTCAGATAGGAAGATAAGATTTTTTCTCCAGACTGAAGCCTAGACTTCCAATGCTCATATAGATAAGGGTGAAGTCATCGAAGTCTAATCGTTCAGCAATTTCTAAATTAAAGGCTGATTTATAAAAATTGACCGAGGTTTCTTCGTTTAAAACTCTGATCATTGTGTGGATCATTTTTGCTGGCATTGTATAGACCTCTTAAAGGGGATGATGAATTTATTTAAAAGAATATTGATTTTTTCTGTCTCTCGCATGTGCATTTTTAAAATGATTTGAACTATTGAATGATGGATCAAAGTGAGATGTTGTATTGAGATTATTTCTAAGTGTTTTATTTTGTCGATTCACGAGCAAGAATGGCGTTGCGGTGCGGAAAACGCCCGTAGGCGGCGATCACCTCCCGATGTTTCTGAGCGAATTCGCTCAGTCTCTCGTTACCAAGAGTCGATATAAACTCAACACACCGGTCCTGATCGGCGAGGTCCTCCGAATGCTCGAACGGCATGTAGAAGAAAAACCTGCGCTCTTCAGGCACAAGTTTATCGAGACCCGCCTCCACGGCCGCACTGGCCTCACGCAGGGCCAGGCAGTCAGTGGCAAAGGCAAGCGGCGTGCCGCGGTACATGTTCATGGCTAATGAAAGACTATTGAGAGCCTTATAAATTAGAGCTATATTTTCTGCAGGCTAGTTAATGATATATCTGCTTCTAAGAAGCATTCTCTTTTTGAGTGGGTTTTGTGTTTTCAAAAAAGCGCTAGCTCTTAAAAATTCAACAAGAATAGGCAAATATCATGGGTCCGTTTATTTGAGCTTGCTCTGTAAAAATATGTGTCGAATAAAATGCGAAGGAATGTTATTTGTTCGTTTTAATTTTCAATTCTGCTCTTTACTCATATCAGAAAAATGTCCTTTTGTTGAAGTAGGTGGTCGTCAGCACTTTAACGGGACTGAAACCGGCTTCGTCACTCTCAATGCTCAAGGATATGAGATTGATGCTGCAGCTGATCCGGTCTACAAACATTCAACTGGTAATGTGGATGTTGTCTGGAACGACAACGTGCTTGCCGGGGTATCATCTAAGATACTCTCTGCCGACATGTTTACCAACTACGCTCTTCTTAATGCAAATGATTGGCGGGCGTTCGTCAACTTTGGTATGAAGAATAATGCTTCCGTGTTGGATGGACCTGAAATAATCTGGTATTATGAATTATCTTTGTTCCCTGGAGATGTGTCCTTAACTTTTTGTCCAGCTGAACCTTCAGACAAGTTTCTATCACCATCTCTTTTATAGAAAGGTCCTTGTCGAAAAAGTGCAGGGAAAAATGCAAAAAACATATAAACATGGTGTCAGAATCATAATTATCAAGATTTTTAAAGATGAAGATTAAAACCTGTGTGAAGAGACTCTCATGCATACTGAATTGAAGAGTACAAGATAGCCTTTTTGGGGTTCGTTGTTTTAATTCAAATCTTGAAACTTGTAAATTTATTTACCATACTATACTATAGCATACTATACTATATCATAATATACCATACTATACTATACCATACTATACCATATCATACTATACTATACCATACTATATTATACCATACTATACTATAGTATACTATACTCTCTTATACTATGCTATACTGTACTATATTATACTATACTATACTATACTATCTTATACTATACTATACTATACTATACTATCTTATGCTATACTATACTGTACTATACTGTACTATACTATACTTATACTATACTATACTATACTATACTATACTATACCTTAATTTGAAAATATACCAGTTTCATTTTCATCAAGTGCCAGAAACTTAACAAAATCCAGAGATGGTTAAGGGCCCAACACGCATAGCTTTTTTTCAGCACTGATTTCAGCACTCAGTGGGCAAATAGTAGTTATCAATAGTTGCACAATTGAACTTATTATTTAGTTCTTTTCTTATTATTATCAAGTTCTTTTATTATTAAAGTTTTTAATATTTAAAAAATATATTTAATAAAATTGTAATTGAATTTTAAATTCTGTTATTATTAAATTATGAAGTTCTTTTATTTAGTTTCTCAAATGAGTGTTTGAGAAACAAAAAATCCTGAAGAATCTTGTCGCTTTGGAAAAATGCCTGAATCCAAATGATCAGTTTCAAAAGGTGTCCGTGCAGAGGATAATCTTTAGTCAAAGAATGGTTTTTGTCATCATAAAACAGGAATCTCCAGCCTTGGATTGTCGAATAATGGTCACATTCATCCCTCTTACATCGTGGTCCCAATGCATTTACTCAATTTATTGACATACTAATTGAAAAAAAAAAATGATATTGTAGATTTCCTTTTGAACATAACCTCGACTTAGTCCGCTGGTGCGACGACCTGGAGACGAGCGACGGCCACAGCCACCTCTACGGGACCTTCGACCAACTACTCGGCGCCCTCTCACGCGTGACGCTCAGTGAAAACGCCAGCAAGGACCTCGTTTCGAAGCTCTGGCACGCGGTGTCACGTGAAATGGAAATAGCCGTCCTCAAGGCATGCCATCCTTCCAGTGTGTTGACACCGAGGGCCCGGAGGTACTTCCAAAAGCTCTCCGAAGACGACGGCCCGTACCGTGTGCACGGAAACTGGGCTACCTATATGTGTAACTATGTGTTTTTTTTTAATGTTGTTGACAAAAATAGTGCTTAATTTTACAATTTTAAACTTTGCTGTCAACAATTGAGGGTTATATATTTGCACATTAAGGGATGGGGATAAAGTTAATGGTAAATTTGCAGTGGGCAGTGTAATCTAGCTAGGATGAATGTGAAAACATCATTTGATGCTTTATTATAGACAACTTCCTTTCTGCTGCTTCTGATGAAAGAGATCTTGGGGCTATTGTTGATCACCAGTTAAAGTTTAGCAGCCATGCTAAGTCTGGTTCATCGGGGTCCAGTGCTTTGGCGAGTTTGGTGCTTCTGGACTTGCAAGGATGATGAAAATTGGTAGGCGTGTCAGGGACCTGGACAAATTGACTCGAAAAAGTTGTTTTCCCCGATTCAACTATCTGGGAGGCTGAAGGGAGAGGAAAAATTAGAAAAATGAGGTATTTTTAACTTACGAATGGGTGATCGGATCTTAATGAATTTTTATTTTTAGAAGGACCTCGTGTCTCACAGCTCTTATTTTGAATCTCAACCGGCGTTAAGCCTCTGATTTTCCTTTTAAATCAATTTTAGCCTATATAATGCCCAAATGAGGAACCTACTTTCTATGTTTAAAAAAGATATTTTTTAATCATGATATTTGGATTAGGTTAAGCAGTGTCTATAGGCTAAACTTGGGGGTTCTTATTTTAAACTTATTCCTAAAGTTTCATATTTACAACACAAAAATTGAAAAATTTCATCAAAAGTTGGTGCTTTTTGGAGAGGGGAAAAGTGAAGATAGACATGGTAAACTTCTAGTTTACCTATTTTATGCTATGAAAGGAATTAGCTTAGGAAAATGAAACTGTCAGGCATGCACGATCCAGGACCCAACGTATGGACCTGTCGTCATCTATGACCCAGACGTTCTCATTCATGTTGTTGCCTTAAGCGCAGTTGCCTCTTTAGGGTTTGGATCAGCCTCGCTGGACGCGGCCTCCTGGGTAAAGGGGAGATAAATTGTGAAGCAGGTCTGCCCGGGTTTGGAGCTGACCTGGATTGATCCCCCATGCTGGTCGATGATGTTCTGGGTGATGGCGAGGCCCAGTCCGGTGCCATCGGGCCGACCGGAGATCATCGGGAAGAAGATCCGCTCCGCCATAGCTAAATAATGTCCCTTGAAAGTCATAGAATATTAACGAAAATCAAATTATTAGATTCGGCGTAACAGAGAACTCTACTGTAAAAGTTTCAGCCTCCTATCTACAAAATTCTGGAATTTTGTATTTTTTGCCAGAAGACAGATCACAGATGCGTGTTTATTTGTTGTTATTTTTTCCAGAGGTGATCGTATCGACCCAGTGGTCATAGAATGTCGCTAGAGGGCTCATTCTAACGGAAATTTAAAGTTCTAGTGCCCTTTGACCAAAAAATTGGAAGGTACCTAGGCCCCCTGAGTAATTTATTACGATGGATAAAAGTAACTTAACACAGTAATCTAAGTGATTTTGTTTAACTGCTAAACCAGTGGCGTTTGCAGAAACTGATCATAGGAGGAGGGGAGCAACTTTAAATGGAGCGCAAAGTTATTATTTGTGAAGGTACATTACATGGATTTTCTTTTGACACTTTCTATCAGTTGCCAATTTTTACCCTGTAATTGTTGTTAAAGAACAAAAAAATATCGTAAATGATCCTTGGTAGTTTGGGTGGGGTGGGGGAGCATGGGTAACTTCACCCTGAGGTTCATTTAATATTTTGTAGTTTTTTGTACTTACATTTTTTCACAGTATTTTGAACTTACAGTAATTGGTTCTGGGTTTAGTTAATATTTGTTAATTAATCATTTGATTTTAATAAGTAAAATTTTATATTATTTAATATAAATTTCATTTAATTAGTTAAATGAAAGAAATAATATTAATAATCTAGTTAATCTTCTGTGCCTACAGTTTAATAGTTATTTTTGTATTATTAGAAAAGTGGTATAGTTTCTACGGTCTAATTTTTAGAAGGTTCCAGAAGGTTGCAAGGTCATGCGCAAGGACGACGAGGCGCGCAAGCGCTTCGTGAAGGTCCTGGGCGAGGACGGCGGCCGCCCGCTCGGGTGGCTCTCGGAGCTCTGCCGGCGCAAGCTCTCGGGCGAGAAGCTGAAGGGCAGGTCGGCCGGCTTCTCCAAGAAGTGGCGCCGCATCGAGACCCGGCAGTTCGCGATCTACCACACGCTGGCCAACCCGCCCGAGTGGCTGGGGAAGATCGCCGAGCAGACGCTGCAGGACGTGCTCGAGGCCTTCGCCCTCAAGCGCCGCGAGCTGTTCTTCGAGAAAAGAATAAAAATCCAGCCACAAAAACAAGCATTTTTGCTCAAAAGGAAAGCAATTCAAATATTCTGATTAAGCTTGCTTACCTTGAAGCCCTTGCCAAGGGTGCAAGGGTTCAAACCAAATAAATAATTAGTACTCCTTTACAATCCAGAACACACTCAAAAAATGAAGTAAGATTCCCCCCTAATTTGCAAGCATATATGTCCCAAATTATATAAGTCCCATGCATTCTGTCATGCGTCATTTGTATTTGTAGATATGAAACCGGTTATCGTAGATATTTTATTGTTAACAACCGAATCAACTGATCACTGTCTGCCGTGGTTTCGAGCACCACCGCCACCTCATCGCCAGTCAAACTACTGACCGCAACCGAGGCAACAAAGTCCAACCCTTCAAGGTAAGACATGAGTCCAACGTAGGCACCCACGTCCGACATGCCACCAATTTTCAGCTCCCAGCGGTGATCAGACCGTGCATGCACTGAGTAGAGCGCAAGCATCCGTTCCAGAATAGGATCAACCCCGGTTGCCACAACGTCCTCAAACTGGTCCGTGCTGACATTGCTGACAAACGTCTCAACTAAACCTTTGAAAATTAATTTTATTTCTTCCACATCAGATTCAGAAAGTTTTGACTTGTCTTCAACCATTGTGGTAATCTCATTTAATTTGATGATTACCGGATTAGTCAAAGGCATATTTCACTAAGACAGATTATTCTATAACAATCTTTAGAGGTAAATTGTTATAGTTAATGGAATATTTTTGAGTCATGCAATATTTTCAGGCTTTGAAACTAGGGCAAAAAAGAGTTGCAGAGGCAAGAGAATACCTCAATACATTAACTGATGGAAAAGCAATGCCGATATCCTTCCAAACTTCAAATTTCATTAAGATCCAATCATTCCTTCGTAAGTTGAAAATACCTCATTTTTTCTATCTTTTACAGAGTAACCGGCCCCCCACTCCCCCTCCCACCAGATGGTCAAATCGGGAAAAAGACTATTTCTAATTTAATTTGGCCCGGTCCCTGATACGCCTGCCAAGTTTCACCGTCCTTGATTGCCTGGAAGTGCCTGAAGTAGCAAAACCAGGACAGACAGACAGACCAAGAGACAGCCCGACAGAATTTGCGATTGCTACATGTCACTTCAAAAATACAGTGTTGTATCCTGTTATTGATGTTCTAACTACAGAGATTGAAAATAGGATTGAAGAGAACAGTTTGGACGTTTTGAACAACTTAAGCATAATGTTAGGTACAGACGAAATGAACAAAGAGTGGAAGCTTTGTATATAATTACTATAATCTTGATTTTGAACGCTACACGTCTGAGCTAAGGTGTTTTTACGGAGTTGAGGATATAAAAGAAGAAACAAAAATTCTAGAAAGAACATCTGTTTTAGCTGGAAAACCCTTCAAATGTGGGTTTTCTCTGATATTCTTGGATATGTTTAACCAATTTTGTATACTTGCGCGATTTTCTTGTTGCATTGCGCGGACAGCAGGTAAAAAAGTTGCTTTTAGTTCGTAAAATTGTTCTAGCATCTCTTCGTGGGATAACTCTTTATTTGATGTATCTGTCATATTAATAACCGTGGTATTGATTTTAAACGAGTTTATTTTGGGCGTAAAAGAAAATTTAGGCACAAAAGAATTTTTTTGGTCGTCACAATAATTCCTTAACTGTGTAATTAGAGCGCGTAGTCTACGATAAATGGTGCATGATGAAATATCACGTGTCCGGTTAGTTGACCCAGCTTATGCAAAGCTTTCCAGCGTTGCATAAACTATGAAGCGATAATTCTGATCTTTATAAGTTTCAGTTTAACTCTTTAGCTTAAGAAAAAAAATTATTTGTTAAGTTAATTGTTGTTCATTTTTGACCCTTTTTGAATGTGAATAACAAACATTACTTCTAACTAGGCAAATAAACTAAATTGTTGACAATTTTTAACATAGAATTGTTTTCAGAATTGCCGAATGGAATATTGATCACAAACCGAACACCCTAACTGGATACAAGGACAAATATGCATGGTATGCTTTATGTTTTGTAGTCGCACTTTCCAATAAATTACAGAAATTTGTAGAAGTAAATTTCATTTATGAATAATAAGGTAAATGTGTTTCTAAAATCTGTTTTCTAATATCTGTGGAAAAACAAGGGCCAATTTTGAGTTTTTTTTTGGGAGGGGAAACGACAAACGTCTTTTTTGGCTTAAACATGTTGTAATTTCACCCAGCATTGGAAAATTCTGCTTTTTCCTCATTTACTTTTGGTCCTTGTAGGGGGGAGGGGTAAGGAAAATCAAACGAAAATCCAGAATCAGGAGCCGAATCACTGTAGAAAATGTTCAGATTTTTTTTAAAACATCTGTCTGTGACAAAAAAAAATATGAAGATACGGAGATTAAACCAAATGAAAAGCTAAATCAAGTCTAATCACTGCAGAAAAAAGTTAAGGTTTGCTTCTTTTTTTAATCTTAAGTCTTGTTCCAGGGAGAATCTTCCCAGTCATTACTAAGGCACTGTACAATGAAATATTAACTCATTAATTAATGCAATCCTTAATTAATTAGATATCTGTAGGCTAGCGCTGATAGTCCCAAAAGCTGTAGGCGCCGATTTCCTTGTGTAACGTCCGCCAGGCCTCGGTGAGTCCCATATTCAGGATCGTGCGAAACCGCGCCCGCGATTCCGGCCGGCACAGGGCGTCGTCTGCCCATCCTTCCGGGTCGTAGACATCGTCGTCCGAGGGCACGATGTTGTAGTCGCCGCCAAGGACGAAGGGCCGTTCCTGCGGCAGCAGATCGTCGCGGACGTAATCCACCAGCCGGTCCATCCAGGCAAGCTTGTACGGAAACTTGTCAGTATCCGTAGGGCTGGCGTGCGCGAGCCTTGAGGCCGATGAAGGAGGACGCGATAGCCAGCAACATGACTCCGGCCAGAGCCAGCATGACGTAGCCAAGCAAATCGGTCGCTTCAACCGTCCCCGTGGACACAAGCACTCCCACCAGCTGGCAACCGATGATTGCCATGGTGGACACAATCTCCAGGAAGTTGTACAGATCGACGCTGAAGTTCGGCCATCGTGATTCAGGTAAGAGAAGGAAGAGAATACTGGTGCATGCGAGACAAACGGTCGTACCGTTCACGCTTAAACACGCCCATGGTTGCCGTGATCCAGCCACAGGTTTAGAGGGTTATTGAAAAACTCGGCGAACCGGGTGGACACACGCAGCGCATCGTCAATCCGCCCCTGGTCGAAAAGCAGTTTCACAACCGAAAAGGCCTCCGTCTCCGAAGCTGGCTCTCCGGCTTCCGTAAGCTGCCGAATGACTTCGCCGGTCCGCCCTTCAGTAGCTAAGAGTCCCCAGTAGAACAGGTGGTCCGCAAAACTGGCCTGGCGACGCTTGCGCAAATCTTCCAAGACGGTTTTCGTGCCCACCAGATCGCCTGCGAAGGCTCACTGGTTACATTAGACGGAACCGGTTCAACTGACTCTGATGGTACAATCGTATCATATGCATGGACTCAGCCAACTGGAACTGCTGTAACCCTCTCTGATCCTGCAATAGCATCTCCAACATTTACCGCACATGCAGTACCATTTGGCGGTGAAACGCTAACTTTCTCACTTGTAGTAACTGATGATGCAGGAGCTACTCATTTTGACTTTGTAGATATCACAATTGATGATGTCAATGAAATTCCAACTGCATCAGCTGAAGTAGATGAAGAAGAAGTTGCGCGCAGCGGCCGCATAGCGCGACGCGAGGCCGGCTTGGCCGAGCTTCAAATGAACTTCGCCCAGCCCCAGCAGACCTTCGAGGTCAGTGGGAGCCACCGCGCGCACGCGTCGGAACGCGTCCCGAGCCGCGACGAGGTCGTCGGCGGCAAGAAGGCGCTTGCCCTCGGCGACCAAGCGCCGTGCCGAGAGGTCCTTGTTACTGCCCGGATGACCGGCCGGACGCGCTGCCTGTGCCGCGACGCTCGCCGTGATTGCGAGCGCGAACAACCAACAGAGAAAGATGACGGTTCCATCGTCGAGTGATACGGAGAACCAATCCCAGCCTCTCTGCTCTTTCGAGAGCTGATTGCTTCCAAACTCGTGATCAAACCAGATCGTGCCGCGGACCTGGACTGACTTTCGGGAGCCATCCTTCTTCAGAGTCTCGATGGTTCCGACGGCCTCGAGTCTCGGAACCGAGTAGTAGTAAGAGGCCTGTCCCGGTCTCGGACCCTTGCGACTCAGACCCGGTACCTCGCCGTGCAGGAGAGGTCTCGCGCGTGGGGTCAATCGGAGCTTCACTCGACGCGAGTCGACTTGGAATGGTTGTCGTGGTCTTCGTAATCCATCGCCGGGACCTGCGGCAGCAGGTGCTCGCAGTCCTCGTACAGATCCCAGTACTTGCGGCGCGCCACGTAGGGGTCATGCGGGTGGGTGAAGCTGACGGTCAGCGCCCACGGGCGGTCGTCCAAGCCCCGCGACAGCTCGTAGAGCTTGGTCTTGGCGTTGTAGGCGACCTCGTCGTCGTATTCCATCTGGTTGGAGGTCTCCGCCACCCCTGCCCCGGTGACCGAGCCCATGTTGTGATACCACCAGTCGATGCGCTCGCGCTTCGTGAGGCCCTACGATGGGCCGTTGCCGCACGCCTTGTCGGACATCGGGCTGTGGAAGCAGGCCGCCTCGGCCAACCCACCGACGGCCGCCGACGCGCGCTATGCAAAGGACCTCTACGAGGCGGAGGTGGCCTACACGGATGCGGTGGTCGGTGAGTTCTTGGCCGCCTTGCCGCCGTGGTGCCGCGACGACTTGCTGACCGTCGCGACCTCGGACCACGGCGAGGAGTTCGGCGAGCACGGGCTGTTCAGCCACAAGCTCTCGCTCTACGACGAGGTGCTTGTTCAGAGGTGCGAAGCGCAGCATGCCGGAGCCGGCGCCGCCACGGCCGTCCTGCACGCGGTAGGTGCCGGCGCTGTGCCAGGCCATACGGATGAAAAACGGTCCGTAGTGGCCATAGTCTGCGGGCCACCAGTCCTGGGAGTCCGTCATCAGCTCGTGCAGATCTTTCTTCACCGCGTCCAGATCCAGAGCCTTGAAAGCCTCGGCATAGTCAAAGTCCGCATCCATGGGGTTGGTGCATTCCGCGTGCTGACGCAGGATGCTGAGATTCAGTTTATTAGGCCACCAGGCAGAATGATGTACTGACATGGACTTGTCCACATCATTGATGATTTCAACGACCCCAGAGGTTTTAGATAATCATTCCTGACTAGAAAATTCCCAGCAAAGGTAGTCAAGATCAGGAAGACTGCAGAGACTTAACCTACTCGTCGCAGCTGTCGTTGACAGGTTCGCATTCCTTAGTTTTCAAAAAAGAATTCTACAAAGCGGGGGAACTTGCATAACAAAGTTGGGGGAAATTGTTATAACACTTTGAAGTAAAAAATAAAAAGGTTTTCAAAATTTTGTGTATTGTGGGTTGCTGGAGGAAACCAGAATTGTGGTAATGGGCACAGGTGCATTTGGGGTGCAAAGATAATCTTTAGAGGGTAGTGAAAGTTTAAAAGAAAAGAGAAAACATGCTAATTAGGAAATTGGGAACACTTATGACATGTTTACAGATAAAATAAAAATTTAAGTTAAGATTTATAAATTTTGATCATTTGTTAACATGGTTTTGGTGTTATTTTTTCATTACTTAATTTATTTTAACTTATTCTAACTTAACAAATTTACAAATTGACTTATATTTGACTGACAAAAGTCTGCGTTGTCGTATAAGTGACCTTTTTCCCGCAGCTCTTGATATTGCTTTTCCCCGGGGTTCGCCGTGGCAACCAGACCATTGAAGACGAAACCAATGGCGAGGCTAAGCAGCAGCAGACGGCGGCCTATCGGCGAGCGTTGGTGTTCAGCAATGACGCTGCCCATGGTCTTCATCCCCCAATACGTAGGCACAGTTCGAACGTGGTCCATGTTAGAGCACCGTAAGCCTCGCCGGGTTCAACTGAACCAAGTGTGAATATGCGATGTGTAGGATCAGCGCGCTCTCGGATGGCCGAGCACTCGATATGCCAGCCGGGGAACCCGTGGGGACCGAATCGGCTCTCCCACTTCATGATGTGCTGGGGGTCGCTCTTCCACAGAGCGAAGTCGGCCGGGTGCCGCTTCTCCTGGTTGATCTCCAGCCGCGCCCCGGCTTCGAGATCCTCGACCTTGTTGCCGGAGAGCCGGCCGTAACGCTCGAACTTGTTCACGTCGAAGTAGACGTTCTCGCCGACCTCGTAGGCGTAGCCGCCCGCGAGCAGGCCCTCGATCATCTCCAGCATTTCGGGGATGTGATTCGTCGCAGCTGGGAAACGTAAAGATTTCGCGACGTGTGATCACGCTCTTGACGCAATTGACCGATCAGCTTTTGACTTTTCCCTTGCTCGATCTGCAACAATCCGTGCGCGATCGACAAATTGGACAGAGCAGTTGATGTGGTGGAATGAGATCGCAACACCGTAGCGCCGACCAAAACGATTGCCGAAAAAACGGTTCCTGCCAACGCGACCGGCAAAGGATTGCGCCGGCACCATCGTCCCAGCCGAGCAAGATGGCCAATCGGCCGCGCCTTGATTGGTTCGCCGCAGTGACAGACAGCTCCATGAGAGGACCCTCCACGAAAGAAACCTCCATGAGAGAAATGCGCGGCCGAGCGCGCTTCCTCTGAGCCCTCCGAACCGTCGCTTCGAGGCGGGCGTGCTCAGTTTTCCGCGAGCCACTCCGTGCAGGCCGCGACCGCCTCCGCCAGCTTGTCGTTCTGGCCGAAGTAGTAGTGGTTGGCGCCGTCGATCTCGACCAGCTTCCTGCGGTCGTGGCCGACGGCTTCGAACAGTCGATGGGTATGGCTCGGCGTGCAGGCGTCGTCAGCGAGGTTCCCAGGTGCATGAGAGCCGGGGGCTCGGCGTCGAGTTCGCGAGCGCCAACGACCGCTTCGTGGAGGCGCTGGACATCCTCCACATGGCCTTCGTGGAGGGCCGCGTCGCGTTCGACGGCGATCATTTCCAGGTGCCGGACACGCCGATGTCACTGACGCCCGTGCAGCGGCCGCATCCGCCGATCTATGTGGCGGGGATGACCGCAGAGCCGCAGGTCATGCGCCGGGTGGCGGAGCGGGGATACCGGGCGTTCGCCTCGCTGTTCGGCCCCGCGGACGGGGCGCCGGTACTATATAATGTTTTTTTCTTACTAAGAGGAATACTCAGTGATTTTAGAAAGTGTTAATTAAATCCTTCAGAAGAAAGGTGATACGAATGAGTTTAATAATTAATCTACACAAACATATTTCTTTAGAAGGTAAATTACTTTGCGTGATGATACTTGTTGAATTAATAAACACTATCGATGAAGTTTTGAGAGTAGAGCAGTGTCGTTTTAGGGGAGAGAAAAAGATGCGTCGACCGAATTTCACCCTCAGATTAATACCTGAGATGTGTCTGAATGATCAGACTACTTGAAGAAAGGCCAGGAGCAGCTGCGCGTCCTGATGGGCGGCCGCGGCGGTGGCAATCGCTCCAACGGGTCCGGTGGCGGCTCGGGCGGTGGCGGGATCTCCCGCGGATCGCTGGCGCTGGTGGGCCTTGGCGCGGTGGCGCTCTGGGTCTTTGCCTCCTTCTACACGGTGAAACCGGAAGAACAGTCGGTTGAATTGTTCCTTGGCGAATATTCCGCCACGGGCAATCCCGGTCTGAACTTCGCGCCCTGGCCTGTTGTGACGGCGGAAGTTCTGCCCGTGACCCGAGAAAAAGAAATTACGAAGTGGATTGTGGCTTCCTGGCCACTACCCCATATGACTCTAAACCATCCCGTTCTTCATCAGCTGTGCCCACATGTTTTTGTGAGATAAAATTTGCTCTTTCTATGGTAAAGCCAGTGTTTTGTAAAGTGCGGTTTAGAGGTTTACCGTCCATAAGGTGTAAGTATTTTGGCAAGTTATATGCTTGCTCTGGGAGGATATCTTCCGCTAAGAACGGGTATCCGGGCCAGCTGTCCATATTTTTCCATTTTTTATCATAGACCACAGCAACTTTTTTGGCAAAAAATACGAAATTCCACATTTTTGTAGATAGGAGCTTGAAACTTGTACAATAAGGTTCTTTGATACGCTGAATCTGATGGTGTGATTTTTGTTAAGACTGCATGACCTTTAGGGGGTGTTTCTCCCTATTTTTAAAATGAGGCAAATTTTCTCAGGCTCGTAACTTCTGAGGGGTAAACCTAATCTTGATGACACTTATATATTCAAAATCAACATTAAAATGTGATTCTTTTGATGTAACTATTTGTATCAAAATTCACTTTATAGAGTTTCGGTTACTATTTCTCTATTGGGAACTGGTCGATGTTTGCTCTTTACTAGGTTGCTGCCACGGCTGCTACGTCAATTTTATGGAACACTGGATTATGCTTCAATTAAAGACAGAGTGCTGATATTTCACATGTTTCACTGGTCGTGTGACTAGCAATGGCAGTGTGCCAGTCATACCTCACTAGAACGTTTTTTTCTTCAAATAGCTTTAGCTGTCATATCTCTCTAAGTAATGTTTTCATCCTTATTTGAGGTCCCCTTGTCCTTATTTGTATATCCTGTAAATCTCAGCTAATATGAAGCCTCAGATGGTCAAATCAGGGAAACGACAATTTCTAATTTAATCTGATCTGGTTCCTGATACGCCTGAAAAATTTCATCGCTCTAGCTTACCTGGAAGTGCCTAAAGTAGCAAAATCAGGACAGACAGACCGATCGACAGAATTTGTGATCGCTATATGTCACTTGGTAGATACCAAGTGCCATAAAAACCTTATTATGTCCCCCAGGACATATCTTACCACCCTCACCTCCGACTCTGGGGGTTATGTCAATCTTTGAAATATTGTTTTGACTATTTGGGACAACATGTGCGAAAGGATCTGATCAAATTTTTAGCCCGCTCTTTTTTTCTCAAAATCATTCGATCAAAACTCTGGGAAAGCCATTTATCCAAAAAAATAAATATGCAAATTTCGTTTTAATTATTCATCTGCGATGAGCCAAAATCAAAACATGTATTGATTTAAAAACGTTTAGAAATTAAATTAAAAAAAACGAAGTTTTTTTTTAATTTAATTAGAAGTTTTTTTTCTACAAAAATAGAAGGTTTTTTTTCTACAATCGAAGGAGCGACAAACTTAAAACGAACAGGAATTACCTAGGGATGTCGCCCTACCCTCATTATTCATCATATTATTAAACATGTAACAATATTGATAAAAGGACTATAAAGTTTCATGGAAATTTAAGCAAATACTAAAATCTACACAATAATCACGTGAATCAGAGGAAAAACACGGTTTTATTAGAATAACTGTAAATATATATATATATATATTTTTTCGGTGTTTTAATTTTATTATTTTACTTCAGTTTTTCATAAAAAAATAAAGACTCCTTTTACTTGCAATGTCTTTTGAATTCCTATAGTCGATACGATATTACTGGTTGCTCCTTACTACAGTTTGTTACCATGAACTGTTTGATTAATAGTAGTTGTAATGTAGTGCTTTGGATTAATGGGTGTAGGGAAAAGTGTATAAACATTTGGGTGGAGAATTTGCATTATCTTGAGGTTGCGTAGAGCTGATGGAATTCTAGCTCCCATCATGTTGCAACATAAATATAGACAAATGATAAGAAACTATACCCCTGTACATGCCTTAAAAGTATCAAGTTAATTTCCTTAGCGCCTTCTGAGGTATTGGAGATACACCTTTTAACAATAATCGATGCGAGGGTCGAGGTTCTGGCGTATCCGATGTTCATGGCGTCCCCTTTCGCGTCTGTGCTGGATCAAATGCGTGATCCGTGCCAGACACATCTTAGACGCTGACGTGCTACCACGCCGTAAACGGGAAACCGATTTGCATGGCTTACTATACATTGTATGGAATGTCCTGCCAATGAGCCTTGCCTCAATGGCAAAAAAGGGAACAGACATAGCCTATGAAAAGTGAATATAGCGACGCTTGACTTACTGAAAGTTCAGAACTTTCTTAAGATCAACGCCATCAAAACGGACATATTTGAATGCAGATTGCGTAGCAGTGCAGTCAGTCTGCATTGAACTATAATTGGCTGTTTGACTCCCTCTGCCTGACAAACCCCGTTGAAAACATTATATGATTAACAATACTACAAAAATAGTTCGGAACCCACTAGGTATACCCACAGCATCCAGATACAGTCTGATTTTGTCAAAATCATATACGGGATTTGGTCACTTCCAACAATGCGGTATTTACCTAAAATGACTCCTAAAGCTTCACTCACCTCTCCCTTGGTCAAGGTCCTTTCATATTTGACAAGCTCTCGACTTGGGGCATGCCAAAAGCGTGCGTCAAATTGCTGCACCCGGATGGGCGGATGGCAAAAAAAGCAGGAGATCAAACGGCATGAAATTGCGGATTGGACTGATCGGACTCGGCGACGCCTGGCAAACCCGTCACCGACCCGCCCTGCGGATGCTGCACGATCGTTTTGACGTCCGCGCGGTGTTTACAACGGTCGCCAAGCTTTCGGAGAACTCGGCCGCAGAATTCCAGGCCGATGCGGTCGATGGGTATCGAGCCCTCGTCTCGCGGCGCGACATTGATGCGGATGCTATTACTTCGTTTCTTCCTCGCTTTTTTTCCTTCTTCTTCTTCGTCTTTTTTTCTTATAGATTTTCTTGTAGAAAACATGAGCTACTCGCTATTGACATTGCCGGTTTTTTCTCTTTTTCTCTCTCTCTCTCTCTGCTTCCTTTTGCCTCGACATATATTGAGAACAGGAGAAAAGACAAAGAACCCAAGGCTACAACATCTGGATGGAAATGAACGCTCAATGCCTTCGCTTTTCTCTTTCTATCGCTGTTCACAATCGAACGAGCAAAAACAGCAGCAAAACATTTTTAAATTTAATGTTATCTCACGATCTATACCCCGTGGTCACAGTTCCTACGTGGATCACCAAGCATTCTGCGACCTTGATTGACAATATATTTGTTTCGTCAGGTCAAGCAGCAACTAGATGCGCAGACATTATAATTTCACCTATCTCTGATCACCTGCCAGTATTAGCTTGATTAGAACTTCGCATAAAAAAACAAGTACTGAAGCATACTATACAGATCCGAGATCTGAAGCCAGCGAACGTTAAAATGTTTTCAGAAGAGCTAGGTGCTGTAAATTGGGAGATTTCGTATATAGGCTAGGGCAAATTCTAGACACAAAGGGGAGGGGAACGAGACACAATTTTAAAAATAGCAATTACTATACTCAGGAACAAAATTGAATGGCGAATTGGATGGTATGCTTATCTTTGAGCTAAAGAATTCAAAAAAGCCTCGGTAAACTAACCAATCAGGAGAGGTTCTAATCTTCAAGTCTTTCTAGAGTTTTATTTGGTCATTGGATTTCTGTTAACTTTATGATGAATAAAAAAAAACACTACTCAAAATACAAATAGTTGCTTGGCTAAACATGATGGCGGTACTAAGGTAACTTGGCGATTTTTTTTTTTTTTTAATTTAATAAACTAAACACCACAAGTTCATCCGCATAAAAGAAAAGAGCGTCGTTCTGAGTAGAAAAAAGCATAAGCTGCTCAAATGTAAGGGTCTATGGGTCGTCCTGCTGTCTCAATCAGCCTCCTGATCTTTATGCTACGTTTAAACTTGAGCTGGAATGAAATCACTGCATATTTTATCAATTTTAGCATGATTTCCTTGTGCTAATAACTTTTAATAAATAAGCTTAAAAATTGCACATTACAGGTACGGCAATCAAAGATTATTTTGCTAAAAAGCTGATGAGATTGGAACCGTGAAGACTAATAAGGGATTCTGAGGGTCATTTTTTCAATTATTGGAGGCTCTTTCCTATACAATGGAAGGGCCTCCATTCTTGATGTGTAGACAGATAACCTCATCTATACTGGAAAAAAAGACTACATTCATTCAACCAATCTTTCTCTCGACTTTTCTCTATGTCTCTCTCTCCCCCTCTCCCTCTTTCTCTCTCTCTCTCTCTCTCCCTTTCTCTTTCTCTCTTTTTATATCTCTCAACTGGCTGCACCCCCAGAGCCATTGAAGACTTTGCTTACTGGAACTACGTCAGAATCTAAGCGTTTTTTATCAGAAAATATAACTCATGTTTTCAAATGACGTCATTTGGTGCCCAAATCGAAAATCAAGATCAATTTATGCCTACTTTCAAATTAAAAGGGAAAATTTATCATAGAGGGAAAGAATAATAGGAAAATAGAAGAAGAAAAAGAAGAATAGTAGGGCATACAATGAGAATGTTAATAAAATGTTGATTATGATATATATTTTTTACAGAAAAGTTGATATCATGGCCCTTCGGCCAGGAAGTGCAAAGGAGAGTTGGTGGCAAGCCATCCTGTGCTGTCGCACACCCTTCCTGCTATCGTGATCTATAGAGTTCTAATTATCAATAAAATAATTCCTCATATTTGAGAAAACAATTCTTGACAAAACTGAAAGCTATGCTAAGGTCACAGAAATTATATGTGAGCATTTAGATAGGTTCTGTATCCTACTGAGTCTTCCAAGCTCTGGAAAAAAGGAAAAGAAAACCTATAGAGCTGAGTGTATCAACTAGGCTATGGCTTTCTTAAGTTTTAGATGACAGTCTTCTTAGAAAACGAGAAAAGGTATCTTATGTAGCCATGGGCGTAGCTATAGTATTTTCATTAGGGAGGCAAGAGGGGTTGCTATTGAAGTAGGTGCTCTTCAAGATGCAGTGAAAAAAGTAACTATTTAACAAACACGCTACATGGTGAATTTAAAAACGATATGCAATACATTATCAACACAGACTAATCATTCATGAATATGAGTGCTGGAGCTTGGCTTTTACTAAAATTGTCAGCAATGAGCTGACTGAGCTGTCAGTCAGCAATTGTATGATGATTATGATATAAAATTTTTAAGGCCAGATAATTCCACTTCAGGATTTATTAGTCCTTTTTTTGAAGGCATGACGCTCGGCGAAGAGCGAGGAGGAACCTACACTTATCTTACAGTTGGTTTTCAGGATATACATTTTTGGACCAATAATCAGGAACGAATGAGACTTAAGCTCAATGGCAATTTCGGTATTGGCACCGTAAATCCACGCGGTAGGTTAGACATTGCCGAATCTACCTCAGAAGCAGATATTTTCGGCGTAGACAAAATAATCGGATATGACGACGTAGGCCCTTATTAAAGGATCAAAATGGAATTTGCTCCAGAATCATTGATTGAATAAGTCTACTAAAGAGCATGAGAAAAGGTATTGGTTAAACTAGATATCAACACAGCATTCAGATAGCCAAGAAACATACATTCCTCTACAGTCATAATTTTACTATGATTCTAAATATAACATTTTTATCTTTGACCCTCAAAGAATGTACCTTTTCCTCTTCTTTTGGACATGGCTTACATACCTGTATTAGCATAGATTTTGTAAAAACTGGTTTACCCATAAATTGAATCAACGGAAGGTAAACAGGAAGGGTGTGCGAAAGCACAGGATGGTTGGCTCCCACCCCTTCACTGCGCTTCCTGGATGAAGGGCCAAGAAGCAGAGATCAGCACCGCCGGTAGGGACTGTAAAGTCCAATGCCGTACTCTTTACCTTTTTTCTACTACGATTTGTTACCAGGAACGTAGCTTCAGTATTTTTTATTGGGGGAGGAGAGCAAGAGGGGTCCATATCCGGATATTCAAGGGGTGTGGGCTATATAATAATTTTTTTCGGGCAACTGTCCAGCCCAAAATCCCTTGCGGTTTGGAGGGAATCGCGGCCGCCGCCTTACTACCGCGATGGCCGCTGTCCTGAAACAGGAGAATTGACCATGAGCACACTTATCGTGCGCGACTATCAATCAGATGATCTCGAACAGATCGTCGCCCTGTGGACGGCGACCGGCGTGGCGCGACCATGGAACGACCCGGTTCACGATATCCGGTTTTGCCTCGAGAGCCCGTCATCCACCCTTCTCGTGCTGGCCGATGGCGCTTCGGTCCGGGGAACCGCCATGGTGGGCGAGGACGGTCATCGCGGCTGGGTATATAATCTTGGGCCCTATTAGCATAAGGGCTCATGCTAATGTATTTACGGGGCTGTAAATTAGCAAAAAAGGACAGGCTAGAACCCAAACTGATATGAACTCACAAGCAATCACTATGTAATATTTTGGACGGACATCTTGCCTTGGACTCACATCAATTTTAAACAGGACCAAATCAATGTGGCCAGGGTCGTATCCAGGATTTTTTTGGGGGGGGGGAGGTGGAGGATACAAAAACTTAAAAAAAACGAATCAAAACTTTGTTTATATTTATCTTTTATTATGTTTTTATGGTGGAAAGCAGGAGCCAGAGCTCTGGTTATTCCTTCGTAGGTTCATACTTAATTTGACTCATGCAGGAGAGGGTTCTAAATGCCTATCATCATTATAGCTACCAGAAGGGGTTGTCAGGTCGTTATTGAACAAGGTTGAAAGTAAGAATAAGCTTCTTAGTCTCTTGGGAGTTCATACCTTATCCTACAGCTGCGTTGGGAGGAGATACCGGATTTATTGTCATCATGAGTACCAAAACAGATTGTCGGATTCCAAAAAAAAATCGGTGGAAAGTAAACATTCTTCCTTATATGGGGGGGGGGATAGTAAACATCTATTTGATAACTTTAATAATAATAAATTAAATAAGAGCAATATCATAGTGCCTGGAAATTCAATGGAATTGGGGATTTCACTGTGGCCAGATCCCACCCCCCTCGTTTACATTCCTGACTTATATAACAAAATTCTGTTTAAAATGTTAAAAAATCTGAGAGTTATTTTTTCCAAAGATCTCCATAGTTTCATCTAGCTCACAACTACTCCACATTTTCGTAACCTGTAGCGTCTAAAAATGCATTCCTGTGGCCGAGTTAGGTGACGTCACAAAATTTTTATGGGACTTGGTATTACCAAGTGACATATAGCAATCGCAAATTCTGTCGGTCTGTCTGTCGGTCCCAGTTTTGCTACTTTAGGCACTTCCACGTAAGCTAGGACGATGAACTTTGGCAGGCGTATCAGGGACAAGACCAGATTAAATTAGAAATAGTCGTTTTCTTTCACCCGATTTGACCATCTGGGTGATGGTCAAGATGGATGAGAAGGAGTACCCCCTAAGTGACATCTCTGTGCTCCCTTGAGTTGCAAAGATTTTCTGACTTACGTTGGTTCAATGTATTATTTATATATTTTCATTTTATTTTTTCTGTTCTTAGACCAGGGCACTTCGTATCAAAGGAGTTGTCATAGAAACTTTTAAAAGGGCTCATTCGATTGGATATTGAAACGGCTAGTGCCCTTTTTAATGGTCAACAATGATAGGAGGGCAACTAACCCCCCTCCCACGGTCACCCTGTCCTCAAACACATCCAATCAAAATTTTGAGATAGCCGTTTTCTCTAACGTAGTTGAAACGTCCGGAAATTATATCTCTGAGGATGACAGCCCCACAGGGATTGTTTTCCCATGGACAATTATATGTTGCAAGTTCAAGAGCCGGTAAACCTGACAATCTATTTATATGCACAGACAATGGGACAGCGAAGAATATTGTATATTCGCAAGTTCTACGTAGTTAAAAACATGATATATGGATGAGAATCCATATATAGAAGCCTGCCGTGTGCCATACTGGGGCCCGCGGGGACCGGTGGCAAAGCCGCCTGGACCCAGCACTGTCTGTGGTAAGAACACAAGGGACAATGAGAATCCATACATAGAAGCCTGCCGCGTGCCATGATGCCGGTGAATGATTGGGAGCTAATTTGGTGACTAGAGGAATAGAAGTATGTTAACATCGGAGCCTAGCTCAGTTGGTAGAGTACACGCCGGAAAAGCGTGGGTCACGGGTTCGATCCCCGGTGGTGACATATTTTCTATTTCGCCAGTGTTCTTTTCAAAACTAACATTTCAAATTCTCTCTTCCCGATGAAAATTCATAACTAACATTGCAAGATAAACTTATTGAAAATAAAAATACTAACAATATTACTGGCAACGCGAGAGCCCTCTTAGCCAACCCTTTCCGCGGATTTTCTAAGATAAGGCAAATTTTCTCAGGCTCGTAGCTTTTGATGGGTAAGACTAAACTTGATGAAACTTATATATTTAAAATAAGCATTAAAATACGATTCTTTTGATGTAGCTATTGGTATCAAAATTCCGTTTTGTAGAGTTTTGGTTACTACTGAGTCGGGTCGCTCCTTACTACAGTTCGTTACCACGAACTGTTTGATTTGGCTGGGTAGGCCAAAAAACTCCCCTATAAAATAAAGTTTTTCTTTAATTCGTGGGTATTTTCGTCGTACACATGCTATTCGCAATTCCTGAAACACAAGGGCCGTTTAATCAGAATAAGAAGCTTTTTCTTACTGGACTATAAACTTTAGCGTGAAGAGCAACGTATTGCGGATGGGGGCAACCGCTAAATATACAGAATAATGTCTTTGTTTTGTGTTTTATGTTGCTCCTTAATTTCAGTTGAAAAGTAAGATCCTGGGGTTTTTGGGATGTGATCCCCCTTTTTTTCGAAAATCAGACAATTTTTCTCAGGCTCTTAGCTTTCAATGGGTAACGCTAAGCAGCACAAAAAGCCAATTCTGTTGATGTCTTGTATATTTTATTACGTATATGAGGGGGTTCGTCCCCTGTCAATATCTTGCTCTTTACACTAAAGCTTCAATTGTGTCCCAATTATATACGAATAAATCGTTCAGGGGCAAAACCCAATGCCCCTGAATCACAAAGGCAGTAGAATAAATAGTTGAAATTACTAAAAATACTTTAGCGTAAAGAGCGAGGTATTGAGGAGAAGGAGAAGAACTCCCTTATGTATACAATTATTTCAGTTCGTTTAAGTTTTAGTGCTGGTCCTTACTTCTAGTTGAAAGAACGTTTTTTTATATCAATTCTTCCCCAGTCACTGGGCTAATGTACCTTCTGGGATTTCTTTTGGATATTAATCTGTATCTGCAAATAAATGCTTTGAAAACATATATATGATCCCAACAAACAGAAATGGGATTAGAAGATCTGAAACAACGTATTCAAAAACTGCAGTACAATTTACTTGATTTTATCCCTGCGTTGAAGGATTCATAGCACAAATTAGATCTAAGCCACAGGCAAATCGTTTGGGGATGAACCCCCCCCCCCCCAGGTGGATGCAGCTTATGAACCTCCCGATTGAAGGCTGAAAGGTAAATCCAACAAAAGGTACTTTTATCCATCGCCTTGCATTAGTAAGGGTGTCTGAACTATCGGCCTGAAACATTGTAGTTGCCAATAGCACGAGTACTACAGGAATCATGATCATAGACAACCCTCGAAAATAACGGTAAGGTGTTTTATGAACAACGTAGATAATAGTGAAGCCAAGGAATAAATGCACAAAGTGCTTTACAAAATAGCTGAAGGTATTTCCATCCCCACTTAAATAAGCCAAATTACTAGCAGCACTATATACAGGCAGAAATGTACACAATGTTGCTTTTTCTCTGCCTTTAGTTCTAAAAATGAAATTCCTGTAATTTGAGTAGAATTTTGAGCCATATCAATTTTTTTTCAAAATTTAGGAAATGTATGTTTTGTTTACGTTTTGACAATTCATTTCCTGCCCCCCTGTAATGGTCTCATACACCCTTAGGCTATGTAAAAAACGAACAGGTGATCGTTTTGACAGATCATCCCCAGCCCCCTCTCATAGTCTTAATTTATGAAAGTCGCTTTATAACAGACAAAAATGGAAAAAAACTAAGAAATTGTGTCCAGTGCGTGCTGCCGCCCGTGCAGCGCAGTGGACTCGCCTACGGCGTCGGTACGACCGGCGCCTGCGACGGTGCGTACGTCATCGACCTGAACGCGCGGTGGTGCCCGACGTGTCCCAAGTCCTCGCACAACCCGGGCGCGGGTGCCGTAGTACAGGCGCAGTTGTGGTACCGGGATCCGGGCAGCACCTCGAACCGGACGACGAGTCTTTCGGACGCAGTCGAGTTCACCGTCTGTCCGTGACGGACTCGGCCAGCTCGCCGCCGTCGGGCGCGCGCATCGCGGCGCACAATTATTTCACAATTATTTCACAATTATTTCACAATTATTTCACAATTATTTCACAATGAAATTTCCCTCATCAATCTCTAAAACATCTAAGTACAACACATAAATCAAAGAAACAAAAACATACTCCATGAAAATCACAGTTTCTGTTATCAAAGCCGATGTTGGCGGAGTAGGAGGTCATACAAGACCAAGTGATGGTCTAATCGAAGCAGTTAGAAAAACCATCAACAATTTAAAAGGTTTGCTTATTGATTATAACATTGGATTTGCTGGAGATGACGTCCACGACCCCACAACCAATATATCTTCTTTGAGTGATAAATGGAAAAATTTAAAGAAACAAAAAAGTGGAAACCAAAAGTGCTGTCATTTGTTGTTTCTACCCATTTCTGTTCATGATTTCAGCTTGAGTTTATCATTCAGTTTTTTGCACTTGGGACTGCGGTAGAGAAATGGTATCAGATGTGCCTCTTAAACTCTGAAAGTTCTCTCTTTGCTAAAAAAAAATTAGAGTTTATCCTTTGCTCCTTTCTAAGTGATGATGTTAGAAACTTGGCCTACAACAAAAAAGCCAGAAGAATGACCAAGGGAAAAGTACTGAGCAAAAATGTGAGTTATATCTAACTAGCCTAATAAGAGTTCCAGCTGTACTAGATGTGTTATCCAGTTTTTAGTTTGTGAATTCTTCTGTTAAGTATTATTTTGTACTAGAAATGTTTCCATGAAAGAAAAACTGTAAATAAGGAAGACGGTAATCGACCTATAGCTGGCGTAATGCGCCTTTCTTTAGTAAGCCTTTGCAAGCCCTGGTGAAGCTTATAAAAGATCTTAATTGAAATTGTGAACACTGCAAATAGGGCAACTTCGAAAAAAACTGAGTAATAAAAAGAAAGAAAAAAAAAATCAAAAGACCCAAAAAATCATCAAAGACAGAAGAAAACTTCAGAAAACATCAAAAGACACAAGAAAACTTCAGAGAACATCAAAAGACACAAAATGAATCTAAGTACGACAGATGGCGGATAAGACAGTGGAACGAACTAAGACTTGACAGTGCGTCACTCAGTAATTTACAACCTAATGTTCGAATTATATCTATTGCTGGATATAAAGTAATTAATTTACTATTTGAGAAAGATCAAGAGAAGTAAAAAATTATTAAAAATTCATAAAAAAAACTTTGTAAATAAGCTGTAGATAATGATCTTTCGCATATTACAAAATTTTTTGGCCCAAGAGGTTCTTAGCAGCACTCCCACCTAAAAAAAAGAAAAAAAAAGATTGTAATATGATCCCAAAATCTACCAATGATTTAATTTCCTATGCTGTATTTTAAGTCCCGTTAAATAAAAACCTTGTTTTCATTCGATATCAATCTTGTAACTTAAATTCTGTCTCGAGGCTCATTTTGACTATAATTTCGTGCCCTGCATCCCTTTCTAGGGGCTCACCTCCTCCAAATACCCCGCTCTTTACGCTAAATTATTTTTAGTGATTTCAAATATTTATTCTACGGCTTTTGTGATTCAGGGGTCATTATTAATGAATTGGGACAAAATTCAATCTTTAGTGCAAACAGCGAGGTACTGACGAGGGAGTGAACCCCTCATATATGTAATAAAAACATGAGATTACAAAAGTGCGTTACGTAAGCTAATTTATAAGTTACGATTATCTTTTACTAATAAAAACATTCGTAACACTTAAAAGTTGTAGTTGCCTTTTTAAGTTACTGAAAACGAATTATATTACAAATATTTTCTTTTGAACTTACTACAACATTGTAAATATACATAAAATTTACAGTAAAAATTTACAAGACTGTTCAAGACAAATACAGCATCACTACAAACCAAATTTTGGATACTGCTGCCTTCTTTAACTGTACAAGTCTAAAGCCTACTTTAGATGCTTCACTGGAAACGAATTATATTAAAAACGTTTGTTTTTTTAAGATAAATTTTCAAAATAAAATTATACTTACTTTACTTTTGTTTAGAAAACTTCTTTTTCGGAAGTCGGGAATTCTCCCGATTTCAGTGATAAATTAATCAAGTGGACGAGGCATAGTAGAAGGTAAACCATAATAAAGCTTGAAGGTCTTAAGGTTTATACCGTCACCGCCTGAAGAGTTTGACTTAATATTGTTTACAATTTCTTTACACCCCTCAATATTCATTTCTTCGGTCTCCATTATTAGTCCCGGACCTCTATCGTCAATGAAAACTTCCTCACTTGCTCCTTGACTCAGTGGCTGGTCTTTCTTTTGAACCACTTCACCAATCATCGAGAAGTAGGTACTGAAGAGGTCTTAATGTCGCTCTTTACTTTAGTTGAAAAAACTTTTTATTTTATTTAATATCTTATAGAGCCGTACTAAATTCAGAACAGGTGAACAAATCATGGTAAAAAGGGCTCTACTCAGATGGAGAGATTACAGTTTCTTTATATGAACGGCAAATTCTGTTTTCCGGACTTTCAAACGCCATCGTTCAAATTTCCTAATATTTCTACTTCAAGATACCACAAACTAAATATCTAGAAATTTATTATATTATTTCAAATTCCCCATATATTTTCAGAAATATCATAAAAATAAGAAAACAAATAAACACGCACCCGTGATCTGTCTTCTGGCAAAAAATGCGAAATTCCACATTTTTGTAGATAGGTGCTTGAGACTTCTATTATAAGGTTTTCTGATACGCTGAATCTGATGGTGTGATTTTCGTTAATATTGTATGACTTTTAGGGGATGTTTTCCCTGTTTTCTAAACTGAATCAAATTTTCTCAGGCTCGTAACTTTTGATGGGTATAATTGGTCTTGATGAAACTTGCATATTTAGAATCAGCATTAAAATTTGATTATTTTGATGTAACTATTGGCTAGGTGGTGGACTTTTTTCAACAGGGGCAGAAGGTTTTGTTATTTTGTGACTATGTAGTTGGCAATTTAGTTGATTTATTGCTGCAGCACTTATGAGCAAGTCTTCAATCAGCTTTTTTATTTGAGTACCGAGGGAGCACCGATTTTAGTGAAAAGAAGTCAACTCGTGCTCCATTTTAGCTATGTAAGCCTGTCAAAGGGCAATATCCAACTGAAGTCAGGAAATTTTGTGGTTTTGCTTGATCACTTCCTGATAGGAAGTTCCAGACTCAGCTTTGATTTTGTTGAGAGTCTCGCCAGGTGGCGATAGAGGAAAGCCTCACAGATATGTTGGATACCTCCATAGGAGGCAAGAACCAAGGGGTACCTTGTCCCTTGGGGTCCATAATAGAAACTGGGGCACCCTCGCCCGGCCCATAAATACAGGTCGAGGAGGAAAAAGACCCCCTCAAATATACACTCAACAGGGCCCATCAGCGTATCCACACGTCCCATGAGTTACTAACCTTTTCCCAGTGGCTTACATTGCATGGTGATGCAGAACACCATCGTGGAAGGATCCTCTATAGGAGGACATCTGACCCTTTTTTGGATGCATTCTGGGAAGACACAATATTCTTTTTCCTTTTTCTTCTGCATTGGGGTCTCTATAGCCCAAGGGTTCCTACACGTTTCAGGCCGATCGAAAATAGGCCTTTTCTGGAATCCACTTTGTAAGAAGAGGAAACAATTTCAAAGGGGCCAATCCTTCGAATAATTTTTTTAACATTAGCCCCCTTTTCCCAAAGAATTACGGCTGAAGTTTAAACTGATCAGGGAAAAAGCTTCTGTGCTTCATTTTGGCACCCCTAAACCCTCCCCCTCCAAGTTTTATTAAGAGCCATACCCGTAACAGCCGTTTATTTTCAAATTTCTCTAAGGATGCGGACTCCAACTACAGAGGTCGTCAAGGTTGTGAAGAGGTCGAAGGTTAAGAATATTATCAAACAGTTCGTGGTAACGAACTGTAGTAAGGAGCGACCCGGCTCAATAGTAACTGAAACTCTAAAAAACCGAATTTTGATACCTATAGTTACATCAAAAGAATCACATTTTAATGCTCATTTTAAATATATAAGTTTCATCAAGTTGAATTTTACCCATCAAAAGTTACGAATCACCGCAGCAACATGGACTACCTTCTGGTCACCTATCTTGCCTCGCGCAGCGCAGCGCTGTCCTACGGCGCCGGCGAATGGTGCCGCGTCTGGCCGTTCCGCAGTATCCTGCGCTTGGCGGGGGCCTACATCGTGCGCCGCAACACCGCCGATCCGCTGTACCGCAAGGTGCTGGAGCGCTACGTTCAGATCGCCACCGAATCCGGTGTGCCGCACGCCATCTTTGGCGAGGGTCAGCTTTCGCGCAACGGCAAGGTCAACCCACCCAAACTCGGTCTACTGGGCTCTTGGATTTTTTTTTTCTACAATTAACCATGACTTGATGCCCCCAACCGTTCGATTTTAATTCAAAAATCAACGGAATCGGCCGAGGATTTGATCAGGTTTTCTTTTAAATCTAGATCTTTACTTTCCAGAAACTCTAAAATTGATTTAAAAAATTGAATAAAATCTTTTTAAACACCTTTCTACAATCAGCGTACTTAAGTGTGCCTCAGTTTAAGATTAGAAATCTGGGGAGAGTAAGCAGGAAAGGTTCACGAAAGCAAAGGATGGCTGGCCCGCAGCCCTCCATTGTCTCTTCAATTGAAAGTAAGGAGCAACATTGAAAATTAAAACGAACAAAATTATTACATATATGAGGCGGGTTATCCCCTCCTCAACACCCCACTCTTTACTCTATAAAGTTTAAATTTTGTCCCAATTCCTTTCAAACAACTCCTGAAACACAAGGGTCGTTTAATTAGAACAATAAGTATTTTTTAAGTGTTGAAAAACTGTAGTGTGAAGAGCGAGGTGTTGAGGGGGGGGGGCAACTGTTTTCATATTGGTAATAAATTTTTTTCGTTTTGAGTTTTAATGTTGCCATTTCCTCAAAGTGGTATTCTTACTATGTCCCTATCTCTTGGGATTTAGGTCTTAACAGATAACTACGTTGGATTATTAACAACTGCGTTAACTTTAGTTAAAAACATTACGCAGTAAATGTACCTTCCAACTCAGAGAGGTCAGTTCTAGGATATTTTGAACAATAATACCTTTTCGGATTAGACAAACTGCAAGTACATCTTTTTGCAGAAAATAGCTCGAGACTTACCATGTTAATTTGATATGGTGTTTCCTATTCAAATATTTTGGTATGCTTCCTACAAAGCCGACTTGTCGGTCAAGTCGTGGGGGGGTGTGCAGAGGGTCTCAGCGCTGAAGGGAGCTGCCACCTGCTCACCGCGAAAGAGCAACAAGTTGCGGTAACTGACTCCCGGCTTGAATTCAAGCTGCGGGGCTACCTGCTGTTGTAAGTCGGTGAGAAGCGTTTTGGCTTCCTCGCTGGAGATGTGACCGGCAGTGAAGCTCTGCATCGTTTGGTCAACGATCGAGACCAGGTTGCAGCGAATGGCCCAGTCTTCCGTCCCCAGCGCGATGCCTTGCGCGGCGGCTTCCAGCAATGCATAAGACTGTACTTGATGAATCATATATTTGAAATTGGCATAAAAATCCGTTTCTTTTGATACATTTACTGGTATTGAAAATTCAATTTTTTTAGTTTTGGTTACTATTGAGCTGGGTTGCTCCTTACTTACAGTTTGCTACCCAAATTGTTTGAAAACGGTTCTGACCTCAGGAGGATTTTAACTATGTTACTTTTTTTAAACTAAAGTTGGATTTTTCCAACTCCTTTAAAGTAATATAAATCAGGATTTAGCAAAGACACAAAGCTCAAAACTTTTCCCCTGTCTGTATGTATGTATTAATTTATGTATTTATGCATGTATATATGTATGCATGTATGTCTGTATTAATGTATGTATTTATGTATGTATGTATGTATGTATGTATGTCTGTATGTGTGTATTAATGTATGTATTTATGCGTGTATGCATGTATGTATGTATGTATTAGTTTATGTATTTATGCATGTATATATGTATGAATGTATGTCTGTATTAATGTATGTATTTATGTATGTATGTATGTATGTCTGTATGTGTGTATTAATGTATGTATTTATGCGTGTATGTATCCGCGCGTAAGGAATGTCGACCTTGCTGATGTGATAGGCCGCCGCGAAGGCCGCATCCGTTGCCGCCCGGTCGCCCTGGTCCCAGTGAAAGCAGATATTGTCGGGGCAATCGGCCCAAATCGCTGGGGCCCCCGGCGCCACGGCGTCGCCGATTTCGACAACCGGCGGCAGTTCGTCGTAGTCGATCTCGATCAGCTCCGCCGCGTCCTTGGCCTGGCTTCGCGTTTCAGCGACGACGAAAGCGACATAGTCCCCCGCAAAAGCGACTTTATCGGTAACCAGGATCGAGTTCTGAAAAACAAACATAAATTATGTTGCATTTTTCTGTTTTCAAATACTCTATATATGTAATTAAACACCATCACTGTCATCAAATTATTTCTAAAAAACATACAATTAGATGAACAGTGATGCATTATGTTAGGTTAAGTTAGATTTGGTTAATTTGGATGGTGTTTTGGCATTTGTTTGTAAATGGTTTTCAAGACTTAGGGAATGGAAACCAATATTTATAAATGTGGCAAAACTGGAAATACAGGGAAAGAAGTGAATATAAAGGTTCTTCTGCTGCAAATGTGGCCCTACCAGGGTCGGGCCAATATTGGAAGAACCTACCAAGTCGGATTGAGCGGCGTTCAGGTTGGCGGTGGCGACGACCAAATCCTTGTAGTTTGACGGCCAGTGCGGGATCGTATCGTTATTACTACTATTATTACCGGCGGAAGCGACGACGACAATTCCTTCCTCATGCGCCGCTTTGATGGCGCGAGTCAGGATTGGAACAGCTTTGGGACTTTCAAAACCCCAGCTTAAATTAATAACGTCGGCCTTTTTTTCGATGGCGTAATAAATAGCGCAAACGGCGTCATTTTCTTTTTTTATTTTATTATAAATATATTATTAATATAATAGAATTTATTGATTTTATTGTATATTTTATTAATTGTTTGAATTTTGACAATGACCTGAGTAATTAGAGTCAAGTTAGACATTACTGTGGCTTATGTATTTATTATTTTATTTATTATTTATATGTTATTAATATAATCTATTTTATTACTTTTATTATATATTTTACTAATTGTTCGAATTTTGACAATGATCTGAGTAATTAGTCAATTTAAACATTACTGTGGCTTATATATTTTATTATTTTGAAGCTGTGAAGCAATGGCTTTTGACTCCCCCCCCCCAATGAATCTGAATACCATCCTGGCCGAGTTGATTGGTGCGCTGGATTCAGGATCCTTTGTCTAAGAGGACGTGGGTTCGAATCCCAGTATACCTAATTGTTCAGTTTCGGACGGGGGTCAATGGCGTGACTCTGTAAGCTTAGCCAGAGTCGACCCAGCTCTAAATAGGTACCTGGAGAAACCTTGGGAAGGTAAACAGGAGGGTGTGCGAAAGCACAGGATGGTTGGTCCCCGACCCTCTATTGCACTTCCATAAAATGGGTGTTAACACGAACTTTAGAGAAGAATTATTTGATTGGAAATTTAAATTTGTGGTTCTCTTTTAAGAGTAGAAAGTGATGGAGGGCCACTAGCCGCCTCCCTGAGACCTTCTTTTCGCCAAGTGCATCCGATCAAAATTGTGAGATAGCCATTTTGTTCACAATAGTCCAAAGAGCACATAAAAATGCCTCCAGGGTGGACACAACCCTCCAAAGCCCAGGGGCAAGGGTTGTAAGTTATACCTCGGGCATATAGGTTATTATGGAACGGATGGTCGTATTTCAATAACAACCAAAATTGCATTTATTAAAATAATTTGTAATCATTATCAGGCTTCAGAAGCAAGTAAATGATATAGAAGCTTCACAGATATAGCATGTATTCAAAACTTTTCAACAAGAAGGGAATTAATGAGAAAGCCTCTAAACTGTTTTTTTAATTTTGATAAGTTCATTAATTGTACTTGCTATTTAATTATTATTTTTTTTTATGGCACTTGGTATTAACCAAGTGACATATAGCAGTCGCCAATTCTGTCGGTATGTCGGTCTGTCGGTCTGTCGGTCTGTCATAAAATAATAACTAAACAAGAAAACAAAACCTCCCCAAAACCAGCGAAAAACCTAAATTTACTGCAAAAAACATCTTGTATTGGAACAGACACATCGTTGCATAATGTTTCATTTTCACCCATCTTTCTTATACACATTTTTTGTTGTAAAAAATGTCCTTTAAAAACACGACAGAACAGTCCAGTTGAACAGTTGAAATTGGAATTCAATAGGATATAACCTGCAAGGTACATGCATTTGGCACACTCTTACTTCACTGTGCAGTGTCTTTATTTTCACGGGCTTAGCACACAAGTTGTGCCCGGCCGTCATCGCTGGGAGCCGGGCCGGATGCCGACGCCCGATGAAATCGGTAGGGCGGAGATGCAGGCGGGCAGCGCGTTGGTTTACCTGGGATCTACGTTGCATGGCGGCGGCGAAAACACAACGCAGGATGAATGGCGCCGCGGCATGTTCTTTGGCCTGGTGGTTGGGTGGTTGCGCACTGAGGAGAACTTCTTTCTGACCGTCCCCATGGACGAGGTGCGAAAAATGCCCAAGCGCGCGAAGGAGTTATTGGGCTACTAGGCACATGGTCCAATGCAGTTTTTGTCAAAAAGTACATTTAGAGTACTATACTTTCAATTGAACCCTTAAACAGCTCTCTACGTTGTTTCAAAGCCCTAAAAGCAGTGACGAATGAGATAAAGAAGTGTACACATCCATGCAGCCGAGGTAAAAAAAAAGTATTTTCCTTGTTGTCCAAGCCCGGGGACCTGTAAGTTTCCTGTATGGGGTTTTTGGCAATGGTAATTCTTATGATATATTTTCAATTTTTATTATGAAGACAGAGTTGAGATGTTTCAGACTATTTTTTAGTTATTCTGGGGGGTAAAGTATTTGGACAGTTTCAAGTCAAAAAACAATTCTTACTTCATAATATACAGAAAAAAAGTTTTGATTTTGCTCCTTACTTTCAGTTGCAAAAACTTGTTTTATTTTTAACTTTAATACTGATCATTCTTAAACATTACCGGGAAATCTCCTCTCTCTTCGTGAATAATTTCGGTACATGTCTATTATACTCCACTCACTCAGGTTTAAGATGTGTAAAACTCAAAGAAACCGTTTCGTCGTTAGTTTCTTTGTTACATTAGAAAAAAAATTGGGCTTTATATTTCATCAATAGCTTCCAAGAACATTGAACGTTTGGACACTAAATTTACTGGCTTCAAAAAATCATCCTGTGGTGTTATATTCGAATGGACATTTTGGTTATTGTCCGTGGAGCATGAAAAATTGACTGTTATCATAGAAAAGTAAACTATAATATGTTTGAGTACAATAAAATCTTATGGAGTACTATATTACGCCATACGAAAAGACTGGGACTATATGACTGAGTGGTCACACCATATAATAAAAGCGGTAAAGACTGAGTACGGTTCAGGAAGAAGTCCGATGCGTCTTTCCGTCCGGAGCGCGAACCGTGATGCTGCGGCCTTCACCCGAGAACACACCGACCGTCACCGTGTTGGCGTGGCCCTGCGGATTGCCGATCGCGATCACGGTCTCGCCGACCATCAGCTTGCTGGAATCGCCGAGCACGATCGGTTGGACCGTGTGGTCGCGCGGCAGCTCGAGATCGATGTTTTGCAGGTTGTGCGTTCGCGCGCCGCGAATATCTATAGATTTCATTTCAAAATGCAGTCATTTCCGGCCAACCTGCTAATATACGCCGCCGCGCCCACCGTTCTGGACCTATCCCCTCGGGCCAGGTCCCGGTCGAGGACGAGCGCTCGCAAGTCCTCGCCACCACGCTGCGCCGCTGGGCCCGCGCTCTCAACCGCGGCGACATGCGCGCCGTGGAGATGGCTGCAGCCGATCTGCGCGACAGCGCCCTGTATCGGCCCGCGTTCGAGGCGGGTCTGCTGCGTCGCTTCGTGCCGACGCCGCACCTCGACCTGTTGCAGACTCTGCTGATGCGCGCCGAGCGCGCGATGACGCCCTGGGTCTACACGGCGGTCCTGGACGTCGCGGCATCGGCCTGGGTGGCGCATCGGTCATCGGCGCGATCACACTTATATTTGCCTATCTGCTCTGGGTAGTGGCACCAATCCTGCTGCCCGGTGATATTGATCGTGGACTTGCGATCAATGTGACCGAACGAGATGCCGTCCTGGTCGACATCAGTGAGAACGGCGAAGTCGCCTTGCGCCTCAATCGTGACGGTATTGTTGAGTTTTACGGTGCCGAAAACGGCGCTCCCATCACCGGCTTCAGCTTGGGTCGACGCATAACGCACGCTCAGCGCGTTTACCCACTGGTCGCTCTATACTTTGTCTGAAGAAATTGGGATCTTAAGAAATTTGTATTGTTGCAAGTTTATGGTAGTTAGGGATACATATGTGTTCTACAGCATCTAAACTCCCATTCTTGCAACTTCAGGTTCTGAGAGATGTTAGAAAAAAGCTGGGCATTGGATATGCAAAAAAGCTCAACAAACAGTGGAAAACATTCATGTCAGATTTTAGCTAAAATGTATTCCAAATATTGTGACCATTTCATCTTGTTTTAACTGGTGTGCATTTGCTAATGAATAAGAAAGATTTGCAACAGAGGAACGGGCCACAATTAAAGATACGGCAAGAGTTAAGAGAGATGGGCAGAATATTTTGAGAATTTGCTAAACCGAGATAGAGTTGCAGAAAAAGACACAGAGAAAAATGAAAAAGTTTGTGATACCTTCGATGTGAAGAAAAATTTGTTTTTTTTTTAAAAATAATAAGGCTTCAGGTGCTGATAGCGCGGTAAATAAGTTTCTTAAATATGGTGGCTCTGAGGTTAGAGATAAGTTACTGAAGATATAATAAAAATGATCTTTGAAAAAAGGGGAAGTAATTAACGACCCAATGTCAGTAAATTTGGTTTGGATTTAAAATAAGAGCTCTGAAGCACAAGATCCTTCTAAGTATCAAATTTCATTAAGATCTGATCACTAGTTCCTATGTTACAAATATCTCGTTTTTTCTAATTTTCCCGAACTATCCCCTCCTCAAACTCCCCCAAGGAGAGTGAATCCAATACGGTTATTTTATTCACGTATCTAGGACGTGTGCTTATTCTTCCCATAAGGTTTCATCCCAATCCCTCCAATCTAAGCGTTTTCCAAGAATTTCCTTTCCAACCCCTCCCCCCGATAATTTATAAATTAATAAATTATTAATAAATTATTAGAAATTATATACAATTTATAATTTAAAACTATGTGCGAAGATAGAAGAAATATTTGATGCTGTTTGACAATTCGAGTAGAAAATCAAAAAGCATCTGTGGTAGAGCTAATTTTCAGTTTATATTTTTCTTTACTTCCTGATGAGTAATTTCATAAAACTAAAATAAATTTCCAGAAGGTACGAAGTAGTCAAGATCGTGGACTCTCAAATTGACTTGACACTAGATTACCAGCTTAGCTCCTAAAGTACACTGGGAGGCGGCCTAGTTGCCTTCCAATTTTTGGTCAAATAAAAAGGGCACTTGAACTTCTAATTTCTGGTCAAGTTAGCCCCTACTTGAAATTCTAGGACCATTGGGTCGATACGATCATCCTCTGGTAAAAAACAAATAAACAAGGATCCGTGATGTTTCTTTTGGCAAAAAAAAAAAGCAAAATTCCACGTTTGTGCAGATAGAAACTTTAAACCTCTACAGTATGGTTCTCTGATACACTAAATCTGATGGTGTGATTTTCATTAAGATTCTATGCCTTTAAGGGAATATCCAGAAATGTCCTTCGATCCCTTTGCACATTCAGCCATCAGTTTTCGTCTCTTATCTATTATGTGCTCGTCTCCAGATTTTTATATTTTATCCAATTTGAACTTTTAGCTACAAGGCTACTTTCCAATATGTCATTGTGAATAGATAAATTGCTATAAAAGTGTTACCACGTTTAAAAAACGTGTTGAAGATACCACTTTTATCTTCAACAGGTGTTTCCATTTTCGTGAAATAAGGGAAAGTTCCATGTTCGTAGAAAAATCTTTGCAGCAATAAAAGATTTTGGAGTTAACAATTAGCTTTAGCAACAATAAGCCTACTCCTGGACATAATGATATTCATATGAAATGGATTATAGAAGCACTAGCAAAATTTAAGTGTGTAATTTGGCACATTTATAATTGTATGTGGACTTTTCCCTCCTGTTTTGCATTTTTCTTGTATTCTTTCCATCTCTCTTTGTGATTTCTCCCCCTTCCCTCCCCAGAAAGTTTCCCTGTTTTGCTTCAATTTTTACTACTTGGGATTTTACTATATGGATAGTTTTCAAAGTTTATTTCAGCACCAGTCTACTATAAAGATCAAGGGACTAAGGAGTGAAAAGTCGCCCGTGTTTACGGATTTTTTTTTTTCAGTTTAATCTTGCTGGCTTTCAGTTAAAAAAATATTTTATTTAAAAATTTAATTTATTGGTTATAATGTCTAAGCTTGCTGCTACGCCAAATTTTGAGTTAGTGAAAGAACGCAAAACCTACTTGTAATTAAATATTATTATGAATCAGTAAAAGGAGGGAACAGTTTTCGAGTCCTAACAATTTCTGCAAATAAAATCTCTTTGTCAGTAGTGACGGCATTGTGGATTTCTGTCTGGTCTGTCTGTCTGTATTTCCAGTCTGTCTTTCTGGTCTTTCTGGTCTGTTTGGTCTGTCTGGTCTATCTGCCTGTCTGTCCTGTCTGTGTGTATGTCTGTCTTGTCTGTCTGTCTGTCGGTCTGTTCTTTATATCTGTCTCGTCTGTATGTCTGTTTGGTCTATCCGTCTGTCTAGTTTGTCTGTCTGATTCTGTCTGTTCTAGTTTGTTCTGTTTTTCTGTCTGTTCCGTCTGACTATCTGGTCTTTCTGTCTGTTTTTCTCTCTGTGTGTCTTGTCTGTGTTGTGGCAATATTTCGTATTTAATATTCGTAGAATGGTAATAACTATTTTCCTTTAACCTGAAATCCTGATAGTAAAGCACTGTAGTTCGATATTTTGTAGGATTTTTTAAGTCAAAGTTTTACTACTCATGATTATAAGCTACTAGTGACCCGTCTTTAGCATTTGTCCCATTTATTTCCCCCTTCCCATTAAATTTTGAAAGGTACCTTTATTGTGGGCATTTTCATAATAAATGTCTCTTTTTTTGTTTTCATGAAAAAATGACAATACCACCTATATTAGCCCTAGGTAGTTGTCATGTGTAATTACTGTCTTATCCGAATACAAATTCAGATATACAAATACACAAGTAGCACTCAAGCTTTAGAATTTTTTCTAATGGACCCGTAAAATAATGATGACCAGACCGAAGGCACGCAGGCAGGGGAGGGATTGGCCTCCTCCAAACTTTGCGAAATGCTTAATTTTCCCTACGAAATGTTTAATTTTGGGGCTTTAAAAAGATATAAAAAAACAAAAAAACATATTCACCTTTTATCGAAATATTATACCTATTTTCTATATTTGTATTTCGCTGAAAATTTTCCTTCTGATCGGTTTTTCCCTTAAAGGGGCAGTATGGCTTTTAGTTTATGATCTCACAAGCCCTTCCCAAGGTTCTAAGACCATCCTTTCTAACTGATGAGGGCAGGGGAAGCAAAACTAAAGTACATGGAAAAGATGTAGTTCTTGACCAAACAAACGCTACATTTTGATAATGATTTCAATTCAATTCCTTATCCTTTTGTTTTTGTCCATAAACTAGAGTGGGTTTCGGTATTCGAGATGCCAAAATGGTAGACAAGGCTTAAACGAGTGGTAGATACTACAATTTGTTACCAAGAACTGTTTGATTCATACCTGAAAACCGGGGTTTTTCACGATTTTTTTTCTTGTTAGGTTCAAGTCCGGCTCGAAGCTTCATCACATAAAGAAAGAAAACGATAAAAATGGGGTTTTTAAAGGCTAAATGAAAATACTGAAGAAAACACAGAAAGTGAATATTTCGAGAAAACAACTGACTCTCTTCTTCAGTGCTAACAAAATCATGTTGCCACACTGAACTGTGAAAAAAAAAAAAAAACAGAAAACGAACCGGTAATTTGACAATCCTTTGGTCACTTAAAAAGGACAGTAAAACTTTTCATTTCCGTTAGAATGAGGCCTCTCGCAAGATTCTAGGACCACTAGGTCGATACGATCACCCTTGGGAAAAAAAACAAATAAATAAACAGATCTGCCTTCTGGCAAAAATACAAAATTCCACATTTTTCTAGATAGGAGCTTAAAACTTCTACAATAGGGTTCTTTGATACGCTGAATATGATAGTGTATTTCCGTTAATATTCTATGACTTTTAGGGGTTGTTTTCCCCTGTTTTCTAAAATAAGGCAAATTTTCTCGTATTAAAAAGAATTTTTTAGGGTTTCCTTCAAATGTGTCCTTCTCCTTAATCTTTACCCAAATTGTTTTCAGTGTAGTAAAAATGATGCTGTAGTATTTAGAAGGCTTAGGAGGCAAAAATCTTGAAAATTTCCGTTCGTTTGAATTTTAACTTGGTCATTCCTTTTAATTTCTATTTGTTTAGGTTTCAAGTATTCATTGATAGTTTATTTTTGTTCGATATAAGTTCGAACTATTATATGACATTTCTGACTATTATATAGCTTTATAACCAAATGAAATTGCAGAGAAATGTAACGTAGGGCAAACCCTAGTCCTAGAAACCGTAATATTAAAAAAAATCGAAAAAAGAAGAAAAAAACTTCGGATAAAAAAAAATTTCAAAAAAAATTAGAACATGTGATTCTATTTTTGTGCAATCACAATTCAAATTAGTTGTTTAGATTGGAATCTCATGCTTCATTATAAGCGAAAATGGACATCCCTGCTTCAGTTGGATCAAATTTACATTCCAGCTTAAATCGTGGAAAAACAACTTTCCACCAGTGTAGTTTACTAAAAAAGCATTCCAAAATCAATTTTTATTGAAAATGTAACTTTACCCCCTTTCCCTTAATGTAAAAATATATATTGATCCTGTGTACATCCAAAAAGGCCAAGGGTTTGGAGGTGAAATTCCAGGAAATGTTGAGAGGTATGTGTAATCTATTATTTTGAGAAACAGTCCAATAAATTTGAAAAAAAGACTCACACAGAATCCAGTGCATATATTTTTGCATTAGAGTGAAGGGGGTATAAGTTACATTTTAGCTTTTTTAATTAATTCTACAAATTTATTTTCACAGAAACATTTTGCAATTAAGAATGACCGGCAAGGAAGAGGATCTCGTGCCGAAAACGGCCGGTGAAGCGGAGAGCCAGCCGTGTTGACGAACCGACGATCGCAGCTATAGTTTCCGTCTTTCGCACCGCAACATAGCCAATCCGACATGCCTCTATCTCAGCCCGTCGAGCGGGAACGGATCCACACGCGTTCGTACAGTTTCGGCGGTTTCCATCGGGCCGATGGCCTGTGGGACATCGAAGGCCACATGACCGATACCAAGACCTATCCGATCGACAATCGAGATCGCGGCCGTCTCGTTGCTCTCCAGCAGCATTTCAAAAAGGAGCCTGCCTTTCGAAAATGGAGGCAGATCAACCCACCATAGCGAAAAAAACTCATTTGTGAAATCGCTGTTACCCATCTCAAAATTCAGGAAGCCATATTTCAGCATGGCTGCTCTGGAGTGCTTCCTTTTTTTCTCTCATTATTTTTTCTTCTGCACCAGAAGCCTACTGGATTATCGTGAAGTGGCAACTAATCGCTCATTCGAAAGCTTCTCTTTTGTCTGTTTGGAAAAGTACCCCCGTGTGGCGGAGAAAGAAACTGACATTTGGATACATTCCAGTCCGTTTTAATATTGAACCTTACTTTCAGTTGAAAAAAAACTTTTTTATTTAATGGTCCTAAAAAGATGCCATTATTACAAGCATAATGGTGATTGTTATGAGCTTGCTGGTATTTATAAAATATCGTTAAGATCATCCAATAATCAGTGAAAATATTCCAGAAGATTCAAAGACCTTTTTTGAAATCTACAGACCTCGTGAGCATATAGACAGATTTTAAAATCAACCCTTAGGGTGGAGCACATGTAAATTATCCACTTTTTTGGAGACAGTGTTGCATTTATTAGCCGTCGTTTGTTCTTTACCAGGCTACGTTTAACACTGCTATCATGATAGGACTTTTTTAACTGTGAAAACGCACTCTGTTGTTCACTTTCAATCTGGTATATTGTGTTTTAGGTTGAAAATACGCTAAGCATCAGTTAAAATACTGTTTGAAAAAAAAAACAATATTCTTATTTTGAAGCAAATTTAGATCCTTTCCCAAGGAAAAATCTGAGTAATATCATAATTCTGACTCGGTGAATCGATTGGTCTGAGACTAATGAATTACATGAAATTACTTGTCTCCTTTAACAGGCCGGGCTGGGTGGCTCATGCCTGTAATCCCAGCACTTTGTGAGGCCGAGGCAGGCGGATCATTTGAGGTCAGGAGTTTG